>WOVY01000381.1:600000-843621 GCA_013436015.1 Rhipicephalus annulatus | reverse complement strand
TGTTAATGATTGTGATGTTATTGGGGCAGGACCGCTCCAGAAAGAATCAGACAGCACGCCAGTGCACAAACACACGTCCAACTTCTATTGTACCCTTCACACATGGACAACCCACACATTACGAAGTTCCTAACAAAAAAAACACGCGGCTAAACTAAATGAATAAGTAGAACGTTCGGCCTACAGTTCAGGTCGTCGGGGTAGTAGCCTGGGCCGTCGTTGATGCCCCGTCGGCACCATTCAGTGGCGAAGTCGACGTTGTGCGGCGTCGTCACCTGCAGTGACGAGGTCGGGAGACGCAGGGTCGCCGCGTCGAACTCCAGTGGCTCAGCGCCACTGTCGACGAACTGGAGCCGACGACACACGTGTTCCGGCGGCAGGGAGTTGTGCCCTTGAGCACCTGCCGTCCGCCTCGGAAACCCACGCCAGCCCTCCTGGAACAGCGGCGCAAGGGCAGGTTCAGGCACCCGGCGCCAGCTCTCCACGACCAGCGGGACAAGGACAGGTTCAGGAACCTGGCGCCAGCTCTCCTAGACCGGTCGTCTAGCGGAGGCTGAGCTGTCCACTCGGCTGGTACGAGTGTCGCGACGTGGCCTGGGTCGTACCTATGGGCCAGACGCCCAACGAGGTAGTCCTGCCTCGAACGACGTACCTCGCGCACTGCCGAAGGCACGGGTCACGCACCCTCGAGCCCGCGCCTCACGAGCTGTCGTCTTCCTCGTAGGCACCGCACGGCACATACACGCACACATCACATCCTCTTCGCCACCGCACGGCACACTATTGTCGTTTTTTTTTTAGTTTCTGTTTCGCGTCCGCGCAGCACATATTATGACATCACCCCCTTTTCCGAGAAAGTTGTTTGCAACTATTCTACTACAAGGGCGCGGGGGCGAACGAATGGTCACTGCACTGCACGGTCACGGCACGGTCCCTGCACTGCACTGCATTGCCTTAGGGGTCGCATGTACATAGTAGCAGAATGTTCACAGAAGGCTGCTTACAGTTCGGTTGGAAAACTACCGTACAAGTAGGGTTGCTACGTCGCAACTAGGAGTCAGTCGGGAGCAGAATTAAAACCTTGTTGCCTGGGCATAATTTTCTAGGGCGACTTTTCCTGTCATAATAGGTTTTCTGCTTCACACGAGCCTTCTCCAGCTGTTCATGGGCTATCTTGGAAGTCTCCTCTAGGCGATTACGCAAATCAAAGACGTAGGTGTAAGTCGTCCGCGTTTCTGCGTCTAGCCCCTCATTTGTCCACAGTTCTCTCAGCACGGTTAGCGGTCCTCGGACGTGGCGGCCGTAAATGAGCTGAAACGGAGAGAACCCGAGGCTTGTCTGTGGAACTTCCCTATATGCAAAGAGTAGCGGAGCTAGGTACCTGTCCCAAGATCGAGGTCTCTCTTGGCACATTCTCTTTAGCATTGTCTTCAGGGTGCCATTAAATTTCTCCACGAGACCGTTCGCCATCGCATGATATGGGGTTGTCTTTAGCATCTTCACGGAGAGAAGCCTGCTAACCTCGTTCATTAATTCTGAGGTAAAACTTGCCCCTTGGTCGGTGACGATTTCCTTTGGCAAGCCGATGCGGGAAAAAATCTCGATGAGTGCTTCCGCAATGTGAACTGCATCGATTGCGGGCAATGCTACAGCGTCAGGGTAGCGAGTCGCAAAATCGATAAGTGTCAGAACATATCGGTTCCCACGGTCCGATCTTGGTGAAAATGGGCCGATTAAATCAACCGCGACCCTTTCAAAAGGTGTCCGGATAAGAGGCATGTTGCCTAGTGGTGCGACTCCAACTTTTCCTTTAGGGGTAGTTCTCTGGCACTTGTCGCAAGACTTGACAAAGCGCTTTACGTCTCCGTTCAGGTCAGGCCAATAAAATTCTTCTAGGACACGATCAGTAGTTCTTTTGATGCCTTGGTGTCCCGCCATGATACTGCCATGAGCAATGTCCAGTATGCCTACCCGGAACGCTTTCGGAGTGACCAGCTGTTTAAACGTCCTGCCAGTGGCAAGGCGGTAGCGTCGATAAAGCAATCCTTTATCTTCGATGAAATCGTAACAGTGGCCCTTTCCCGATTTGAACTCTTTGTTCACTTTAGCAAAGACAGCTTTGAGTGTCGGGTCATTTCGCTGTTCCTCGACGAGTTGGGTTCTGGTAACGTCAGGTAAGAGCGTTGTTGACACGTACAAAGGCCTGATATTTTCTTGACCTTGTTGATTGGCTTTGGTTTTTGCCACGCTTGAAGAAGCAGATC
Source organism: Rhipicephalus annulatus (assembly GCA_013436015.1). Taxonomy (NCBI): domain Eukaryota; kingdom Metazoa; phylum Arthropoda; class Arachnida; order Ixodida; family Ixodidae; genus Rhipicephalus; species Rhipicephalus annulatus. The sequence continues at coordinate 841,357 of WOVY01000381.1, read as the reverse complement.
TTGAGGTGACAGGTGACTTGGTCGGGTGTGCTTGCGCAGGTAACTCATCCACCTGGGTATGAGTCGCCTGCTTCCAGTCAGAATCTGGATCGTATGGTCCTCTGACGCCTGGAAGATTTCCCAGCACAAGGTCATAGAGGGGTTGATCCATACAAGCCACTTTCAGCATCCCTGTGAAGTACGGCGTGTTGACTTGTACAATAGCTTCCGGGAGATGGCTAGTTGACCTGTCTAGGAGAACGACACTGATTTTCTTGCCTGTCAGGCACACATCAGGAACGAGCTCCCGTCGGACGATTGCCGTGTTGCATCCCGTATCGCGTAAGACTCGAACCTCTCTTCCTAGCAGCAGACCTTCGACCACTGGCATCCCGTCGGCCAGGAAACGTATTGTACCCTGCACGTTCTTGCCGTCGTGGTGACTTGAGCAAGGAATCTTCCCTCCTGGACGCTTGGCTGTTTTTCTAGCACCAGCCCGGGCAGAGTCAGGTTCGCTAAATGCGCACGAAGAACTCGGTTTGTTGTTCCCATGCTGGTTTCGGCAAGTTTCTGTGACATGTCCCGTTTTACCGCACAACTTGCATTTCAGCATCTGCTTAGGTGGATTGCGGCAGTCAGGAGCCAAATGTCCGAAACGATGACACAGGATACACTTGAGTTGCGGTTTCCGCGACGCTTCGGTAGGCTTTCCACTGGATTCTTTCGCGGGGTCAGGACCTTTTCCTATATTAGTCAAATTCTGCGCCTCAAGGAAGCGATCCGTCAAATTAGCGAGTTCATCTAGTGACTTGCACTCTCGCTCTTTTAAGAAAACAACCAGCTTTGGATGGCAACAACGCAAGAATTGCTCAGAGATTACGTGATCCCTTAGACCTTCATAGGTTTGGGATACGTTTGCCATGTCTATCCAATGGTCGAAATAACTGGTAATTCTTGCTGCTAACTGTCGTCCAGTTTCACCATCTGCTGCTCGTGCTTTCCGAAACTTATCTTGGTAGCCTTGAGCCGTAAACTGAAATCTCTGCAGTAGAGCTTTCTTTACTTTTTGGTAGTCCAGCGAATCAGCGGCAGTCATTCGGCCTATCACGGTTAACGCGTCACCCGTTAGGCAGAGGCTAACAGCGAGACCCCATTTTTCTTGCGGCCAATCCTGTCCTGTGGCTACGCGCTCGAATCGCTGCAGATACGCGTGCAGATCATCGCGTTTCTCGTCAAATACAGGCAGTAACTTCTGCGGATTGAGGGGTGAGGAGGTGCTGGGCGCAGTCAAAGCGTCATTAGCTGCTACAGGCATATTCTGAGCTCCTTCCTGAAGCTTTAGCTTAAGCTGCAGAATTTCACGCTGCCTCTCGTCAGCTTCTTTGGCTGCCTCTCGCTCTGCAGCTCTCTCATCCCTTAGCTTAGCCTGTTGGGCCTCAATCCACTTGTTTAGCTCTGCACCCGAGAACCCTAGTTGGAGCCCTATAGCGGCGAGTTTTTCCAAGTCCATGGTGCAGTCTGAACGTGTGTCTGCCTCGAGCGAAACTGTCTTCTTTCACTGGTTTAACGAGCGGATCCTGGCAGGCTCGCCAGTTTGTGATGTTATTGGGGCAGGACCGCTCCAGAAAGAATCAGACAGCACGCCAGTGCACAAACACACGTCCAACTTCTATTGTACCCTTCACACATGGACAACCCACACATTACGAAGTTCCTAACAAAAAAAACACGCGGCTAAACTAAATGAATAAGTAGAACGTTCGGCCTACAGTTCAGGTCGTCGGGGTAGTAGCCTGGGCCGTCGTTGATGCCCCGTCGGCACCATTCAGTGGCGAAGTCGACGTTGTGCGGCGTCGTCACCTGCAGTGACGAGGTCGGGAGACGCAGGGTCGCCGCGTCGAACTCCAGTGGCTCAGCGCCACTGTCGACGAACTGGAGCCGACGACACACGTGTTCCGGCGGCAGGGAGTTGTGCCCTTGAGCACCTGCCGTCCGCCTCGGAAACCCACGCCAGCCCTCCTGGAACAGCGGCGCAAGGGCAGGTTCAGGCACCCGGCGCCAGCTCTCCACGACCAGCGGGACAAGGACAGGTTCAGGAACCTGGCGCCAGCTCTCCTAGACCGGTCGTCTAGCGGAGGCTGAGCTGTCCACTCGGCTGGTACGAGTGTCGCGACGTGGCCTGGGTCGTACCTATGGGCCAGACGCCCAACGAGGTAGTCCTGCCTCGAACGACGTACCTCGCGCACTGCCGAAGGCACGGGTCACGCACCCTCGAGCCCGCGCCTCACGAGCTGTCGTCTTCCTCGTAGGCACCGCACGGCACATACACGCACACATCACATCCTCTTCGCCACCGCACGGCACACTATTGTCGTTTTTTTTTAGTTTCTGTTTCGCGTCCGCGCAGCACATATTATGACAATGATAACTGATAGAAGGCATTCTGGAATACTTCAACTTGAGTCCATGGATTGGGGTGAGGGGGATTATTGGTGAATTTTTACAACGATGTGATTATCAGTAGAGACCGTAATGTTTGGCACGAAATAAGAAAGTTGTAGGTGCCTATATTAGGCCCTAAAAACTGCTATTTAGGCATAAATAGGCATTAAAAGCTATCGTTTAGGCATATATAGGCACAATTTATATTTACTTCAGTAGCGTGCTCAAAACCATTATTCAATTTCTAACAAGCACAGCAGGCAAATTCTGTGCTTGAGGAAAGGTAAGTTTGTATATTTCATTAAAAGGAATATGAAGAAGCACAATAATTTGAACTGATTTAGGTGAATGCTGAAGTAAATCGACATTGTGGGAAAGGCTATGTGAGAAAGGCTATGAAAAGTGTGACATACCAGCATCATCTCAAGGTTTTCAGCTTACCATCGTGCTTGTTTTCAGTCAAGTCAGTATTTGCTTTTACGCGAAAAAGAACGCTCGACGTCCACTGAAGTTAGTGAAGCATACTTGTGGCCCAGCACTTTCAATGCTTAAAAAAAAACGTTTAAACTAAACGTTTATTGATGGTTGGTACATGTTTTTTAAGGAGTGTTACACTACCCCCTTGCGATACCAGAATATCGTACAGAGTAAAAAAACGTAGGTAATTCCTACGTCACAGACGTGTCCTCACGAAGGTAGATGAGCGTTTAATGCACGTGAGAGCTTGTATGGGAGCCTGTACGATATATTCATTGTGAACTTGTTTACAGCACAACACCAGAAACACAGGACAGGGAAACAACAGTTCTTTTCGGAAAAAAGGTGATTATATATATATATATATATATATATATATATCTATATATGTGTGTGTGTGTGTGTGTGTGTGTGTTGAGCGCTGACTATTCGCTTCATCTTCATCTGCAGGTATACCCAAAAACCATTGTAATCATCATCATTGTTACACGCGTGGTCTGCGCTGCTTGTGGCTCACGCGCCTGTATTGGAGAATACAATGGTCATTTCGTCGTACCTAACGTCGTCTCACAAGTGGTGGAGCGTGCTGCAATTCCAACGTCCTCATGCTCTACCGGTCACCCCTGGAGCTCCGGTCTGGTCGACGGCCGTGCTTGCTGATAGTGATGGCACAAGACGACCCCCCCCCCCCCCCACTGCCTTCTCTGCCCCAACCATGCATACCTTCTGGGCCTCACTACACCGCGATTACACCACAACGAGACCCTCCGGTATTTTATGGCCTTCGTGTAAAAAATTTTGAAGAGTTGTTGAATAATTACAACAAAACAAGCGCTCGTAATCATTAGGACGAGGCCGACAAACTGCGCTACGTCTCATTTTACCTCAAGGAAAGGTGCAACTCCGGCAGATTTTCGACACGTCTGCAGGATGCTCTGAAACGGCCAAACAGAAACTCACCACCTGAATTTAAGGGCCAGGCGAATCTTATACATCCTATATGGAAGACGTGCTGGCTCTTTGCCGTCGAGCCTAAAGTGACATGATGGAAGCCGCGGCATCCGTCACATACCGAAGGGCATCAACTTTGTCACTTTCAATGCTCTCGTCATTCAGACCCCCAATACAATTCAAGACGCCATCACTGCGTTCCGACGTCTAGGCGGGCTTTATTCCGTGCGCCTTCCACAGGCCTCCTGCGACGCTCGCTTTACCGGAGAGCCTGAATTACGAGCTCATATCTGCACGATCGTCCGAGAGGAACTTCACGGTATTGTTCCGGGCAACCCCACCATTTCGTCTGTCCACCCTCCTGCTCCAAACTTGCGTGACCTTATCAGAGACGAACTGGAATCGATGACAAGCGTCACACAGGCCCCATCTCCTGTGCCCTTTCATGCACCTTCGTACGCCTAAGTTGCATCATGGGCCCGTGCTCCTGTTCTATCTGTGCCTGCTGACGTTTTATACGACCATTTGGTTTCGATATCAGCGAAGGCTCCGGTGCGACCACACTACCCGACCTGGCGTCCTCCACGCCCCCTCTGATTTTACTGTAGAATACGGGGTCATATATACCACTTCTGCCGCCACCGTCAGCAGGATGAAAGACGCGGATATGCAGCTTATGAGCGAAATTTTGCCCCAAGATCTGATGCCTACGTTCCCGTGTCGTATCCAGCCTCTTCACAGGATTCGCCCTCACCTCCACAGCCACGAGGTTCACCCCGTTCTTCCCGCTCATTTCGCTACCGTTCTCCGTCAGAATTTACGTCCTGCTCCATCCTCTCCGGACAGCCACCCGTAAAACTAGAAGTTTGCAGTTTCTGGAAGAGAAAATGCTTGTTATCGAAACGAAACAATTCCTTCACCTCGCCCAGCTAATCTATTGCCTGTTTGTGTTGAAGGTGTTTCTGTTGGCGCTCTTATACACACTGGCGCTGCCATTTCGGTCATTCACCGCGAATTGCGTTTTCATTTACGGAAAGTGCAGACTCCTTATGTTGGTCCTATGTTATGCGGTGCTAATGACAATCTTATTATTTGCCCTACCGGACACTGCCCATCGACGGAACCCGTCATCATGTAGAGTTGGCTGTTCTTCCTTCCTGCGCTCACCACACCATATTAGGTTGGTATTTTCTATCGGCTGCATGAGCTGGCATTTCGTGGTCAACCTCTTATTCATCTTGCGGACACTTACCATTCTTCTCCGTCCAATTTTTTGTCGCCCTACGTTGTTACAGCTGCGGATTGTCGCCTGCCTTCTGGCCAAGAGCGCCTTCTTGCAATCAGATCACGAGATATTATAGACACTGATGCAGTGGCTATCCCTTGCCAGCGCTGCATTCTTCGCGTACTCGCCATTTTTTATTGCCTCGTGCGTTTCTCCCGCGGCTATGCAAGCATTACTGCCTACAACGCGACACCTGAACCACTACTGCTACCAGAGGGGACCACTGTTGCCAGTATTTTTGATGAAGCACCGGTATGCGTTGTCTGTTTCACTCGGATACTCCTCGCCACATTGTACACCCGCAGGATGTCCATTTCAAGCTATCAAAGCCACTACGAGCACATATCCTAATCTGACCGAGACTGATGCCTTGCTCACCATACTAATGAAACACACAACTTGCTTCGACGTTTGTTCTGATGGCCTTGGGGCAAACAACCGTGGCCGCTCGTCGCATCGACACAGACGGATCCCATATTGTTTGCCGCCACCCTTACCATGTATCATCTTCCGAACGCAAGATTATAGAAGAACAAGTTAATGACATGCTCGCACGCAACGTTATCAGGCCTTCAGCAAGCCCATGATCTTCTTCTGTTGTACTAGTGAAAAAGAAAGACGGCCCAGTGCAATTCTGTGTCGACTAAATAGTGCTGAACAAGATTATCCGTAAGGACGTTTATCATATGCCTCGGATCTACAACGCTCTTGATACATTACAAAGTGCCAAGTTCTTTTCCAGACTTGACTTATGCTCTGGTTATTGGCAGATCCTTATGAACGAGTCCGATCAAAAGAAGAGTGCCTTTGCCACACCTGATGGCCTATTCGAGTTCAGTGTATTGCTTTATGGCCTATGTAATGCCCCTGCCACACTTGAACGCACGATAGATACGGTACTGCGGAGCTTAAAATGAAGGACCTGCCTTTCCTACCTGGACGGCATCATCATCTTTTCGTCCAGCTGCACAGCATCTGAAACGACAAGACGAAGTTTTAAACGTGTCTAGCTAAAGCCGGTCTTCACCTCAACACTAAGAAGTGTCGGTTCGCCAGTCGCAGCATCAAGGCTTTAGGTCACGTCGTCAGTAAACATGGCATTGAGCCTGATCCCGACAAGCTAACTGCGGTACTTCATTTTCCTACACCAACGACGTCCAAAAACCTTCGCAGCTTCCTTGGCTTAGCCTCGTACTTCTGCCGCCTTGTGCGTGAATCCGCCCTATCGCCGCTTCACTGCGCAAACTTCTGACCACGAGCGCACCATTTGTCTGGTCGGATGCCTGCGAAACCACTTTTCATAGCTTTAAGCGATGCCTAACATACCGGCTAGTGCTCCGCCATTTCGACCCTGCAGCACCTACTGTTCTACACACTGACGCCAGTGGACTTGGCATCGGTGCGGTCCCGCTTCAGCGAAACGACGCCTCCGAAGACTACGCTAACCGTGCATTTTCTCCTGCTGAGCGAAATTATAGCATAAACGAACAGGAATGCCTCGCCATTGTGAGGTCCGTGCCAAATTTTCGCCTTTACTTATACGGCCGCCATTTCACAGTCGTGACTAACCATCATGCTCTGTGTTGGTTATCGACTCTCGAGAATTTGTCGGCACGCCTTGGCCGTTGGGTGCTACGCTTACAGGAGTACGACTACAGCGTCACATATAGGTCAGGTCGGCAACGCCGAGATGGCGACGCTTTGTCGCGTTGCCCAAACTCACCAAGTGCCCAAATTCACCTTCCATCTGTTCATCACTGACAAGCCAAGCGACCAAGCAGACGGCTGCTGGTCCGAAAGAGTTTGTTGCTTCGGTTAACCTTCTTTCATCCACAGATTGCGCATCACTCCAATGTGCAGATCCATACTGCCGCACAATCATCGATTGGCTCAGTGGCTTTTACCCCGACTTTCATACAGCCGCTCAAAACGACAGCTTGCACGCTTCAAACTTCAAGATGGAAGAATGTGTCGGCAAATTTGCCATTTTATCGGTAACTAATGGGTACCGGTTGCCCTCGCTGACTTCGTCTCCAGGTTTTACAAGCGTTTCATGATGACGGGACAGCTGGCCACTTAGACTTTCACAAGACGTAAGACCGCATCAAGACTCGCTCTTTCTGCCTAGCCTTTACACTTCTGTAGGAAAGTACGTCGGTTTGTGTGCGTCATGCCAGCACCGAAAACGTAACACATCTCTTCCATCGTGGCCATTACCATCTCTTCTGTAACCGTCCACACCCTTCAAATTCGTGGCCATCAATTTATACGGACGACTCCCTGTTACTCCCGCCAGTCACCGTTCAATTGTTACTGCCGTTGATCACCTTACTCGCTATGCATAGACGGCAGCTCTTCCCTCTAGTGTTACCTGTGAAGTCGCCGATGTGATCCTGCGTGCCATGATTTCACGCCATGGCGCCCCGCGTGTACTCCTTGGTGATTGTGGCAAGACATTTCTTTCCCAAGTCCTTGCTGAAGTCATCCAGGCATCTAACATCATTCACAAGACCACATCAGCCTACCATCCGCAAATAGTCTGACAGAGCGTTTTCACCGAACTTTGTACGACATGATCTCCATGTATATTCAACAAGATCACAAAAAACTGGGACACTATGCTTCCCTTCGATCGTCACAGTAACATACAATGCTGCCATACAACGTACGACGAATTACAGCCCCATTTTTCTCGTGTATGGTCGTTTACTGACTTTTCTTCTGGACACCACCTTTTTGTCCACGTCCTCTGCTCCATCTTCGTATTTAACAGAAGAGTTCGCTGCTCGCGTCACCCGTTGCCGTAAAATTGCCCGCGCCAACACCGCTACAACTAAAGACAACAGGAACTTCGGTATTGCTGCGAAACGACGGGTTGTTACGTTTCACCCCGGAGACGATGTACTTCTGTGAACACCTGATCGTGCACCTGTGCTCTGCGGAAATATTCTCCGCAGGTATCTGGACACATACACCATGCTGGAACAAACATCTGATGTGAACTATTGCGTCGCTTCTGTCACCGCGGCTCCTGATCGTCGTCACCGCCGGACCAAGATCACTCATGTATCTCGACTGAAACGATACATTCTTCGGCGTTCCCTCCCTCTCCAACTTTCTGCCCTCTTTTCCGAAGGGGGGGGGGGAATGGTGTGAGCGTTGACTATTCGCTTCATTATCTTCATCTGTGTACCTAAAAACCATTGAAATCATCATCATCGTTAGACGCGCGGTCTGCGCTGCTTGTGGTTCGCGCACCTGTACTGGAGAAAACAATGATCTTGTCGCCGTGCCTGACGCTGTCTCACTATATATATATATATATATATATATATATATATATATATTTCACTATCCTGCGTTTCAGGTGTTGGGCTGTATACAAGTTCATGATGGATCCTCCCAACAGCCAACTGACCCAACGTACCGTCTTGCCGTACAATATATATCAGTGTTTCCCAGCTATAGCACTACCTGATGCACTCGCGCAGATATAGTGGTTTGTCTCCTTTCTGACAACGCTTGTAATCATGACTGAATTGCAGTTGTAGCCGAAGTAGCTATTAACACATACTAGGGCACGGTATATTATCCATTCCGCGCAAGAATGACATCAACATAGGCGTGCAATCAGCAGTAACAAGTCTCTCGTGTTATTGGACGCCGTGTTTGTGTTCACAAATCTGCCCGCACATTTAAGAGTCTTTGTTGCCCGAACCGCTGTAGAATAACAGGAAAACCTCAGCGAAAGGACGAACCTCAGCAGAGAAGAACAGTGCCGATTGATATAAAGTTCTGTCTCCACGCAACACATTTCTCTTTTGGATGTTAATTATACAAACTAGAATATGAAATCGCAATGGGTGCCGCCATTTGATTCACAGCGGCAAACTTAATGATGGGGCACATAAACATGTCATCGGCGGGTTAGTCAAACCACCTAATTGTTTTTGAGATATGTAGATGACGTGTTCTGCTTGACTAGGGAGCCTATAGTACCACAGTTTCCTAGTACACCTAAAAAGATCGAGCCCTTTTCTGGATGTGCTAGTGTGACAGGAAAAAAACATTGGGGGTAAGATGGAAGGACGTTTGAGCTTCTCAGTTTACCGAAAACCAACGCACACAAGACGGTAGCAACAGTTAAGCTCCAACCACCACCACCCATAAGGCTTCAGCTGTCAAAACACTCTTGAATTGCACAAATGCGTTCTTCAGCTCCAAAGAAAAGCGAAGAAAACAAACAGTGATTTTTACTGACCTCCTGAGCAATCGGTTCACGGAGAGCTTTACCCGCCGAGTATTTCAATGACTTGAGTGACGGGAAAGTTCTCCCCGCATGCTTTCTTCTGCAAAAAGTGGCACTAAATATGACGTCTCTTTCCAAACACCCTACCCCGTGACGGTGCCATACATTCCGGCAATCAGCAAGCAACTGGTGAGGGTGTGGGAAAGGAGGGTATCCGGGTGGCGCACAAACACGCATCAACAATTGGTCGACTATTACGCGGACGAAACACCAGCTGCCGAAAGAAAGATTCCCGAGGCTAGCCTACAAGGTTCCATGCACTGATGACCATGCTGCTTACGTCGGCGAGACGAAAATTTTTCCGGAAAGAATACGGCAACCCCAAAACAACATACATAGCTTCAACGCTGCATGAAACAATCTCGCAGAATCTAGTGAAAAGATGGCGGACCATCGCATCAACTTGGACGCCACCTGTGCCATCGACACGGAAGGTAGCCGCACCATAAAATATTTCTTAGTCCCAGTATATATCCGAACGATACCTGGAAAAAAAACTAACCGCTCAACTTGGGCCCTGCCGAATGTATATGTACGTGGTCGGCGGAACCAATTGATAAAGCAACACAGCAAGAAGAACCACCGAAAGAATGACCGTGAAGAGGGGGACACCAACAAGAAAAGTTGCTAGCTTCTGAGCCATCCAAAAAGTCACGCCCTGAAGAAGAGACCAAATTGAATTTCTAATGTAGGCCAGTTTGCAACTTTAATATTAAACGCTATAGACTAAAAGTGGCTAAAAGTGACACAGGACGGGTGCGAACTAATAGCAGTCGCAGTTGTTACTTTTTTTTTATGTCTCAGCAGCGCGCTTCTTTCCGTACACAGCAACTGGAGCTAGTGAAGCGACCTTCGTGCGCTTTGCCACTTCATGCAAACTTTGCACTAAAAGCACGAGACGTACGAACCACCCTCTTCATGCGCATGTGGGTAACCACGCTCTATAGAGCAAAATACAGGTGCGCGCACAACGCAACGAGCGGGGAAAGATCTTTAAAGCGCGCTTTTGCACCATCTCAATGGTGATTGCGAGAACAAGCATTAGTACTTCTGAGTTCTGCGTTGATGATTTGATTGATATGTGGCGTTTAGTGTCCCAAAACCACCATATCAATAAAAGAGACGCCGTGGTAGAGGGCTCCAGAAATTTCGACTACCTGGGGTTCTTTAACGTGCACCCAAATCTGAGCCATCGGGCCTACAGCAGTTTCGCCTCCATCAAAAATGCAGCCGCCGCAGGCATGATTCGATCCCACGGCCTGCGGCTCAGCAGCCGAGAACCTTGGCCACTAGGCCACCGCAGTGGAGCTGATATTTGGCGTACCGTCAGTGTTATATGGTGTATATAAACATTTCGCCGCTATTAGGCTGCAGAACATGAGCTCTGTGGTCGAGTCGTTTAGGACTGCGAAGCGAGGGGTAGTGGGTTAAATTCTTCTTGACGGAAGCACTTCTTTTAGTTTTTTTCTGTCATATGGTCGTGTAAATTTTGCTAAATCATATCCGTGACGGAAATACGGTAGTGAAGTTTTGGCTGACTCCAGCATAAAGTACATTTGTGCTAAAGAACTCTAGTCAAATGAAGTTATGAGACGCTGCCGATGGGCTAGCACGAGTATAACGAATGCAGTGAACATGTGATCGGATGAGCAGGAAGTCGCGTGGATATTATCAGAGCTATTTGTTGTGCGAACCATGAAATAACAATAAGAACCATACCTAGCACTATCCTGTGCGTGATAGGTCTACCAACTACCTAGTCTGACGTTCCGTTTATATGTGGGGTTTAACGTCCCAAAACCACTATATAATTATGAGAGACGCTATAGTGGAGGGCTCTGGAAATTTCAACCACCTGGGGTTCTTTAACGTGCACCCAATCTGAGCACACGGGCCTACAATATTTCCGCCTCCATCGGAAATGCAGCTGCCGCAGCCGGGATTCGAACTCGCGACCTGCGGGTCAGCAGCCGAGTATCTTAGCCACTAGACCACCCCGGCGGGGCTCCGACGTTCCGTGCACCAGCGACTGGAAAAAATAAAAGTAGGAACCATACCAAGAGCCGAGCTGTTTTAAGACTATACTGCTATAGAGCGCATGCACAATGAAAAACCAGGCACTGAAGTTGGAAGATCACCACTTCATTACAGAGTTATCACATGATAAACCTCGTGAATAGGGTTGGATGGCCAGTTAATTTGGGCTAGTTAAAAACAAACCTTATAGGGATTTTCCAGGGAATCAAATTTCTTCGTTAGATTGGGAATTTTATGAAATTGGGAACATTGTAATACGTTAGATTGAGTCTTACCAAAAAAGATAAGCAGCATTTTCAATTCAATTCAATTCAACTTGATTCTATTTCATCCCAAGGATGAGGGCAGGCTCGGGAGAAAAGTGACGTTTTGTCACTTGAGGGGAACCCGAGCCTCCCTAATACATGGCAAGCAACGTGGACATGGGTGAAGAAACACAGGCCATGAACATATAGGCAATGAACATAGGCCATGAGATGTTTTTGCGCAGTACAAGTCGGAAGATGCACGTACAGTATTGCTATGTACAGAGACTAATATGCGTAAGTAGTTTCTTTCGGCACAAATTCCGAAGTGCAATGCAAAATATGACAGAATACAAAATACTATACATATGACAACAGGGCTATGCATAGAAATTGCGTGTACACACATACACATACACATAAATATACACAGATATATGCAGATGCATATACAGACACACACAAACACACACACACACACACACACACACACACACACACACACACATATATATATATATATATATATATATATATATATATATATATATATATATAGTCCAGTAGATCCTCCGTGAGCGGTCACAACGTGGTTCGTTTCGATGTTTCGGCCTAGAGTCTGGCCTTCATCAGGATACATACATATATATATATATATATATAGACAGTTTCATGAATGCCTGGACCACCATTTTCTTGATTTTCACGATAAAAGCCCTTCCCTAATGTCACGTGAACTGCATTTCTCAAGGATTATTTTTGCCTCCAGTAATTTATTCAATAACAAAGGAACACTAAAACATAACATTTGTCGCCCAAAATTTGTTCTACAGAATGGAAGGTTCCAATGTTGTTGGTGACGAGTAGGGTACGGAATAGCATGCGTTTCCAGTACAAAAATATCTAAAAAGGCACGATTGTTATGAAAAAGAGATTGCTTATATCTTATTGCTAGGGAATACTAGTAAAGTTTGTGAATTGGGACAATATTATAGCGCTGAAACAGTTCATCAGTGTGTGCATAGTAGTCGACATTTGCAATAAACCTGATCGCTTTTTTTGTAGTCTGTATATTTTACTTGTGTTCGTTGCTGTCGTACTTGCCCATATCAAAAGACAATAATTTACTTGCGACAAAAACAAGCTGTTATAAAGTGTTAGTTTAACAGAAACTGGAAGAAAATAACGCATTCGTGCAAGTATGCCCACACATTTTGATACGTTGGTAATTATATTATTAATCTGAAGATCCCACGACAATGTGCAATTAAAAAGTACTCCTAAAGTTTTAACAGTTTCTACAATTTCAACAGCTGTGCTACCTATACGTAATCTATTGTCTAAGGAAATCTGTCTCCGCGAATGAAAAACTACAGCTTTTGTTTTTGTTGCTATAATGAGCAATGAATTTCGTTCACTCCATGTGTTTAAGATTTCTAACGCAGTGCTCATAATTGTGGTCATGGCAGCCATGTCGTTACCTGTAAAGAAAATGCTGGTGTCATCCGCGTATATTATGTATTTAGCTTTGTCACTGACCTTGACAATGTCATTTATGTATAGGTTAAAAAGCAGCGGTCCTAGAATGCTACCTTGCGGAACCCCTGTGGTTATTGCCTGGAGAGAAGAAAATGAATCCTTAATTTTTATACATTGTGAGCGGTACTTGAAGTAAGATTTCAAGAGGGAAAGTGGCATGCCGCGAACACAATACATTTCTAGTTTTTCAAATAAAGTATGATGACAGAGACGGTCGAAAGCCTTAAAAAAATCTATGAAAACACCAATGCAATGTTCTTTACTCTCAAACGATTTAAGGATTATTTCTTTCTGAGCTAGTAAAGCAGTCTGCGTCGACCTGCTCTTCATGAAACCATGTTGAGATTGGGATATTATGTTAAACTTCATACAAAAATTCATGAGTCTTTTAAAAATAATTTTCTCCGAGCCTTTTGAAAATATGGGTAATATAGAAATTGGCCGATAGTTTGTAAGATCATTCTTGTCTCCTTTATTATATAACACGCTGACAACGGACGTTTGCATTTGTTTTGGGAAACAGCCTGTTGAAATGGACAAATTATAAATGTGAGAGAGCACGGGAGCTATGATATTGATTGCATGTTTGATCGGGGAAATCTGAGTACCATCTATGTCACGAGCGCTGCTCTGTTTTAGCGTGGAAAAAATTGAAACTATGTTTTGATCATCGGCTGGTCGAAGAAAGATGTATTTTGTCTGTATTGTCATTGCGTCAGTTATAGCTGTGCGTGTTTGAGCATGTAGGACAATTCAAGAAAAGTTTGTAATTTTCAATGCCAACCTAGAGTGCCCTTGTCGAAATTCGGGACAAGGGCCGAATACGCAAAAGTTCTCAATCGTAAGTGCGTTTTTCTGTCGGTTAGCCGGCTTTGCTAATGATATGTCCTGTTGTCATGTATATTCGTACGGATTTCGTTCAATATTCAAGCTCCAAGTGAATTTACGGCCAATCGAAGACGTCGCCAGACTGTGTGAATGCGAAGGAAATATCCCGTGAGTGGAAGCCCCCCCCCCTACTGTACAGCATAACGCACAATTTTGCCCCCTACGCGTGCCCCGCAGTCCCGTAGCCATGCAAAATCAATGTAAAACACCATGCGCATGGGCGTGGCAGGAAGCAAGGCTCTTCTTCTACAATTGACTCCGAAGGAATCTCGTTAGAGGGCAGCAAGAGTTTCAAGACGCTGACGTGGAGCTCGAGGCAGTCGAACTTTGGCTCGGACAAAAGGAACACGCACAGTCGCTCGGCCTGGAGAGAACCCACATCAGCCACGCTCTGGTCCCTAATTTGAGTCACTCCCCTGGCTACGCCCCGAGGGCTCAAGCAAGTGTCAAATGCAACCCCGGTTCCCAGTTGCCCCTAACGAAAGTAAATTCGGACGTTACTGATTTCATGTGCGCGAAAACAGGTTGTGATTTGGACTTCTAATTTGAGCCAGCCATTGAAGCTGTAACATTGTTGACAATACCTTTTTGTGAGCTTTTCTTTTGCATGTTTTAATGAAAGTAAATATTTGAAGTGAAATGTGTACGTCTGCATGCCTCTGGCTTTGTTAGGATAACCTAGAGCTAAGCTGGTTGATACGTATTCATTCTAAAAAAACAGGGCGTGCAAATACGGACACAAGAAGGAACTACAAATGCCTTTTTGATGTCCAAACTTACTCCTTGTGTCCACGTTTGCAGACCCTGTTGTCTGGTGTCCATCATTGTACGAATGGAGACGACCCCTGTATCGTGGTTGATTAAAATATTCTCTCACAATAATTTTCAGCGTAAGACCTTTAAATGCAAAGCAATTATTTGCGTACTGCAAGCACCTTTGACGTTTAACTGCGTATCTATCCATCTATCCAGCCGCTTACGCCAGGGTGCTCTCGTGATCTACCCCTGAACTTTCCGCCAACCAAAATCAGCATGGGAAGGTAAGATGGTTTAACAAATGTGATGCACTGGTCAACATTTCGAACACTGTCACGATTCCGAGCAATGTCATGATTCTGTCGCGTACATCGTCTAACACTTTTCGCCAAACAGTGGCACGTACCCTTGGGTAAGTATGTGCCACTGGTATGTGGGTATGTGCCACCGGGAATGGAAACTTTGTATCCATTCAGGAACGAGAAGAACACCCATGGGCTATATTAACGCATGAGCATCTAGAAAAAACTGACTTCGGCAGTGTTGATCCAATGAATGCAAAGAATAAACTTCAGGGTCCCCAGCAGGAATTGAACCCAAACATTCTGCATGGCAATCACACATTCTACCACAGAGCCACACCAGGTCTCGGAAGTTTTTTTTCAAATAGACCATAATGTTCGTCAAACGTCAGTTGTGGTCGCAGTGCTGGCTATCTGATTTTATAAAGCTAACATACGCACTATTTTTATAGAGCCGTCACGTCGGGTTAACGTCCATTGCCAGGGTGCCATGTACTGAAGTTGATTTATATATCAGTGACCAAGCATACCATCCTCGCGAGCACCAACGTTTCGTATCAGCATACCACTTCTGGTGTTCCTTATATTCATGTTCCTGTTGACATCGTTGCGCAAGTGCAACAACTACAACTATTCAACATATATCTGTGCGTGCAACGTTTGTATATATATTTAGCGTCATTTCATAACGTGTCGCTTATTTAAAAATTACATGGTCACCCTCCTTCCACATACTTCACATAACGTCGATTCTCTAGGTACGTGGGATCTGCCGAATTTTCTTAGTCACCCAGACATTAAGCATTATTGAATAATAAAAGAAAACAAAAACAAACAATTTATGATTCAGGCCTCTGACATGAAAAAAAGAAAACAAAAGCAAATATGTTCACTTCCTCTTCGTTTTTTTTTTCACCGAAGTGCCATCTAAAGTATATGGCCCTAAAATTCCATCAGTGACTTTCGAACAAGCATTCTTTTAAATGTATGGGCTTTTTGGCAACTTCGGTACTACGCGAGATAATTAAAGTGCATTCACAGAAAAGAACAGTTGCACTCGGTTATTACTTGTGTGGTTAATACTTTTATGATCCCAAGGGTAGGGGTAATAGGTTTGAGATAATATCGCAAAAAAAAGAGAGGAAAAACTTATCTGGTTCATCTTTATTTTATTCACAGAAAATAGAGCTGAAAGCTTAGTCGGAGCGCATAGGTGAATACAGAAACATGGGTGTATCATTTGACAAGAAAGACCAATGCAGAATACGAAAGAAGTATTATTTTAGCTCCATACATAAGAAAACTGCTATTATTTGTTTCTAATATGTTGGGTATACTTTCACAGCTGGATAAAAAAGTATTGCTTCACTGCTCTCCTCAAGTTTTGTTATCACCCCCCTTACATGTGTAAGTGCTTCCTTGCGCAACCACGCCAATGGGATAAGGACTATCAAGATAATAGTAAAACCTTCCGATGCAATGACGCACTTTAGACATTAGGCTTTCGTATGGAACTTACGTGGCCATGAGCTATAATGACGCTGGGGTATACGTCAGCACATGGGTAAATGTCGATGCGTGTCACCGCTTCTCACTTGTTTAATGGCTGACTCTTCGTTCACCGCTCTCAGTGCCAGTGTGTGTCGCTGTAATCTGACATTTGTTTCTCAGCCACAAGTTCCGCCAATTAAAGAGTTTACTTTTAGACATCTGCCTGCTGCCTTGGTCCACGTCACAAACACATGAAAATATTGTGATTACCACTCTAACAATCAGCCCGAGTATAAACTGTTGTTGAAAAGGTAACATGCTTCTAATTGGGCTTGATGGACTGTTGTTGCAGGATCGTTTAGCCTGACGATCAATGGCAGCACTTGATCTCCTAAGGCTTCTTGTTGTTGCAGTGAGATGTGTTGACACATGTCTAGCACATCATTGTTTGCTAAGGGCGCTGGAATATGCAATAATGACGCTTCCATAAATGAAAAGTTTTTAGGTTAGGGTAGACCTTCGATGTTACCGCAAACAATTCGATGTTCTGTAATAGCAATTATTCTTGCGGTTTAACATCACAATACCACCGCATGGTTGTGTGTTGCCACAGTGGGTGAATTCAGAAATTTCAACAACATGGGGCTTTTTATATGCACCTATATTGGTAAGTGCAGGAGCTTCAAGCATTTTCACTTTCATTGAAATTGTGGCTGCCGAGGCTATCATTTGATCTAGTGACGTGCTGGTCAGCAGCACTTCTCTTTACCGATCACAGACGGGTATACCGTGTATGTTTGTACCCTTCGCTAATAGAGAGACCAGTTTCTTTAAAGTACTCACTGACAGGCCTATATCTACATCATTTCACACAGCCATTCACGTTTCCACACGCTGTGCATGCACACTCAAATGGTAAAAACCGAATTCTGAATTATGGTAATGAGAATGATGTTCACGGGGACCGCCGGTGTGCTTACCAGCCTTTAAGGAATCGGCTTGCATTAAACAATGTTATCCGGACCACCAGGACTATAATGTAAGAACTAGCAGTACCCTAGATGGCCTCCTACCAGTAATAACACAAAAAGTCAGGAAAACCTTGGAGGGAACGCAAAGTGCAAAGATGATAGTTAGGATCAGGTGACATCAGATCCGCTGAAAGATGGAGGACCGATTGTGTTAGAAAAACTGGCAAGCCTGTTTACGAAGCGTCTCCTGATAGGGAGGGTAACAGAATCTTGAATAATGCTAACATTCTTAAGAAAGGTCACGACAATGACGCGAAAAATTACACGTCAATTAGCTTGCTTTCCGTCGTATACAAGCTATTTACAAAACTAATTACTCACATAATTAAGGCTACAACGAAGTTCAATCAACCAAAAGATCAAGTATGATTTCTTCCAGGCTACTCACCAAACGCCCGCATTCATACTATCAATCAGGTGATGGAGAAATGCCGAGAAAACATTCAGCTTCTATAAATAGCCTTCATGGATTACGAGAAGGCATTTTATTCAGTAGAGATATAAGGAGTCATGCAGACACTGCGAAATCAGGGCGTTGACGAATCATATATAAACATCCTGGAAAAAATCTACAGTGGATGAACTGCCTGAATAGTGATTCTTAAAGAAAGCGACAGAATACCGATAAAGGCGGATATAGGACAAGGAGTACGACCTCTATTTACCACGTACTTACAGGAGGTGTTCAGATGCTGAGAATGGAAAGAGCTAGTGATACGAATTAGTGGAGTGTACATTAGTGACCTATACTTCGCCGATTACATTGCATTTCTGACTAATTCAGGGGACAAATCGCGATTCGTGATTACTAAATTACACAAGAAGAGCAGAAAAGTAGGTCCTAAAAATAATCTGTAGAAAATGAAAGTAATGTACAACAACCTCGGAAGAGAACAGCCCTTCGAGATTGGCAGAAGTGCACTTAAGTTGTAAAATAGTATGTGTATACTTCGTACAGGTAGTAACCACAGAGCTTAGCCTCGAGATTGAAGTAGCGAGAAGAACATGATTGGGGTGGTGCACAATCGGCAATAATTCTCAAATCTTGACTGATAGATTGACACTATCTCTCAAGAGGAAGGTACATAACTGCTGCATCTTACCGGCATTTACTCACGGAGGAAAAACCTGGAAGATTACAAAAAGGGTTCAACTTAAGTTGAGAACGACGCAGTGAGCAATGGAAAGGAAACTGGTTGGGGTAACCCTAAGGGACAAGAACAGAGCGGAGCGTATCAGGGAACAAACAGGTGCTCAGCATATCATAGTCGATATCAATAAGAACAAGCGGTCATGGGCATGGAACGTGGCGCGAAGCTAAGATAACCACAGGTCATTAAAAGGATCACACACTGGATTTCAAGAGAGGCAAGGAGGTAAATGGGAGATAGGAAGTTAGGTGGGCATATGGGATTTGGAAGTTTGCTGGTATGAAGAATCAGGAGCAAGCACAGGACCGAGTTGACTGGCAGAACTCGGGAGAGACCTCTGTCCTGCGGTGGACGTAGTCAGGCTGATGATGAAGAAACACTGTTAATTTAGTTAACCGATAAGGCACACTCGCAAACAAACCTGTTTTTTTATTAATCATCATCATCATTACCGATATCGTCGCTGCTGTCGAATAGTCCGCCTCGCTAGGAAAAAAAGACCTAAATATAAAAAGCATTGATATCACCCGGCATCTTTCGTCGATGCCTGAGTGGTCATTGGTTTGACTTCTAGATAAAAAAATTCATTAAGCTTTTTATTATGGTATTTACTTGTCATTTGTATACCACTGGCTTATATCCAGACGGAAATAAGTCGTTGAAAACTTGATGGACACCGAAAAAAAAAGGCTTTCGGGTTAACATTTCTCGCTACGCCGCTGGTATATTGCAAGATATAGGCGGATGCTTTTGTATTATTGCGTTTAAACTAAACGTTTTGTTTAGGCAGACCAAACGTGGCGGATTCCTGAGCCAGCGACAGTGAGTACGAAAAGGGAGCTTTGAAACCTGATTAATATTGGGGTTTAGCTTCATCAGCATGAAGGAAAGCATGTATTCCAAACACTTCTATTTCAATTATAGTCGATTTAAAAGGAATCTCGGATAATGTTTTGTACAGATATTAAGTTATAGAGGCACTTCGCAAACGACAGCGACTTCGACAGAAGCGTGCCTGACAGTAGCCCACTGATATAGTCATTTGATTAAAGGCTTCGAGCACGTACAAAGGGTCCAAGGCGGGTAGTTTCCAGTTTTGTCGAAGTATGTACCGTTTGCAAACTTTTGCGAAGCTATGAAGGCCCCAGCTAGCAATACGAAGCATCTGGAGGATATACAAAACACTGCTCAATTGTCCGCGTCCACTTCGCGAAGCCATCCGCATGTACTACATGGAGGTGATTCGTTTAAGTACGCTGCATTTCAAGAAGAGCTTAAACGTCTGTGGCATCGCCCTGCTGAGCTCGAGGTTCCAAACCCGCCCATTCCAGGTGCATTTCTTTTGGGAGGAGGGGGGGAGTGAAATGAAAAAAATTGCTTGTGTAAGTGGATTTACTTGCCCGTTAACTAACTCATATTCACCGTAATTGTTCTGTAGTTCCGTACTTATTGAAATTCGGTTATGGAACGTGCAAAGCCCAGAACTCAAGCTGCATTTAGGCTAGAATCAAGAATTCTCAGCTGTAAGAAAACTATACTTCAGTGATTGCAGCCACAATACGTTAGGCCCATGGCCAACTGATGTCTGGATAATAATAAAAAAGTATAAAAGAAGACTTGTTAGCTATGAAAGAAAACACGAAAACATGGTTATCGAGCCTATATCTTGCCATGTGAGCCTCTGTAGCGGGGATCCCTTGAGGCGAAGCACGTATTTGCGAGACACACACGCCAGGCCCTTACCCTATAGAGTTTTATTTGGATGTCCTAGTTTTCGTTTTCGCTGAGAGAGGATGAAATGGGTGCTTGCTGGAACGTGAAGATGGGTACAGCGTATGGCCTTACGATAATATATTTACGTGTCTTCTTAGTTTTCGCCTCGAGAAATAGACGATGGCTACTGACATCACAGCCTGCATCACTTTATCGCGAAAGCGCTGCAATCACCTGAGGAGCGTGGACCAGGGGAGCTCTACTACTTTTTTCTCGCTTGCGCAGAAAAAACGGAAATACTTGTGAAAACTGCTCACCCTGTTGTGAAGGCTCGCTCTAAAAGAATAAGCCAATAAACGCAAGCAAAATAGGGAGTGCAGTATTTCGGCATACAGCCGTAGTTAAGGGTGCAGTTGGTTTCAATATAATTGCATAGTAAAGTCGCTAGTGTCTTATCTTGACGGTACGCTTCTGAGCTCTTCACACTTTCGATCCTCTCACTGCCACGGGCTCGCTTACGTCGAACGGTGCCCGCGGCCACCGTGACATGCAACCACGGTGAAAGTGGAGCAGTCGCTGGTGCGGCACGTCCCTTCGCTTTGTGGTCAAAATAGAGCGCTGTTTCTTAATAAAAAAAACTCTCAGAAATGCGAGAGAAGACGCCTTCGGCATATTTTTTATCTGCCATTCTCGGCCGCTGGCTGCCATGAAAAAAGCCACCTGCAAAAAAAAACACACAAAAAAAGAAAAAGAATGCCTGCTCCAGATGGTCGTCTGCCTGGTCTTAGTTTCGGCGCGGCCACCCGGTCCCATATCGGCTGCCGATGTTGAGTTGCGCGCGGTACGCACACTCGCCCTCTTTGAACATGTAAAAGGAGCGCCCCTCACCGCTCAGATAAATCGCAGCCTTTGGCTTTGCTATATAAGCAGACGGCGAAGGTTTTTCAAGGCTAAGCGGCTGTGCGGCGACAACGGAATGTCAACGTCAGGCTGTGCTCTGGTAAGGTGTTACATTTTGAGGAGGCATGTCCATTTGAATAGCTTTTAATGCAGTTTTTACCAGCCAGCCCAGCAAGTGAACACTGAGGTAAAGATGCATCGTTGATCATTGCTCACTTGTTCTCGATTGAGTCAGAGTTTACAGTTGTGTCCTTACTGCTTAGCAAACACTAGTGCTTAATACTTGCAAATAGAAAAGTATCAAAGTACTCCTACGAACATGCAGTTTTACGCAATAAGAAAATACCAAGAGATGCTTTCAACTTGCCAAGTGTTGGTGAAGCGAAGTCTCCACAAGGACCAGAAACTCATTTTGCAAGAACAAGTACCCATATAACGTTGTGCTCTTCCTGCACTCTGCTGGTCTAGTAGCTAAGGTACTCGTCTGCTGACCAGCAGGTCGTGGGATTAAATCCCGGCTTTGGCGGCTGCATTTCCTATGGAGGCGGAAGTGTTGTAGGCCCGTGTACTCAGATTTGGGTGCATGTTGAAGAACCCCAGGTGGTCAAAATTTCCGAAGCCCTCAACTACGGCGTCTCTCATAATCATACAGTGGTTTCGGGACATTAAACCCCACAAATCAATCAATCCCTGCACTCTGCAGGGATTAGATCCCATAAGTGTTGATTACGGCGTATAAGAGCGCAATATGTGTGTTGCTCTGCTGGTTTTGGCAGTATTGTTACAGTAATGTAGCACTGTCTCATTTCCGTTTTCTGTAGTAGATGGTACTTAAAAAAGTCATGAAGTTGCAACTTACGAGTATGATGCGTTTTTGCGTACTAATATGCACAAAAACAAGTGAACTTGTTCTAGTTGTGTTAGTATAGTGCCTTTTTACATAGCTACAATTTATTGCTGTTGTTGTGAAACTCTTCTAAAAAGCATACCGCAATCATTTATTTCTAGTGAGCATCGTTTACCATGGGATATACATTTTTTATTGCAGACCTGTAAATGACAAGCAGGCCATGACCAATAGGACCTCATTTCACATTTTCCCTGAAAGTTGAAAGTACGGTGCGAAAGACTTTTCTAACTTATTCGTGATGTAGAACCGCGTTTAACGAGCGTGTTTGCTCTGAATAACATGTACGTAGTTCATTCTGCCAATGTCGACGCAGATTATATCAATTACCAACCAAGGCTTGTGGAAATAGAGTATTTCAATACTGCAATTTTGTTCGCTTTCTTTCTTTCATTACGCAATGAGTTGAAAAAAATATATATTAAACAAATTAGGAGAAAAATTTGGTTTTCGGTAATGTTTCTTTTGTCTTCTAGAAGCAGAAAACTAAGCTGAAGAGTATTATTTGTCTTGTGACTAGAAACTATCAGAGTCATGTGCATGCTACATTTAGACTTATTCAAATATGAGTGAGTAGCACCTAGCGCAAATCGAATGAGGTAGCAATTAATTATACTCGTAAGTGACGAGAAATAGTGTCCAAACTGTCTTGTTACCACTTGTTTCACGAGGTGCGTGCCGTTCGCATTTACATGTCAACTTTTAATAATATCTGCAATTTCGTATCAGCCAGCACTACTTTTGATCAAAGTTCCTGCCTTGCAGATTATATTAATGCAAGTAAGATGGATGTACTATGCTTTTGTGTGTCATGTTTGAAGTGGATGTGATTAGTATTATTACATGCTTCATGCATTCGATCTGCGACATATTTGGAGGATGTGAAAATGAAATATTGATATTTCAATTAGTCACTATTAGACTCGAGTAATGAAGAACATGACAAGACTCAATTGATATTTCAACGTTTTGAATGTAAGCTCACTCGAAGAAGTTAACCTTTGTGTTCTTGCTCTTAGACACATTTTGATCTAAAGTGTGCATTGACATTGAGCAGCATACGGGCTCCTATCATTTCGCCTCTCTCCAAACACGACCAAAGTGGTCGGGATCGAACACTTTATGCTCGGACATGTATTTAGCTCGAATATTGTGGTCCACGTCTGTTCAGTTATAAAAGTTTTGTGGAATCTCTCTTACAATGTTACTGATGACCTTCGAGTACGGCCTCCTCCAGCATAATATTCATTAGGCTAAAGAACACCAGGCCGTTCGTAATTTTTAGTTTTGGCTTCCCTGATAATCATATGGTGGTTTCGGGACATTAAAGGCCAATTTTTATTATTATATTTGTCATAACTAAACGTAGGCGGGAAGTTGTGGGTGCGCATCACGAAAGGAGATCGCATCTCGATAAAACGTTCCGCTTACTTTATTATTTGTGGCATTCGCTTTACTGAATTCCTCTTATATTTTGTATACACTAAGTTCCGATCTCCCTCTGAAATACATATTGTATTTAATATTGATTTATTTGATTTATTGATTTGTGTGGTTTAACGTCCCAAAACCATTATATGATTATGAGAGACGCCGTAGTGGCGGGCTCCGTAAATTTTGACCCCCTGGGGTTCTTAAACGTGCACCCAAATCTGAGTACACGGGCCTACAACATTTCCGCCTCTATTGTATTTATATTGCGTAAAATAAAAGAACAAAATGCAAATGATCGGACACGCGCTTACGTACGATTGGTACACAAAAACGCAAAAGCGCGCGCATACGCACTACATTGTTGATTTTCATTATGAACGAATACTAATTAGCTAACTTTTCAGTCTTCTTTGTAAAAACATATCACAGGTAAAAACTGAGATTGGTATTTTCGTTCTTTATATTCAGTCGTAGCTGACTTAGAAAAATAGAACGACTGCAATATTTCAGTGGAGTTGCTCGTTGTACAGCAACTGGCGGAGCAGGTTGATGAAGATATCTGATCCAGGACCAATGCCAAATGGCTTATTATAAGATCTTGCAGGCTGCGAGGTGCGATACGACTAATCATGGATTCGAAGTAGTCTGGATAGAGGCCTTATCTCCCATGTCTTCAGAGGCAAACGATTCACGTAACTGAATGCCAAAAGCTGCAAGCTATCGTGAAAGACTGACAAGGAGTTCTTCTAAAATTGTCCAGATGATGCTTATTATTGTTTTAAGTGTTACTTGGTATTAAGATTCTTATCATGTCACCTTCTATCACTTATTTGTAGGTCATCGTGGCGTTGTTATGCTTGCGGATGTCGGCAGCCGGGTATCGCCGCTACGGTCATGGAGGCCATGGAGTTTATGTGCGCAAGACCAGCCATAGTGATTATAGACATAGTCATGGTCATGATCATGACTACAAGACCCACGTAATTAAGGGTCCTACGTTTCTCGTGAAGACTATTCACCATATCAAAAAAATTCACCCCGGAGGTGGCAACCAGGGTCATTACAGCCACGGGCATGGTCATGGTGAAGGACATGAAGGATACGACAAAGTTATTGTCATCAAGAGCGGACACGGCCATGGTCAAGAACATGGTCATGGCAATGGACATAGTGGGGGCCTTGGTGGGGATCATGGTGCCTATGGTGACTGGTGGTGAAGCGCATTTCACTTTTCAACATGCCTTTCGTATACCAAAGGTACGCACTTCACAACTCTGTGTAATCTAGAAAAAGTCTTACACACCTCTAATAACCTTGTCCTCTGTTACTGCACATTGTAGACATTTAAAAACGCACTACTTATTAGATAATAATAGTTTTGTGGTCGCAGGAAAATTACCTTCATTATTCGAAAACAGCACACGTGTATATCTCGTTATGTTACAAAACCTAACACTTGAGGTAGGTACGAACACCTATTGTCCCGTAAGTGTCTGAACTACATAGGATCTCACGTATTGTTACAATAAATACCACGCATCGTAGAAGTGTCCAGCTAACGAGAAAATAGAGAAAAGTTAAGCATCGTGAAAAGTTTTTTTTGCGACTATGCAATACTTCGCTTCAACTGCTGTTAATGGTCGTTGCACAACACCAACCACAACTTCAGCCTTGAAGCCTTATCGTTTGAATAAGGTCATTGTAGATAAACTGTCATGCTTGACAGAATAACGTTATGGGTGTAGTGAACTTTACTATAACCTATTAAACATTGATCATGATCCAAACAGGGAGTGCCGTTCGCGTAGCGCCTGCCGACACTCAAGTGGTAGCACCATTATCCCACGTTTAAAACACGCATGAAAACCATTCAATATTAAACACCTCAAATTATGTAGCAAGAAATGTTTGTTTGCGGGATGGCCTCTGTTAACATATGTTTCGCGGGACGCTGCAACACACATGCCATACATGACGAACACATCTATAAGCATCATGAAACTTCACACACTTTCTTCGTCGCTTTCTTCATGTCCTTCTTTTTCTTCTTTGCTCTCAGAACAATGCATCGATTTGTGTAGCGTTGGATGCAATAACTCTAATGGGTGAAGGAGTTTGTACAGGGAGACCGAAATAAAGAGAGATAACGAATGATTAATAAAGGAAAGAATACGGAGAGAAAAAGAGTTCTTGGAAAGGCATTACTCGTACCTGCGTCTCGAAGATTGAGCGAGCGTTGTGACCACTCATATATCTAGGTATGCTTGCCTTGACTTCATATTAGTAAAGGATGAGCAACTGTGAAGTAATATGGGAGAATATTTAGTAGTGCATTTACAAAAAGGAATAATTTCGCATTCTGTACCAACGCATCTCAGTTAATGTCATACAATGAAGGCGTTTTGTGAACCTATTCATGCAAACTTAAGAAAGACTGTTACTACAAAATTTATTCTACAATGCTAAATCAACTGTTCTTACGTACATGATACAACTTAGGCAAATCGTGATGCCGGATATGCTATTAGTGAAGGCTGCTGGCCAGTGGAAAAAATTCCTCACGAATAGAAAGCTTTCTGAATTTTGCCTCAAACGTTCAGAAAGCAATTCAGCTATTTGTAAGACTGTCTTTGTCATTATATGCGTTCCATGTGTTCGCTTAACGTTACGGATGCTTGATCACGGTGAAGGCTAAGCAACCAAATGTTTTCGCGTTTGTATGAGGGCACATATTGGAATTATAGTATTGAATTGGAGTGCAGTGATAGGTTGGTCTTTTCACGTGGTTTCAAAATGACAAATCTTTCGGAAAATTACACGCTCAAAGAAGTGTCATATTTGTTTAGAAATTACTTAGAGTATGTGATTTCAGCGACGTGATCAAATAAGTGACAGAGACAGCACATCTTGACTATCCACAATGCAGGCGACACAGTGTTTTTTGAGACATTTTATTTACGTTTACGTTGTGTTCTCGCTGTTTGAGTGCAAAACTTGGGCAAGTTGGCTGTGCATTATACTTACGATCCCACAAAAAGGGACAAGGAACTATTAATAAACACAGATGAGCACTGTTTGAGGTATAGCGTACATGAAAACAGATTTACCGGATGGTCACAAAAATTGCATTTGTCTTTGTGACAGTTTTAACATGAGTAAGCTGATTAAGTTTGTTCCGTGTGTGCAACAACTGATTTCACCGCCATATACAGTGAGCAATCGCCAAGACAGTGCTTCTCTCTAGCTTCTTAGTTGACGTCTGAAGGTGTTTCACATAACGATAACTATAACAGAATATTTTGGAAAACTGGTTAACCACAACAGAATGCAACCAACGCCCTTGGGTTAGCCGTCATATGTCTCGTGATAGGGTTTATTATGTGGCCTAATTAGTAATTGAACTAAGGTCTGTTGCGGAAAACTTTCAATATTCATTTTAGGACCAAGTGCTTTTCGTAATATTGTAGAGGGCATTCGAAAACTACTGTCTATTTTTTTGTGGCAGCGTACCTAAATTGTTTTGAGATATTTTTCTTTCCGTGTTTCAAGATATCCGGTAAAGTATAAAGAAAGGCCACGTGAGTGCGCTGCTTCCCCAGCATACTGAAGCGCTCTCAAATGTAATTCGGGGGAACAACCGTCGTTCTTGATAAGTGATGCGTTGATTGTCTGCTAGCCGGTTGTCTCTCTCGAAGCACGTTTGACAGCGCTTCAGTATGGTATCACATGCATGAGCTCAGTCGTGTGGTTATATTTCCCATTTAGAGGTATTTATTTCTATTCTAAAACAATCACCACGCAGGATGCACACTGTCACACGACATTGGAGAGGTCATTTTGATATGCCCTCTATGACGTAACTAAGCGCACTTGGCACTAAAGAGAATGTTAGGTTTTCATGATTTAATGTTAGTTTTTTTATCATTTAGTGTTAGTTATTTACACTACTTAGCGCAATATAAAAACTTAACATCAACGCCATATAACATCTAATACCATACGTCATTTGTTTCACCCAGATGTGGCTAACCACATTAAAAAAATATTTGGTTCTGTGTTCGTCAAACAAACTGTGAAGCTAATCACTAGACCGTATGGCTGGACAGGCACAATTCATTTTCGGGTCTTGGTTACCGTATAAATTATTTCTGCTGGTAATTCAAGAATGCAAACAATTTCCCACCTGTACGTTTGTAACTCTCAACACAGATGTGAGTATGTGAATGTGAAATATGAAAATAATAACGGGTTTTTGTGGAGATAGAACCAGGTTGGGTGAAATGGACCACAAGAAATGCAGTTCTACAAAAGAACGCACCTACTTCAGCATGATATACATGTGAACCTTCAAAATTTTGCACCATGAAATGTCCAAACTATACAAAAAAGTCAAGAACATGACTCGAGTACACAAAGAAGGTAGTTGAGCGTCGTACGTGATGGTGAATGATAGTGTGTGTAATCTTTCTGAGGTCACTGGAGTCTTAACACGCCTGCGCTTTCTTTTAAAGGAGCGAACACTATGGTCATATTATGTCAACATAGGCAGCATTCAAAAGCAATAGATGTTTCTAATTATCACTTAAAGGATGCACGAGGATAAGTCGGCAGAACTTCTAGAGCTCACTCAGACTCACCTATGAAATATATTTTACACTTAGAACTCACTCTAACTCAAACTCACCAAAATATTCAGGAACCAGACTCACTCAGACTCAAATTACATGTCAATGATTACATGTCAGTGGTATTAGTACGGAGTTAACACATTGAAAAACTGGCGGCGTTGATAAAATAAATGGCTAAGGGTGATTATATACAACTCATACGCAGCCAAGATATACCACAGGAAACAAGAAAAAATTGCTTATATCAATATCGTGGTTTTTGTAACTGGAATTCATGAGCGAGATTGAGTAGCAAGCTAAGCTTGTCTCCTGGTTCTCAGAAGTATTTTGCATAAATCAGTGCTTCTATTTATACTGCATGTCTTACAGAGGAAACATTGCATATCATTCGTTTTTCTCTCGTGACGGATTGTGCACATCGCGAAATTCTTTTGTAACATTGATTTGCCATGAAAGCACAAGCCATGCCATGAATAATATTCCACCCTTGAATTCATGCACTTTGTGTACGCAGAAAAAGCTTACCTATGCTAGCTGAAATTTAGGTCGAGTACATTGATATCGGTGGTCGAATTCAGGAAGCTTTTCATTCTATGCTGTTTGCCATTGGCCTGCCCGCACACATAGCTAACATTATGTTCCTTATTGATATTGGGTGTAAGTTTCCCTTGCAAGCATTTCTAGCACAATTGGTGGCTTTTAACAGGTGCGTAAGTGTGCTGTGTCTTGAATGGATAAAAAAGGGGATGTTAACATCACTGCGAAATGGCAACACGTAACGAAGTTGTCATCTAGAGAATGGCAAGATCACTAGAAAGTTGACTGTTGCAGTGCTGCTTCTACTTCGGAATAAAGCGACAACTTCGATCAACTGCCTTGCGAATGACTTCGATATCGTATTCCCCGTACAACTTCTCTTATGAAAGATACTGTTTATGCAATAGTTCAGAAACTGAACATGTTCGAGTTCGAGCAAAGAAAGATTAGGAGTGATGTTTTGAGCACCTGCTTACTATCTTTTTTCGTTTCTTTCCTCTTTTTTTTCAGATGTGTTTTAACCACCATGATGAAAATGGGCACAGTGATATTAGGTCGCTGAAACTTCTGTACCTAAATTTACATCACTTTAAAAAGGTTAACGCTTTCAGCAGTTCGTCACATGGACACGCATGTTCCTCCTGAGCACAGAGCTGGACCTCTGTACTTGTACATAGTATTTAAATAAAATTTTGAAAATCCATCATGGTCTTCCTTGACCTCTCCTGTAACATTTGAAAGTACTTTGTTACACCTGTTTTTATACATCTTGCCATTTAGTTGGAGTTATACGAAGTAGATTGGGTACATGCTAAAGACCCCAAGTGGTGGGAATTGTGGAGCTCTCTGCTACGACGTCTCTCATAATCATACCCTAGTTTCCATACAAAAAACGCCTACATCTAATATTAATACTAATATTATTAATAATTAGCTTAATTTCACGCTCTGTCCATGATGTTTACAGTTTCGTGGGCCTCTGCTGCTACTTCCGCCGGTTTGTGAAGAACTCTGCGGCACTGGCACAACCACTCACCGGCCTTCTCAAACACTACGTCCTTTTTTGTTGAGGCTCTCTTCAAGCTGACGCCTTCTCTCAGATAATCACCACTCTAACGACACCTCCTATTATTGCACATTTCGACCCCGATGCTCCTGAAGAAGTGCGCACAGATGTGAGTGGTCACGGCATTGGTACAGTTCTGGCGCTAATTCAGCGTGCCAACGACCATGTAATTGTGTATGCAAGCTGTCTCCTTTAGAAGTCAGAACGCTATTACTATATAGCCGAACGGGAATGTTTCAATCTTGTCTGAGCGGTTTCAAAATTCCTTCTTTACTTGTATGGTCGCCCTTTCCGTGAAATCACAGATCATCACGCACTGCGTTGGCTTTCTTCTCTGAAGGACCACGCTGTCTCTCCACCGTTTTGTATGGCAAGTGCAATGGCCACTTGCTCGTCCACCTTGGGCTCTGCCGTCTGAATCAAGGCGCAGCTGACAATCTTGCCCTGCGTGTCCACGACGAAAAACGAAAACAAAAACCTATTTGGGTACTCGACGGCATCCCACGCGGCTGCGAATGAGTTTACCGACCGCTCCCTCAGATTGGGTGACTTTTCTCCTGGACACAGGGACTTTCTCTGAGTACGCACACTGAGATAACAAAGTTCTTTTCTTTAGAGAAAACGTTCTTCCCGCCAACTTAATCCAAGCTAAGCAGACCACAGGGAGTCACGTCAAACTCCTGCAAATCAACTCTTTCATTTAGAGAAAAGGCTCTTCCCGCCACCTCGATCCAAGCTAAACAGGCCGCAGGCAGTCACACTCAGACTTCTGCAAACCAACTATTTTATTTAGAAAAAAGGCTGTTCCCGCCACCTCAATGTAAGCTAAGCAGACTGCAGGCAGTCACACTCAGACTCCTGCAAACCAACTCTTAGCCTAATCCTGCGTTCTTTATTAGCACCTATCCGAAAATTTACGCGAACAGTTCTTGCGTGGCTTGTGGCGAGGTTGCCACTTTGAGTCACGGGCTCTGGGAGTGCGGGTCACTGGGCCCGACGTTCAGCAAGGAAGAGTGGGACACGCTCGTGCGAAGGCCTGTCTTTGAAGATCAAAGCCTGGCCGCCCAGAGTGCCCGTGATCGAGCTGGCAGGGCATACCTGTTGGTCCCATTGTGAAATTAGCGCCATGTGCGCGTTTTGGGGCGTTTCACCGGACCAAATAAAAGTTTATTCACCCACTCACCATCACGGAATTAACTTATCCTGTGGGCTAGCTGTGAAGTGGATATTCCTAAATTTTTAGTTCTTATTTACCGGACAAAAGTTAAGCCAAATAAAGACTTTCATTTCAGACATGCTCTCCCTGCCTTCCTCAACGTCACGACCACGTAGCAATATGCTGAAGATGTCGGTCACCAACTCTACGGAAATTGTGGCGAGAAACTATTCGTGTTGCCTAAATTTCTTCAGTTCACCAGATACTTGTGCACTTACTAAAGTTAATTCATTTCTTCGGTGCTTTCACCGTTGCCCTCACCAGAGGACCATGAGGTATATGTCCCAATCTTGACACACTGTTGCTAAGCCGCAATAAACCATAGTTATTTGTTCTCATACTTCTGTTTCAGTGAAGGAGTTTCGTGGTCTAAGATTTCAGTTGTGTAGACAGTGGTCGGTGCTTTGTGGCATTTTTTCAGACGATAAGTTCAAGTGTTTATAGAGAAATAAGACTCACCAAAGAGGTAGCGAGATGAAGAGATCCATTGAGCAAGGCTCAATCAATGGCACTGAAAAAGACGCTTTGACTTACAACTATGGCAGGAAGGAGACTAGCCGGCAACAGCTGTATGATAGCGAAAAAGGCAGTGGCTTGTTATATAAGGTCAGACAAAAAAAGCATACCGGATCAAACGTTTTTAGCAGAACGGGATGTCCAAAGATGATTCAGCACAATATAATATGATGCCAAGTTGTTCACCCAGCAAGATAGATGAAGAATTCTTCTTTACGGGGGAGACGGAATTAATACTGATCGATACATCCAAGAAGTCCTGGAACACTTTCTCAACATGGTCAGAACAGGCAGTCGATCGGTCGGCAGGGCTCCTCCAAACAGGTCAGTATATCATGATAGCGCAGCAAGAGGCCTGGAATTTACGATTTATTCTCAAAGTAAGCTAACATTTTCTCTTCTATGGATAAATGATGCCATGAGCCCGTAACCATAAAATACATGGCCATTGAGCATCAAGAGGTACATATTGTAGCAGCCACCAGATGCCGCGACGTGCCTATGCACTCACTAGCCTTCAAATTTAATTCGCGCGTTTGAAAAAAAAGAAAAAGCAAGTGCTCAAGGTCATGACGCTCGCTTACGAAAAGATGTAGCTTTATTCGCCCTTGTACAATGTACATTCATCTTTTTTATGACAGGGAGCATGCCGAACGTGTGGTAAGTAGCATTGCATCACGCATGGAGCACGGCGAAGTTGCGAAATGAGGAAGTGGTACCTTTCCGTCTATTGCCGCCCCCCCACCCCATCTTGCTGTTTTCCTTCTTTTTTATTACCTTGCGTTTTTGTGGCAGACGAAGTTGTGAGAGCAACAATTCTAATAGACCACAGCTGTTATGTGAAATATATATGAACAGATGATAGGTATGAAGAATGAAATGTAAAATAAAGACACATTCGATGACGGTAGTGTTGGCAGTGAAAGGAACGACACTATTATTTCCTTTTATTTTAAGACTTCGGCCCTGTGCCATGCTACATGAACGGTACGAGACTATCTGTTACGAGCTCGCGCGTTTCCTTTCATGAAGATATTGTTTTAAATAGTTGTTTTATTAGATCAAAACTGAAAAAAAGGTTTGTTAAACGTTATTGTCATAATTATCATCATCAAGCAGCGATTTTTCGCCAAAAACGGATGCCTTTCAGAACACGTGGTGGGAACATCGCCAAAAAAAGTTAAAAACACTGCTATACCACTGTTCAGCTTCCTTGTGTTGAAGAACAGCCTACATGCTTAGATAATGAAAATGAGGCAGACAAACGTTTAAAAAAGAACTTACGTCAGCCATGGAAGATTGCACGGGACATTGAAAAGGATAGCAGGAGTGTTTAGCGTAGTGTCGAGTGAGAGAAGCGTAGAATAGCTGCTATTCTATATTTACTATCGGTGTCAAATGAAATGCGAACAGCAGCAATCCGTAGCAGTGGCGGCACCCACACCCCAGTCATCACCATTGATATGCGCGCACGTTCAGTTAGGCAGCACTGAACTTACGCGCTATTATACAAGAGGATTACTAGATGATGGGCATCTATAACAATGCGAATGCGTGCCGCTGTCTGCGTTTTATTTGGTGCCGATAGCACATAGACCCCGACAGAGAGCGAGGGATGCAAGGAAAAACAGGGAGACTAACAAGATGCACGTCTAGTTTGCCACAATGCGTTCGGGAAGTGATAAAGAGGGTGAATAGATTCAAAAACAAACAGAAGAAAGACACAGAGAGTCAGAGTCTTAAAGAGGTACCCTCTCGCAATCGTGTCCAGGTTGTTTATTATTTCTGCGCTGAACAAATGGCGTAGGCTTCATGCCAAGATAGACCAGTATACCAGTAAATCACAAAAACTCGAATACTCTCAAAGTTGGGTGTAAAGTGTGGCACATCAATCAGTCCAATCAAATACTTCTGTGGTACACTTCGTCCCCCTTTTCCTGTGATCATGTGTCTGTTAGGCACACTGAACGCCACAATAATTATTGTGGTGTTCCACAAAATTATCGCAAAACTACAAGCTCTTGTGAAGACAAGTTACCTAACAGAACACACCACTCGGATGATTATAAATGTTTTCGCCTGTTCGACAACAATACCATTCTTTGAAGTCACAGGGCCGACGCAGCAGTATTATGATATAGTCGCGGCGACAGGCTGCATCCAGGCATGCCGTGGATGCTAGAATGCTACCTCGATAAGTTTACGCATTTGCACTAGCATTTACTTTAAAATTTTTATCTCGTATAGCGTGAGACGATACTAACTGCAGCATTAAGCGTCACCCCTAAAAGGCCTATCATCAGTCTGACTACACCCACTGCAGTACAAGGGCCTCTTCCATGGTCCACCAGCCAACTTCGTCGTGTGCCTGCTGCCGCCACTCTATAGCCGCAAACTTCCTAATCACATAGTAACGATAACATAGTTAACCATAGTAACGACGCCGTCAAAAAGAGATAGCAAGATATTAAGGTAGGCCACCATGAGTTGACTTTTCTGGTATGCTTTTATGAGACGCTCGTGGTCATTGGAAGCGGTGTTTGACGTCAGCGGGAGAGTGGAATGCAAAAGGGAACGTTTCTTTTCGTCGTCTGTTCTAGTTTCCAACTTAGAAGACTCTTAACTTCGTTTTTTTGTGCATAAATTTGCATCAATCTTGCATCATTCTTCTTGGCATTCATTACTACACGCGTGCCGGTGCTAAATAAAGCTGTCGAAAGAATGTCGCAAGACCCCTTAAAGTGAGGGGACCCATCACCAAGTGAAATCGTAACCGTAACGGGGCCCACCATACTAGACACTTTTAATTGGGCGTACGTAACGAGCCCACGTATACACAGCATTGCCACGGAATTGAACTGCGCAGCTGCAGTACGTATCGTATCAATTCCAGAGATGCGCGCGTACGACCTAAACAAGATTCTGCGTACGTAACGCAACGCTTACTACGTTACATTCTCGCGAGACTTCGAAGAAACCAGAACGAGAGTATATATGGTGGCAGCATTGGCGTTCGACGCAGACAGCAACAGCTAACCTGATGCAAGGCATCTTTATTTCAAAACGAAAGCCGATGTTTTCATGCGAGACAAGGTAAACTCAAGCGGTGCGTTCCGGCATCTTCATGATTCAGAAAAGAATGCCTGGAGTCTAGCGATAACTCTCAAGAGTCGCGTTCGATAGAGTGTGCTCTTTCTTCCAGGCCTCTTGGCGAATAAACCCGTAAACAAAACGGCCTCTTGGTACGTACTTTTATTCATAGTGCAACGTAGCGCACTTTGAAGGTTGTACAAGCTTTCACTTTTTAAATGTGCTGGTAGTACATCGCAAGGTCATGAATACCAGGAACGCGACCACTTGATACGAGGTACGCTAAGTATCATCCGCAGCAGCAATTGATAGAAAGCTATGGTGTCGATCCAGTGCGGTCATGCTTGATGAGACGCCGTTCCTACATTGCGAACCCAAGTTAAAAACAGCAACGTTGAGCGTGAGTATTCGATGTACCCAAGAACAATGCTAAAAATCTACACCGCGAGCGCCACAGCCTGACTTATACGCTGGAAGCTCTTACCCTGGCAGTCATGTTTCGTGCAGATCCCAGAGGCCACGTTAATACTGGGACCATGGTTGTGGGATCTAGCATACTTGTGATAAGTATCTATCTATTTGAGTGGAACAAATCAAGGTACGTTAAATTAAAAGTGTTGTCGCACGCTTCACTTGCCGAGCACGCGACGTAATTTTTACAGCGTACGCAGCTTTTTCGTACGCCAAACTAAAAGTGTCTAATAGCAACGCAGCTAGAGTGACGGCCCCATCATTGTAAAGCAATGACTACGGGTAGGAGGTCGGTCACTGTTGTGTATTGATAAAAATTAGGAGGGCCCATTGCTATGAATTTGTAGTAATTTTGGATGCCCCAATCTAGCTGTTCTGGTTGCGTAGTGGCCTGACGCGCAGTTGCAGAAGTGGTAGTGACGCAGGTCGTCAGTCCAAATTTCCGTTTTAGAATGTTTTATTCCAGCCCCCCCCCCTGCCTTTTTCAACGTAATGCTGCAAGGAAATCATGTCGCTGTCTGCGGCTGTTGTTAGACAGCCATACTATGTGAATTTGGTGGCGCAGTGTATACCTGAATTACGTCCGACTTTAGTGCGAATCGCACTATTTTTAATTTTCTCGTCTCAGTATATTGTTTTAAGTATTGTTACTTCTTTTAAAATTATAATCGTGTTCATTCATTGGCGATATAACTATCAACTTTCTTTTACGTCAAACGTGAAATGTAGACCATTCCCGATGATTTCCGAGTGATACTGTGCTGGGTGAGCGGATGCCGATGTATGCGTGCGAATTAACTTAATTATCGCATTGAGCAACCACCCTCGGCGGGGTTGCCGTTCCTTTGCATCGATACCGTAGCTCCAACTAGTAATTTGTTACAAATAATGTGATGTTTCCAAATCAGTCTGTTCCACGTATTTTGCGTGTCGCTGTATAAAGGTCATATATGGGGTAATGCCAAAGTTGAGCAGATCAACATTAAATGTGTTTCATCCTTGAGGGCAGTGTGGTTGGACAGTATGTTTCAGTAAGTCCCAAAACCACAATTTATATGGCTAGAATACATGTAGCTACGACTTCAGGCCTACTTCGCCTGAAGTCGGACACACATACGTGATTAAATCGGCTCCTTCAAACAGGAGGATATGCACGCCGTTTTCGTTCCATGAATGTGTGCTACTGCTATGCAAACGTAGATAGACATTCGAGATATAGGGTGCAGTAGATACTCGCACATAGGTGTGTTCTCTGTGGCTGTCTTCCCGTCCTGAGACGACGCTTCTTCCGCGGGAGCGAAACGTGTTCCGTACCGTTCTCGGCGATTAAAATGCAAGCGCGCCAAAGTCGTGAGCGGGACCGGTCGTCTGGATGCTTTAATCTGCAAGTGCTGGTTGGTGCGGCTGCGGGCCTCTGTGAGGCACAAGGCGTGACCGAGTTGATCAAACGAGTACGCAAGAATGAACGTGCGTCTAGCAGAGTCGATGTGCCCTATATATTATATATTATATATATATATATATAATATATATATATATATATATATATATATATATATATATATATATATATATGTATATATATGCTCCTACTTCTAAATTCACAGATAAACCCAAAAAAGTGGATGGAGGGAGGGCCGCTGTGATAGCTCAGTGGTTAGAGCATCGAACGCGTAATTCGAAGGTCGTAGGTTCGATTCCTGCTCACAGTTGGTAATTTTTTCATCCACTTTTCTTTCTTCTTATTTACATTCTATTGGTTTTAATAACTTCCCCTGTACATTCCTTGGCATTACTGTCTGTTAGATCTCATTATTATTGTATTAAAACACGGAAAAACGAGCCCTTAGGTATACACTTCTTTCCCTTATATATATATATATATATATATATATATGTGTGTGTGTGTGTGTGTGTGTGTGTGTGTGTGTGTGTGTGTACGACGAGGGAAGGTAGCCGTAGAGAGCTTGAACGCAGTCACCTCACACAGTAGTAAAAAAAAAAGCTTATAGGAAATGCACTCTTCACTTGAGCAAGAGCAGAAACAGCAGCACTATGTTGAGGCCCGTCACTATAGTTGGCTTGAACCTACGTCACCTGACGTCACTGTTCAGATCGAGTCGGCCATTTCGACGAACTGTGGTCAGGCCTTGCTCAGCGCTGGCTTGCCGCATCTGCGAGTTCCGTCCCCGCAATGACTATTTGCGAATTGGTAGGCTGCTACAATCGTAGTGACCGCTGCGAAAAAAAGAAGCGGCCCACCAGTGCGACCTTTTTACCAGTGCCGAAGGTAATCGAAGGCCAGTGCGAGCGCGCGAAACAGCCCAGCGCCAACCGTCGAAGAGCCTGTCTGGCGCGCATGAAGCGTGTGAATTTCGATGAAGAAAGCCTCAACGTTCGTGTGTGTGGAGCTCACTTTGTGAAAGGTAAGCGACTACGATATGAAATATAAGACATTAATTAGCTATCGTGGACGCACTTGTGTACGCAGGAAAGCCGTCCGCGTTGTTTGATGCGACGAACTCAGACTGGGCACCGTCTCTGTGACTGGGCTACAGCTGGAATCCTGCAGGCGCTGCACGGCATGAGCGCACGAAGAAACGGCGCTGTGAAAAGGTGGCGCGCAGAGTTTGAACGGCGCCGAGAAGAGGCCACGGCGGCGATCGTCGACGCAGCAACAGAGCCGGTGCCGCAGATGTATGCGGCTGCCAATGCCCCCTCGTTGCCACAACCCATCGAAGACGCTGACAAAACTGAAACAGGTCTGCCAACACTATGCCCCAGCACTTTACGTTTCCTAGCTGCGCACAGTGCACTAAAAATTGGCGCCTACAAACATTAGCAGCTGCTGGCTTGTTTACTTGTGCAATTTCCGATGTTCGAGCGGATGGTCGACTTATGCCGTTTTTCAGTAATGGCATTGAAAGCATTCTTCTGTGTTCTACTGCAGGTGTTTCTGTGCAGAGAAACATGACAGCGAGTGACATCGAGGCCTTGCAGGAAAAATGTATCCACCTCAAGTAGCAGCTGTACACTGCTCGAGTGAAAATAGAGCAAATGAAGATCACGGAGGAAAATGATTAGGGAATGTGAACCAAAGGTCACCTATTATACAAGATGGCCAAGATTCTGCTCTCTGCATGCAGTTTTTAGGCTCATGGAACACCGTGTTCCGCATAGCACAAATACCTCCTCAACTAAGTTTCAAAAATGTGTCATTTTCATGATGAAGATAGAACTCTGCCTCCACAATGCTGACTTAGCCTTCAAGCTTAACATATCAGAAGCAACTGTGTTACGAATATGTGACAGGTGGCTTCATGTGGCCTAGAGTCACCTGAAACCAATCATATTTTGGCCCGAGCGGGCTGAAACAAGCATTTCTTGACGCTCTGGCTCTAATGTTGCAAACATTATTGACTGCTTGGAAATTAAAACTTAAAGGCCTTCGTCAGTTCTGGCAAGGAGCTAGACATGGTCCACATATAAAGAAAGCAATACTGTGAAGTTTCTAATCAAGATTCTCCCGCATGGTGCAGTGACATACATCTCCGAAGGCTGGGGGGCCGAACTATAGCGATAAGCATATAAATGAACATTTTGGACTCTTGGACAATCTGCTTCTTAGTGACGTAGTACATGCAGCCAGAGGCTTTAACATAGCTGAAAGTGTTGGCTTCTGCTGCGCTCGCCTGCGTATTCCAGCGTTAACTCGAGGGAAGAAGTAGTTATCAGAAAAAGATGTGGAGAGCACACGGAAGCTTGAAAATTTAAAATTTTATGTAGAGAGAGTCATTGCACTTATCATGAACAAAGTTTTGTTTTTGAAGTCGACCGTGGCAAAAGATTATCTTACTCGCCGGCAGGGTGATAAAGTAACGCCGCTGGACAAAATAGTGACTGTCTGCTGTGCCTTCTGTAACCCCTGTCCTTTGATTGTTGCAGCTCTCAAGCAAACTGACATGGGACAAGGGAAATTAATTGGCAAATTGCTCCGAATATATTCTATCACAAGCTGCAGATATCATGAATTACGGCTCCCACCCACACAACCCTGTCAGAGCAGCCGTAGAGCCTCTATGCTTTTTTAAAGGTGAAGCATTTCTTAGCGAACTTGTGTGACGACCGTATCTATCTATCTCGCCGCCTACGTCTTTTAGCTTTCCTGGTCATTTCAATAATGGCCTCTATAGCGAAATCGGTATGCAATAACATGACTGCATTACGAGCATAAGTGACTAGTCATAGCACAAAAATAATGATGTGTATGTCATGAATGTCTTGATTTACATGTTATGGTCTTTCTGATCTTGCGGTGGTTTCTTTCACATGATATATTGCAAACCTAGTATGGTATGATATCAATGCATGAGGAACATTAGTGACAGGCCCCACCGTGGAAGTCATGAGAGGCGTGCCATGTAAAACATGACTACATGCCACGCTCATGGGGCGCTCGTGGTCGTTTCGCTAGCTTCACATATACCAAATTTGGTAATACGTGACGTGAGTAGATGGCGAACGTAAACAACAAGTAAACATGATACTAGTGACTTGCGTGTCATGTGAGACATAACTACACGCAAGGCTCATGGTGAGCTTGTGGCTGTTTCACTAGCTTCGCATGTACCAAACTTGGTATTCCGAGACGTGACTGTATGCGGAACATAGTAATAATGATGATGTGCATATCAAGTAGAGTATGATTTGCATGCCACACTCATGAAGCGTTCAC
Organism: Rhipicephalus annulatus; assembly: GCA_013436015.1. Classification (NCBI taxonomy): domain Eukaryota; kingdom Metazoa; phylum Arthropoda; class Arachnida; order Ixodida; family Ixodidae; genus Rhipicephalus; species Rhipicephalus annulatus. The sequence continues at coordinate 801,261 of WOVY01000381.1, read as the reverse complement.
GGCCGTCTCGATAATTTTATACGCACCGAAATTAGTTTTGCCAGAGGTGACTATAATATGCAAACAATGTGTTAACAAGAAAATACTGACATTGATATCATGCACTACATGGTTTACATACGAATTTCAACTGGATGTCTACCAGATTAGTACGACATGTATTAAGCGCGTGACGGACATAACGACAGGTCATTTATTGTACAAACCGGAGTGTATGTTTGATTAAGAAGGTAATAAAAGAATATAATTTCATACGTGCATGAATTAAATGAGATATATGAGAAACTAAATTCTATGACGTGAATAGAATAATTTCTCTCCAAGACATAAAAGATGATGTATGAATCTAATTATACATCTAATGGCTGCTTCGCATTACATCGATTTCTACAGTGCGTAGCATCTGCCCGTTTTCGTTCGTAGTGCTGTTTGTACTTGTGTTGGCCCAACGCACAGCACTTGCACTGAATGCCATGTACATATACACTCACCTAAAGTGATGCTTCACGTGCAAACACACACACACTACGCCAAATGCGCAATGACATTCACGATCAGTGGTTTATGATGCTTGTAGCTGGTCTTAGAACCATTGCTTGCTTTCTGTGTTTCATATTCAGTGATAGAAGCACTGCTCCAAAGTGCATTATTTGTTAGATGCTGCGTTGAACCTGTTTCGAGAGTGTGGTGGGAAATCTGAAAATATGGAACTTTAACCATGTGACCTTCAGTGAACTAACTGAACCAGTTCACAAAAAAGCTGCGTGTAGTCATCTATTATGCAGCTTGTATACTAGAATATTGCCAATACTACATGTATTGGTATTGTCGATGCATGTTTGATTTAGCTGTATACTTGTACCTGACAAGCTGTCTGTCTTCGTGCAATGCTTGTGAGATTGGTTCGGTATGTTACTTATGACATTTATCATTTGATCAGCTTTGAGCTTATTTATGCCACAAGAACGCGCATTGTAGGCTCGTAGCTCATTTATTTTACTTTTGAAAATTTCAATGCAGGCTGTTTTGGCCAAATATAAAAACTATGTTTTACCCATGCCGATAAAACTTTTGCCACTTGCCTTGGCAACACTTGTTTTTGTAGCTACTGCTGTAATCTAGTGCTGACCAATGCTTTTACATCATGTGTGCCACAAGTACTGGTATTTGAATTGTATGTTTGTACTTATGACATGAACATTCACCTTAATGATTTGTTTATTGCATACTGCAGTGATTATTACATTGAAGTATGTTTAATAATAAATAGTAATACTTATGAGACGCTTAATTGATCCTTTAAGATCTAAGAGTCATTTGAAATACTCTGCCATCGGCTTAGAAACCACTCATATCTGTCCAGAAAACACTTATGGTCACTACAAAGCACTACCTTTTTCACCACGGAACCTGCTCCGAAAGTAAATGTCTCTTGCATCACAGCATATCAGATTTTATAAATACATTGACACTCCTTTACTGAAAGCATGGATATAATGGATTGTGAATCATTGGCTTTCTAGTGAAAAATGTCAGACAAGTGAGAGTGTGAGTGAGAATTTATTAGAAGGCAGAGAGGTCGGCCTGAGTTAGTTCGCTCTAGCGTGCTACTCTACACAGGGGATAAGAGAAGGGAGAAGGAAAGAGGAATGAAGGGTGATCATGGGGACAAGAAGAGATGGTGCGTATGTACAGTAGCCACTTAGATTGATTGATATGTGGGGTTTAACGTCCCAAAACCACTCTATGATTATGAGAGACGCCGTAGTGGAGGGCTCCGGAAATTTAGACCACCTGGGGTTCTTTAACGTGCACCCAAATCCAGTAGCCACTTAGCGTAGTACCCTACAGCCTAGTATCTAGTCCAGTGCTTTTTATAAAGTCTAAAACAGCCTGTGTAGCAATTTTTGACACTGTTTGGTCATTCATTGCTGACAATATGTGGCTTTCACTAATTGGCGTTCGTCCGATGCTTGCCAACGTTGCAGTTGGCATTTTTCTTTGCGCCACGTATAATGCGCAGTCACAAAATATGTGAGCTATCGTTTCGCGCATTTGGCAGCGTTCACAATTTGGGCTGTCCGCACGGCCGATTAGGTGGGTGTAGTGGCGAGTGAAGGCGACGCCCAGGCGAATCCGGTGAAGTATATTAGCATGTCCTCGGCTGATTTTATCTGGAAGACGAAAAGTCATACCGGGGTCTGTTTCCCGCAGGCGCTTGTTCCGGTGATCTGGTAGCGATCAGTAATTGGCAGTGCACTCGCGCATGAGTGATTGCGCGAGTGCACTCGCGCACTCGCGCAAGGTTTTGTTTTTGTACTGGCTTCGAAAAACTACCACAGTACTCGGGCAAACGAGAAAGTAGTGCTGGAATAGTTGACGTGTTTTCAAAGAGATTTATAAAATTCACTGAGATCGGATAAAGATAAGGCAGAAATCTCTATTCGTTTTTTGTTTTGTGTTCCGACCGGGCTGTGGGAAATGTCTTTTTTTATTCGCTGCGTTTTGCTCCTTGATGGCGTAAAATCGATGTCTCTCAATCGCTTGTACCATACGCGTTCAACATATACGGGCAGCCACACATTCTCTTTTTGAATGCAGCAAGCCGCATTTTTTATGTCTATGCCAGTGTCAACTGTGAAAAGGCAAGCACCGATGTAGGAACAAGTTTTACCTACTCCAGCTATGCAGGAACAGTGGGCTGCAAGAACAGTAGCACCTCTTCTGCAGAGAGTTTACACCTGAAGAGGCTGGTCCCTTAGCCTTTCAGAATGGTTGATATCTGAACAAAAAAAAAACACAAAGCTGCATCACGAGCCCTCACAAATCATCTGTGACCCACATCCCCACTGCATCTCCACTTCTATCCTCAATTTTTCCCTCGACCACTTCGAAATTCATCACGCATTTCAGCTGCTGAACGAAAGCAAGGCTCGTTTAGATGAAGTCGAATGTGACTATGTCTGGATGGCGATCCACGTGCAGTGACTAAACACTCAGTACCACGTTCACACACGTACATCAAAAACAGCAAAGAGGTTAGCACGCACTAGGGAGGCGCGATCGAAAGAAGCCATTGCGTGAGCTCCTAGCTGCACTGGCAGCTAGGAGCTCAAACACTGAAATCCGTTGATTTAGCAGTGTTCATTCATCGCTATTTATTAACTGTAGAGGCTGCAGAAGGAAATATTTTATGAACCGTTCAACTTACCTCTACGAGGACGATCACTTTACGATCGCGAAGATCCTTCACTCTCAAACATTTCACCCACCCGCTGGTGAAGTAGTGCGCTTCAATAGAATTGAATGCCTTCATTTCGCTCATAGTTACAAAATTGGTACTGAAAACTAAGTAATTCACAATGTCACCGTGCGAAACCGCCGGCAGGCGAAAATATTCGAAGTTGTGTCCGTTCCAGGTCGATGTGTGTAGGGATCCACTCCCTCTCACAACCACAACTTCTCCTCGTAGCGAGAACGTGCTTCCCTTATTAATTGTAAATCATACGCCGCAATCGACGGCTGTCGTGGGCCAACTGGTGGCATGGTGCGCGAAAATCCCCACGGGAGAGAACAAGCAGTGCGGATCAATCTTCCTGAGTGCTGTAATCATGCGGCTCATTGAAACGAATAGCCTGGGCGGCGGTTCGTCAAAACGGCCGCCGCAGTAGGCAGGCAGCAATGGTGATGTCACGTGCAAGCCATGCATATGCAGTGTTGTTAAACGGACCACCTCATATTACACAATTATGGCGCTGTAATAATTGCCTCGATTGGGTAGTGTCTGTGCACGCGCTTTTCATGGTGGCGGTGAAAACTCGCTACACTTGCAGTACTGCAATGGATTTCGCGGTGAAGGGAGCTCGGACCAAGGTTGTGCGGCAACTGCCACTCAGCAAGCCGAGTCCGTCAGCGACAACCTCGACTCAGATGATTGGCCAATGTTCCCGATGGCCAGCGGCTCCTCCAATCACTCCACTGTAAGATGTTGCCTTTAAAATAGGCAACAATTTTTGAAACAGCATTGAAAGCTGAAAAGCAAGAGAAAAGTTCAGTTGGTCAGCGTGACTCAAACTGAGGTTGCACACCAACAACGTGTCATGTTGCACACCAACAATGTACCAACTGCACCTCGAAAATCTACGTGGTAGGGCTAACAACAGGCACAAAGAGTGACGTGATTTTCTTGCAAAAAATTGAAGCTACGACTCTTTGAAAGCAGCAACGCTTATATTCACGCATTACTACAAAATTAAAAAAATAAGAAAGCGAGAATCAATCTAACGGTCTGCGTCAGGACCGCATCCACAACTGCGTATTAAACCACTACATCACTAGAATAGCTTGTCGGAGGCGTCTAAAGCGACTACAAATTTCCATTTACGGCAATACCTCCCCCCCCCTCAATTGACGGCGCCCGTCGATATAGCTGCATCTCTATTAGGACGGGCCCCATCATTCTTATAATATACGGCTTCACTACGGTTACGAGCCCCCTCACTGTAATGATAATACTGCGCTGAGGGGCCTCGTCACTGTAGTCACTGACTATATGTATATTATTTCAATGGGCCAGTTTGTCTTCGTGAAGTTATGGGTTATAAGACAACGGGAGCGTCGTCAACCAGGATAAATGTATTTATATTTGCAAAAGTTTCGGGAGTGTTTCTCTCTTCGTCAGGCAATGAGTTCATATATATATATATATATATATATATATATATATATATATATATATATCGTAAAAAGAAAAAAATAACTCAGGCAAATATCTTCCTTCCGACGCGCGACCTATTGTTCTGCAGCGCTTGGCGCTAACTCTTCGGCCACAGCATCACACGACCACACACGACCTTTCAACCGCGAGCTAGTAGAAGTGCGCGCACGGCGCCCCACTTTTTACTCTGCTGCGCGTTGTCGCCTCTGTCTGTCTGTCTCTCTCTTTCTGTCTGTCTTAAAGTAAACCCTTCACTGTGAAGTACCAGTTCTCAACCTCACTAGCTAAAAGAAAAAAAAACTAGTTTTTGGTTCACTAAGTATTACGGCTTGGGGGCGATAGCCACCACCCTATCTGAAGGGTACAGCCATATCAATCTATCCATCCATCCATTGTGACAGATGTAATTATATAGTATGTGTTACGAGCCCCACCGTGGCGGTCTAGTGGCTAAGGTACTCGGCTGCTGACCCGCAGGTCGCGGGTTCGAATCCCGGCTGCGGCGGCTGCATTTCCGATGGAAGCGGTAATGCTGTAGGCCCGTGTGCTCAGATTTGGGTGCACGTTAAAGAACCCCAGGTGGTCGAAATTTGCGGAGCCCTCCACTACGGCGTCTCTCATAATCATATGGTGATTTTGGGACGTTAAGCCCCACATATCAGTGTGTGTTACGATTTGAAAGGTTCAGTTGTCACAAAATGTGGCATAATCTATTGAAGATTTTTATTATTATGTTTTAAAGTATGCTAGAAAAATGATATTTCTCACTTTTTAAGGGCTAACCATCTAGAGATCACAATTCAGTTGAGGAGGGGAAGGTGTGCGCGAATGTACCATGGCCACGATTGATTGATATGTGGGGTTTAACGTCCCAAAACCACCATATGATTATGAGAGACGCAAGTACCATGGCCACGGAGCCATAAGAATTTTATATGATGTCGTATTGGCTTGTTCAAACTTAGCGTTCAGGCCACCGAAAAGACACCGCACCCAGTTCGGTGACAGCGAGATCCGCCGAAAAAGCCTCCTCCACGCCGATCGCACTTGGACCAATTTTTGCGGAGTCTGCCGCCTATTCGGTCGCCGCGAACCACTAGGAGCGCTAATCAAGGAATTTAGAAAAAAAAGTCGCCAAGCCCGACTCTCTTGCCATGACACAGTGCACGCAACTGAATGTTGTAACAAACAGGAGTTTAACCCACTATGTGTAGTGGCCTACTTCACTTTCCGATTTCGTGGAACAGGTACCAGTTCGCGCGACTGAGCTTGTCGCAGTCTCGAAGAGCAAGACGACACACTATAGTGCCACTGACGTCAACGGTTTTAAATGCGAAGCATTTCTTAGTTGACTTCAGTGACTTTGAGCGTATCTATCTATCTATCTAGCCGCTTACGTTTGGGTGCTCTCGTGGTCACCCCATTTACTTGGCGTGAACCAAAACTTGCATGAGAGGTTAAGATAGTTTGAAGAATATGACGCGCTTTTCAAGACAAGAATAATGTCACAGTGCCGTCGCGTACGTCGTCAAACACTTCACACCAGATAGTGGCACATACCAACGGGCGGGTATGTGCCTCTGGTATGCGGGTATGTGCAACAGGTGATTGAAGCTTGGTATCAGCTCAGGACGGTGATGACGTGTTGCATTCCTCGTGCACCTGTTTTCGCTTGCGTTTTGCATTTTTTTTCTGCAGGTGCGTCATGTACGAGGTCGCTTCTACTATGTTTATTCTCAGAGCAGAGCCGCGATTCCACGTGCACCATTGTTTGTGCGTTCGTATAGGATCATATTTGATATAGGTTTCAACGCGGCTTGGTCATGCACATCTGTGTTTTAAAAGGAAAGCATTTCTTAGCGAACATCGGAGAAGCTCAGCTCAGCTCAGCTCAGCTCAGACCGCCCGCCCGTCCGTCCATCCGTCCGTCCGTCCGTCCGCCCGTCCGCCCGTCCGTCCGTCCGTCCGTCCGTCCGTCCATCCATCCATCCATCCATCCATCCATCCATCCATCCATCCATCCATCCATCCATCCATCCATCCATCCATCCATCCATCCATCCATCCATCCATCCATCCATTTAGCCGCCCACTACTTTTAGCTTTCTTTGCCGTTTCGATAATGGTATCGATACTAAAATTGGGGTGCCATAACATAACTGTATGACGAGCATAAGTGACAAGTCATAACATGAAAATTATGACGTCCTGATTCATATTTCATGGTTTTGCTGCTCTTGCGCTGGTTTCGTTCACATGACATATTGAAAAACTGGTATGGTATGGGATGACTACATGACGAACATAAGTGACAAACCCTTACATGTAAATTATGACATGCATTTCATGTAAGCCCCGCCGTGGTTGCCGAGTGGCTAAGTTACTCGGCTGCTGACCTTCAGGTCACAGGATCGAATCCCGGCTGCGGTGGCTGCATTTACGATGGACACAAAAATGTTGTAGGCCAGTGTGCTCAGATTTGGGTGCACGTTAAAGAAGCCCAGGTGGTCGAAATTTCCGGAACCCTCCAACACGACGTCTCTTATAATTATTTGGTGGTTTTGGGACGTGAAACGCCAGATATCAATCAATCATGTCATGTAAGTCGCAACTACACGCCACGCCCCTGATGCGCTCGCGGTCGTTTCGCTAGCTTCACATATAAAAAAATTTGGTATTACGTGATGCAAATGGATGACAAATGTAACGGACACGTCCAACATGATAATCGTGGCATGCTTGTCACGTAAATTAAGACTACATGCTACGCTTACACTGCGCTCGTGGTCGTTTTCCTAGCTTCATATAACTTTGTTTTGTGTTACGTGACGTCAATGGATGACAAAGACATATGACTGGTGCAAACATGATAATCATGACGTTCGTGTCGTGTAAGAACATGACAAGATACAGCACTTATGATGTGCTAGCGGCCTTTTCCTTAGCTTTGCATATACCAAATGTGGTGTTACGTCACGTGAATGGACGACGAAGGTGGACGACACGTCCGAACATGATAATTATCACAGGCCTGTCATGTAACACATTACTACATGCTACGCTCATAGCCCGCTCCTGGCCGTTTCGCTAGCTGCGCATATACCAAACTTGGTATTACGTGACGTGAATAGACGACAAAGGTAAATGAGACGTCCAAACATGATAATCATAAAGTGGAAGTCATGTACAAAATAATCTATGTCCACCTTGTAACGTTGTGCTTATTTTAAAGCACATATCAACCTACCTCATTCGTGCTTCGGATATTATCGATTCCCACTGTACGTGGAAACTGCCAATTTTTATTACTTGTTCTTTATTACTGTTATTTTTTACTTGTTCATTATACAATGTTCTTTATAACTGATGTGCTTGCTAGATAAGGGGACCACCAGCAGGAACAGAACCGCAGGACCGTGCCCCTGACTTACCTGTGAAGACATCAGCGTATGTGACAAGTGTTTTGAGTATTATTTCAATGTTCACCGCTGGATATGACTGCCAATGCAGTGTGAACTGTATTAGAGCAGTAACAAGTGCGTATGCGTAAGCTTCAAGGTTGTACTGAGACAGTGCTTGAATAAAAAGCTGTGCTTCAATAAGCCTATAGAACGATCGTAAGCTTCGGTCTACCATGGTCTTCACGCTGCATAAAAGCGATGACCTCCGAGTGACTCCCGCGAGAGCGTAGCGATCCTCCTGCCGGGAGAAGACACCGTCAGTCATCGTTGAGCCCGGAGCTGACTTCACCTCGTCAGCACCAACGGCCACTTGAAAGTGATGCCAGTGTAGACGGACTCTCGTATACCGCGGTTATCTAAGTCAATCATGTGGCTATAGTGGACGGCCAACTATTTGCTTAACATTGTGTACATGACGTTTGTTTAACTGTTTGTTATATAGCCGACATTATATTGTGTTGTTCACGGTTTTTGCATCTGAGGTGTCGTACAAGCTGGCACGATTTGTATTAGTTGGAACACTCATATTTAGGTTACCTTTGTTTCAGTTTACTCTCAAAATCGAGAATTATCCGCTTTATTTTTTAATATTAAAATAAATGTCGTTATCCTTTATTTGAAAAAAAAGGACGCTTGTTTCGTTCAAACCGGTGACTAATGGACGAAGCACACCAGAAACCCACCCCTACAAACTTCAGTGGAGTAGTAGTTGTTCGGCCCCAAGTCATGACATTTGTCCTTAAAAGGCCACTTGCGGTAAATTAAAGAAAAATTGAGATGTGCTCTTCGTTCAATTGCTCGATATGCGTAGGTCCTCTTGGCCAATCTGGAACTGTGTCCTTCGCGTGAAAATTGTTTAATTTCGATGGCAAACAGCGTATACGGGAGCTTAATGGAGAATGAAGTGCCCTGCTACATCAACGCTATAATGCTACGTGTTCGGTGTGATACAGTCAACACATACAGTCGTGAGTGACGATGCGCTAGTAGTGATGACGTCTACGATCCGAGCGTTGTAGTGACAAGCTTAGAATAAGAAGAGCTTCGCCCCTATGAAATAAAACCGTGTTGGCAGTCGAGAACACCATAAGTTCGAAATAAAGGATAGACATCCTTCTTGGTTATTCGATTGAGCTGGCGATAGTCGGTGCAGGACCGCCAGCTGTTGTTTTTTTAACAATCACAGCAGGTGACCCCCGCGGACTTAATGAAGGCTCTATAACGTCTTTGTCGAGCATTTTCTCTACCTCCTTTTGGATTATTTAGCACTCAGAGCGAGACACACAGTAAGAACGCTTATGAAGTGGTCAGGCGTCGCCAGTGCCAATAGGATTGGCTATGACACTCGTGCGGTTCACGCGATGGTCGTAGCCCATCCTAGTTGGACGAAGGTGACGTCCGCTACGGAGATCCAGAGTCGGGATGTTGGAAAAGCCACACCTCCACCAAAAATGTGCAATGGAGATAATTTGTTGTTAACGCCGGTTTGGTTTACACTGCACACAGCGCACAAGAATGCAAAACAACAAGGCAGCCTAGACACAGCCCCACAACATTATCGTCGTCTTCGTTCCTGCGGTGTCAATTTCGGTGCCCGTGCCTCAGGTATCTCTCTTTACCGGTCACAATCTAATAAAAAACACTAGTACACTTCTCAACGAATGGATACAATACAATTTTTCGCCTAATCCACCAGAATGCGTATATATGTGCCTGTCTAGAGCAGCCGTCTGTCACCTGCGTCCCGTGTGGCAGTATTATGCAGCCCTCTATCCTACATTTGTATTCCACTCCCTCCTCTTCTCACTTGCAGGGTAGCTAAGCTTCAGATAAGCTAGCTGTTTTATATAACGAGAAATAAAAATATTTAGATAGGCTGCAGCTAAGTTGGAATGACCTCAAAAGTGGGACCACTGGGGTGCGAAAATTGTGGTTGGTTGTAAAAATGATTGAATTGGACTCATCAACTCCGAAAAGGCACACGTGCGTTTAAGTGACCCTAATAATTATGAACTTGTTTTGTATTGTACGCTCAGTATAATTGTACACTAAAATAATTCACTCCAATAAATAACAGAGGTTGTTGTTTTTAACGTCAATTTTAATCGCAAAAACGGCTTGAACCAAGCGCAGTCTGTGCCATTTTTGTCCGATAAGTACACAAACTATAGCAATATCTTGTATCACAGGGAAGTTTGCTGGCTTTGAAGAGGAAGGCGCTTCTTTTATCATTTTTTCTAGGGGGGTGGGAGGCACTCAAAGAGATCGGAATATTTTGTGAAAAATGCAAGACACTGCAGGAGCCTTCCGATGGAAAGCAATTCGAAACGTGCCCTGCATTTCTCATACAAAATGACGCACGAAACTCACTCACAGGTACAGACGAACGCGAATAAGCCTCTAATATGTCACTTCACAGTGTGTGAAAAGTGGGTCCTTTTCATAAACGAAAATTGTGCACGAGTGCAGTGGCCTTTGTGTGCCCGTAACTACAACATATTAGTTTCTGAAAGTCCAAGGCGTATGATTGTTCCCACCACGAGATAGCTGAGCGCATGCGTGATCGTTCACGTTGTCCCCTCAGTGCAGGGCAAAACATGCGTGGGAGATGAGAACACGTGCCACATCGTCGTGGCGATCCGGCGATACACGCTCATTGTGCCATGTCGTTGGTGATGCTGAAGACACGATAGTGGCCCCTCGAGATGCCCATTGCCAGCGGTAAGTGGTGAATATTAATAACTTGCCATTTGATTGTTGCAGCAGGTGCTCCTTCGTGGCTCAGTGGCTAACGCCTCGCATTCACAATTCAGAGGTCGGACGTTTGATTCCAAGCACCGGAGTTTTTTTCTGTACTCTTTTTCTTTCTCCGTTTTCATATATATAGATACGTATACATATACTGTGAATGACAGTGACGCTGAATCCCAAGCCGACAGCGGCGGCAAAATCCAGCCGAAAGTGTCCATGAAATTGCTATCTTTATTAAAACTATTAAATATTCTAGGATTTGAAGAATCAGTTCGAAGGTATGAGTTCTTCGGTTTTCACAAACATTCCAGCTGCATCTTCATCTTTCAGAATCCTTTTAGGATGAATATCGGGGAGATTACAATTATGTTCATGTTGTAACTAGCTGATATGCTGATAGACATTGAGCTCAAAGACATATTTGATGCGAAAGAGGCTGAAGTTTTACTCTGGCCTCGAAAACTCAATTTTTTAGTTTGAAGAAAGTAGTCCCAGTCACGTATGATTTAACAGTATTCGACAGTGCAACATTTACGAACCACCTTTCTCGGGTATGAAGTTCTGAACGTTTCGTCTGCATAAAGCCCCCCTATTCCGATTCGCCATGCGGACCTGATGTAGTGAGCTTCAATGAACTCAGTCCTTCGCGTAAAAAGGTGGCGGAACTCTGGTACACAAAATACAAACAATACACAAACTAATCTTGCTTGTTTTTCTGCTCGAGCAAATTAGGTTGCACCAGCCTTGTGAAACCTCTTATACTATTGGGTACAGTTTCTTCTGCGATCGCTGATAGCGATGAATGACGCGACGGCACTGAGCGCCGATGTTTCACGGCCACCGTGGTGGTGGCCACCGATCGAGATGTTCAAGCTGTGCGAAAACCATTGTTACCACAACGTGGCTTCAGAACCGACGAACCTCTGACCCAGCCAGAAGCCACCAAGGTCTCCCACAATAGACCACTGACACTCATATTGGAGGCGACGAGGAAAGCCGAGAACATGTAGGATGAAGCGAGTGCTGCAAAAAAAAGGTGATAGTCGAAGGTCGGAGTGACAATGTGAATGAGAAAACATCAACCTACTCACTCATTGAAGAAGGTATTAAATATGATGAAGAGGCAGAGTATTTCAATCAAGGTACGTAGAGAAAGAGAATAACACTTAGAGTGAATTCCGGTAGTTTTCCGACCAATCAAAAATGTGAACACGTCCTGAAAGTTAATTCCAGTGTTGTTGCCTCGAAAATCATTGGGCCGGCAAACGAGAAAGTGCGTTATTTCCGAGCGAACAAAAGCAGAAGTTTTTGTGTCACTGGGACTTCTTTCACCTCATCGAAAACTTATCATGTCCAGCTAGCCGGAGATGCCACCCGGGTCGAAGGACTTCAAGCCGTCAGCTGAGGCACCACCATCGTCTTTGACAGAGATCAGATGAGACAAGGGTTAACCCCCTCCTGCGCTATTGACCCGAAAAAAAAAACTACCAGACCCTTAATAGAGTTCATTCATTCATTCATTCATTCATTCATTCATTCAATCATTTATATGTGCAGATGGCTGCGTTACTTGTGAAGTCAATTATTCAGAAGCCGTATACATGAAACGTTTGAAAGATCAAAGTTGTGTGTCTGGAATATAAATGAGAACAAATGACACAATATTGAGTGAGGGAGGAGTGACTTCAGCCAGACGCCGGCCCCGTTACATACGTCAATAACATGGCAGCCTGGAACCCGGCCACGTGAGAAGTGTGATCCTACGGTTCCAATATTGCCAAATACTTCCAGAGCCAGTGTATTTTGGATTCACCAGCCATCGAGCATGACGCTGCTACAACTGCCAGCGGTTCGGACACTCAGCAAAAAAAACTTCTGAGGAACAGGGCACTGCTAAATATTTGCAAAAAACCACCATCACAAGGACTAGAAGTCTAAAGGGTTTTTATTATTATGGAGAATGGACATTGAAACAGAAGGTAGTGATCATTTCTGTATTCTAATAAAGCATATCAGAGTATGATATGCAACTCATCGGAGTTCTGCAAAGATAATCAATTCGCAGGCATATCTACATCACCCAACAAGTCAAGGTTATACTGCCACTAATAAAAACACCTTGTTGTCACTCATTGAAAAGAAATTAAATCTGTGTTGGAAATTCGGTAAAGCTCCTGATGGCTACGCATGAGTAGACTTTGAATAAAAGAGACTGAAAGCAATATGCCGCAAAGCTGGAAAGAAATATCGGCCTAAAAGACTTCCTGAAAATTACAGAGAATACCAAGAAACGCATAATCGTATAGATTGGCAACTGGAGCGAGAAGGCAAAAAGCGCTGGAAGGAATTATGCACGTTGTGTGTGTGCGGCATTATCCGCTATGTCACAAAGGTGCATATAAGAATTACTGCACTTCTCTTACCACTTTACACAAGATTCGAAACCATGAAATATATTGCATTTTCTAAGTGGGTCAGTAACACACGACTAAGTGGGTCAGTAAAACACGAAAAGCCATTCAGGCCTTCGGTCCAAAATATGCCAGAAACCACCGTCAAAAATAGGTTTGCCCACCGCCCTTTGAACCACCGACACGATGCATTCAACGACCTTGCTATGCTGTTTACAAAGTTGTTTCTCTTTATTTTCGAGCTTATTACAGTCCAAAGTGGATCAGTGAGTACACATGAATACATAAACGCTGTAGAGCAAGTCAAAGCACGAATCGCATTGCCACTCTGCACTACACATAATGACCTAAATTATAGGTGCATGCTGCCGCCATATTGAATAATGAATGCGCTTGCGTTGTGCCGTCAGAAGACATTAGCTGAGCCGGACGGTGTTACATGTGCTGCTCTGAAAAAACTGGGCTCGGTGGCTACAAATACTTTGTTAAAGTCGTGAATGATGCATAAGTACCAGAATGTCTTTCTCCTATTTCGAAAATTTCATAAGTCATTCTTATACAAAACCTGATATAAACCCTTATGTATAGGTTTCTCTCGTTCTGTCAGTCTCACAAGCAACTTGAGTAAACTGATGTAAAATACGATTGACGTTAGGTTTCGTTGGTGGATAGAATGCACCAACGTACTTACCGTGTCAGCTTCCGAAGGTGTCGGTGTACGATAGATGTTATTTGAGGTCATGTTACCAGGTCGCGGGATCGAATCCCGGCTGCGGCGGCTGCATTTCTGATGGAGGCGGAAATGTTATAGGCCCGTGTGCTCAGATTTGGGTGCACGTTAAAGAACCCCAGGTGGTCGATATTTCCGGAGCCCTCCACTACGGCGTCTCTCATAATCATATGGTGGTTTTGGGACGTTAAACCCCACATATCAATCGAAGTCATGTTACGCATCTATCAAAAGTGAACTTGTGGAAAAAACACCATAGCAGTGTTTCTAGACATAAAAAGGGCATTAAACATAACTAGCAGATGCAAGTCCTGCATGGGTTATTTCAGTTCGGATTAGTCGGACGAACAATGAGATGGACCTCGGAATTCTCGAAAGACAGGAAAGTTTTTGTCGAATCTTTTGATGGCGAAAGCAAACAGAATAAAATGAATCACGGTGCTTTCCAAGGCGACGTCCTGAGCCGTTTTCTGTTTACTTGTGTTATGCCTTCAATGTCATACATGATGCCTGCAACCTCGAATTGTTCAGCTAACGCTGACGATTTCGGCATATATGCAAGGGCCGCAATACCAATTTTGGTGATTATCAAGGCAGCCAACCATCTGCGTGGTCACATTGAAAACGGTATGTAAATCATGATGTACATGAAATGCATCCCACGATTTTCATATTTCGACCTGTCTTCCATGTTTATATTACAGATATATCTTGGCAAATATATTTTGACATATATACACACAATAAAGTTGCCACGGGCAAGCTGGCCTACTTATGTGGCGAAGCCAGTCAACCATGCGTGCTGGAAGAGACAACAAATGTGGCACGTTTCGCGTTCTAGTGACTTTACCTACACTAAGAGCTTTCTATATAGGAAAAAAACAACTGTGTTACAGGCACATGTGCTAGGCAGGAGAAGACGTTGAAAATGTTCTTGTACATTGGAAAAATTATTTTTTTCCTTATAAAAATTTCTATCGGCACAAGGCCGAAGCAATGACAGCGACAGCAACACATCGGGTTGTTTGTTATACGAAGTATGGCTAGGATATTCACGAACCATATAAAATATAGTGAACATGGTCGATTGGGCTAGAATTGATAATAATGTAGCAACCACATTATCCTAGCAGGTGTTGTGAATAGTTGAGTGCGTTAAGCCTGACAGGAGGCGAAGCCAAAGTTCTGCATTGAGAAGCGCGACAAGCCACTGTTTTCAGGTCGAAGTACATTAACGTTGAAGTCTCGAGTGAATATCATTAATACACCACATGGAAGTTGTGCAGCAAGACGCTCATAATGTCAGTCCAGAAGGTTCCTGGTGAGATATACACTGTTGCGACGACAAAGCCGTGCGATGTTTCAACGACACAAGCGTGACTACTATTCATCTGGGGCGTTGAGTTCAGTTTGCTCGTCTAAAGTGATTGTCGCGTTGCGCACTTCAATGGGGAACAAATTCACAGGCACGACAGGACCAATAATTTCTCGAATAGTCCTGGAATTGATGCGAGCAATTTTCTCTGTTGCTTCAGAGTGGAAGTAAAGACAGTGACAAATTGAAATGAAGCCTTTCATCAGACTGTATGCGCTTAAGAGAAACCACCCGAGCAGTGATCAAGCCATCAGACACGCCAATGATTAGGAAAAGCATGTATAGCTTGTCCAAACAAAGTACACGCCTTGATCAAGAATGTTTCTTCTATGTCTATTGACAGTAAGAAAGCGGTAAATGGTGCATATACATAGCTCACCATTAGTGAGAGAGACAATATCAACGGCGTGGCCTAGTTAATGCAGTGCGCTGAGAAGCCAGGGGTCACTGGTTCAAGTCCCCGATGGGTGCGTTCGAAGTGTTTTCTCCTGAAATTTTTCTAAATTTTTGTACTATATATATATATATATATATATATATATATATGTGAGTACCCGGGAAATGACGGCGACGAACAAAATCAGCCGAAAGTGTTCATATAATTGCTATCACAATAAAACATTACACCAACTCACGCTAAAAGGAACCATTTTAAATGCGAAGCAGCGTGTGCTAACGCTTACGCTGGTGGTGAAGTTGACGCTGGCGTGCATAACGGTGTTGCGCAAGAGAGAAAAAATGGGGAGGCGCAAATGACACAGGGATAAACTGGTGTTTCTAGAACATGCCAATCGCTGCTAATGGGCAATGAGAGACACACACTCCAACTGGACACAAATATCCGAAGTATCTTTTTAGTGAATGCGCACGCTGCGATTTTTATCTTTCTTGTTCAACAACGAACAGGAGAAATCTCTCCCCCACCCCCCCAGCACCACCTTGGAGGTCAAGATTCAGTGCCTATATATATGGAGTGGCCACTGAACGGTTGCACAGCGCGAGAAGTCGGTTTTTAAAGACGATATATTTTTTTTGCGAACCTTTGGCGCAAACACTTTGATCTGCCTGTCTGTACATTTGTCTGTTTGTCCACCCTTAACGGTTCCTTAAATGGCATCTAAGTGACAGAATACCATTCACCGATTTTCTTGCGCAGAACACAAATGAACGTTTTCTGCACTCTATCAAGACGCAAGACTACTGTCTTTCGACGACATTTTTAAATGCGAAGCCTTTTTGGCGAACTTCGGCGACCTTGAGCATATCTATCTATCTATCTATCTATCTATCTATCTATCTATCTATCTATCTATCTATCTATCTATCTATCTATCTATCTATCTATCTATCTATCTATCTATCTATCTATCTATCTATCTATCTATCTATCTATCTATCTATCTATCTATCTATCTATCTATCTATCTATCTATCTATCTATCTATCTATCTATCTATCTATCTATCTATCTATCTATCTATCTGTCTGTCTGTCTGTCTAGCCGCCCACGACTTTTACCTCTCCTGGCCGTTTGGCTAATGGTATCAATACCAAACTTGGTATGGTATAACATTATTGTATGACCAGCATAAGTGACTAGTCATAACATAGAAATTATGATATTTAGGTCATGAATGTCATGATTTACATATCATAGTCTTGCTGCTCTTGCGGTGGTTTCATTCACACGATATGTTGCAAAACTGGTATGGTACGACATGACTGCATGGCGAACACAAGCGACGGACCCTAACATCAAAATTATGACATGCGTGTCATGTAACAACATGACTACATGCCATGCTCACGAAGCGCTCACGACCATTTCGCTAGTTTTTCATGAACGAAATTCGGTATTATGGGACGTGAATGGATGACGAAGGTGCAACATGATATTATGATAGCGATGACTGGATGACGAAGGTGCAACATGATATTATGATAGCGATGACTGGTGCAAACACGACAATCATGAGATGCGTGTCATGTAAAACATGACTACATTCTACGCTCATGATACGCTCGCGTCGGTTTCGCTAGCTCACATGTACCAAATTCGGTATTACGTGACGCTAACGGACGACATAAGCAAATGAAATGTCCAAACGTGATGATCATGATATGCGTGTCATGTAACAACATGATACGTCCCACACTCATGATTTACTTCACGCCGTTTCGCTACTTTCACTTATGCCAAATTTTGGTATTACGTCACGTGAATCGCTGACGAAGGTATGTGATTGATTGATTGATTTGTGGGGTTTAACGTCCCAAAACCACCATATGATTATGAGAGACGCCGTAGTGGAGGGCTCCGGAAATTTAGACCACCTGGGGTTCTGTAACGTGCACCCAAATCTGAGCACACGGGCCTACAACATTTCCGCCTCCATCGGAAATGCAGCCGCCGCCACCGGGATACGAACCCGCGACCTGCGGGTCAGCAGCTGAGTACCTTAGCCACTAGACCAAAAAAACCGAAGGTATGTGACTGGTGTAAGCATAATAATCATGAGATCCGTGTCATGTAAGACCAGTAATATACGCCACACTGAAAGCGCCAACACACTTCGACGTGAGCCGGTGGGCGTTCGTGCTGGCATTCGTTTTATCACGTCACGCCAGGCGCCGATATCCCCCTAGTAGAGATCAGTGTATCTGGTCACTGACGTTCATTGTAGTTGTGCATGCCATATATTCGCAGGAGCGCGTCACGCTGCCTTGCTTAGACGCATGCGCGTTTGAGCGCACACGGTGTCCAGTGTCCATCCCTTAAGAAGAGAGGCAGACGCGTAGCTAAGTAACGTCGTCGGCGCGAAATGCAGCATGTAGCATTTCGCACCGGTTTCCACCAGGCCGCGCCGACGGACACTGGTCGCGCCTGTCACGCCTGGTGTCACACTATCTAGAGTGCTCGGGTTTTGCTAGCGTTGCGTCGCTACGCCCAGCCTGCACATGTGTCAACGTTGCGTCAGAGTATATTGGGCCTTTCTTGACACGCTCGCCACTGTTGCGCTGGCTCCACATGTACCAAATTTGTCATCACGGGAAGTGAATGGACGACGAAGGTAAATGACACGTTCAAATGTTACATTTATGATATGGATTTCACGTAAAACATGACTACATGCTACGCTCATAACACGCTCGCGGCCATTACGCTAGCTCTATATATACCAATGTTGGTATCACATGACGTGAATAGATGATGAAGGTAATGATTGATATGTGGCGATTAACGTCCTAAAACCACCATATGATTAAGATGGCGAAGGTAAACGACACATCAAAACACGATAATCATGTCACGGAAGTAATGTACGGCATCATTTACGTCCGCCTCGTAACGTTGTGCTCATTTTAAAGCGACATATCAACATTTATCATTCGTGCTTCGCATATAAACGATTCCCACTATACGTGGGATCTACCAATTTTTTTTAATGAAGAAACTCGCTAGCAGACGCTGCCTGCATCGGCGTTCCGAGACGAAAGGGAGGGAAGCATAGGAGAGGAAAGGGTGTAAATGCCGCTGAGAAGGATGCCTAGAGAAGAGAGGGAGAGCATCTGTGAGGAGAGATAAGGGGCGCGCGTGCGCTTCAGTGTTTGTAAGCACACCTAATTGAGCTCGACCATAAGATGCTTCGAATCTAAACTACATTGGTTGAATAAACAGCCACTATCACTAGCACGAGTTCTGGGTCCGTGGTCATCGGAAACTCTTCAAAACATTGCTGTACGCGCACTAGTGCGCTCTTGAGAAGAGTCGAGAATATCGGGAAGATACTGATTTACTTCAAAAATTACTGTTTGATCCTCTTGCTCATGTGTCTCGCGTTGTTTCTTGTGTTCCTAACATCATCATCATCATCATCAGCCTGACCACACCCACTTCCGGACAAAAAGGCCTTTACCATGATAAGGTTTGTCTCATCACCCACTTTGCCCTCTTCTTGTCTTTTAATGTTACAGCTATCATTTTTCTCTCAACCGCTCGCTGCATTGTTCCAAAATTAGGCTCAACCCTCTTTGTAAGCTTACAGGCTTTTGCTCCGTAGGTAAGTACTCGCAAGATGCAGCTGTTATGCACCTTCCGCTTGAAGGTTAGTGGCAGGTTAGTGGCAAATTACCATTTATGATTTGAGAATGCTTGCAGAGTTTGATTCACCCCACATCTATTCTTCCAGTTATTTCACTCTCATGGTTCGGCTCCATGGTTACTACTGTGCTATGTAGGCATACTTTTTTACAACTTACAGCATCTCTGCACCTATCGCAAAGGGCTCTTTTCTGCCGAGACGGTTGTACATTGGTTTAGTTATGCGCATATTAATTTAGAGACCTACTTTTCTGCTTTCCTTGTGCAGTTTTGTACGTTGCTTTAGTTATGCGCATAGTAATTTGGAGACCTACTTTTCTGCTTTCTATGTGCAGTTTTGTAATTATGAGTTGTAATTGGTCCCCTGAGTAACTCATCAAGTCAATTTCTTCAGCGAATCGCAAGTTACGAAGATTTTCTCCAATAACTCTTGTCTCTAACTCTTCCCAATCTAGGGTCCTGAAAACCTCCTGCGAACATGCCTTGAACAGCATTAGAGAAATCATCTCTCGGCCTTACACTCTTTTTTATTGGCATTTTGTGGCTTTCTTCATGGAGAATTATGGGGATGTGGATTCACTGTAGATATATTTCAGTATGTTTATGCAGGATTCTTCGATGCTCTGATTTCGTAGCGCCTGCATTACTGCTGATGTCTCGACTGAGTCAAACGCCTTCTCGTAATCCATGGAGGCTACATGTGCATAGGTTTGTATTCCGCGCAAGTGCCTATTACCTGATTGATAGTATAAATATAGTTTATTGTGGAGTAGCCTGCACGAAATCATGCTTGGTCTTTTGGTTGATCGAGCACTAATGTCACCTTAATTCTATTCGCTATTATTTTTGTAAATAGTTTGTAGTGAGGGTCAGTAAGCTGATATACCTGTTTTTTCAAGTCCTTGACGTCTACTTTCTTATGAATTATGGTGATGTTGACGCTCTTCCATGATTCTGGTACCCTTTCCGACAAAAAACACTTCGCATATAAGTTGGCTAGCTCTAACAAAATTTTCCACTACCTTTCAGGAGGTCCTTTATTAACTTGACCTCACTAGCGGCTTTGTCTATTTGCATTCCTTACAGGGTTTTCCTTACTTCCCCGTTCGTTACTGGTAGAATGTCGACTTTTTCTGGATTATTATTGTTTCTCACAATATCATCCTGGTTGTTTCGACTTCCCTACAGCTCTCTGTAGAACTCCTCCGCCATCTCGACTATCCCATCCATCATGATTATCACATTGCCTTCCTTGTTACTTAATGCATATATCCAATTTTTGCCTATGGTCAAGTTTTCTTCGCGGCTTTTAGGCTACTGCCGATTTTTACAGCCTGCCTAAATCTCTCCGAAGTATACCTCCCGACATCGGCTACTTTACGCCTATTCATTAACTTTCAAAGCTTATCTAGCTTTATTTTGTCAGTTGCACTTGAAAATTTCATGGTGTGCTGTCATTTAAGATTTTTCGTCTCCTCAGATACTTCGCAATGGTAATGTCTGTTGACTCTACCTCCAACTTACGTTGCACACTTTTAGGTGATACTAGTAAGATTATCATTCATTGTGTCAAAGCTAAGGTCGATTACCTCGTCTAGTTCTTCGTATTTATTCTGAAGCGTAACCATTAATTCTTGTGCTTTCGCTCTCACCCCTACTTCAACTATTGGCTTTTTGCGTATTAGGTTTTGTCTTTGCTTTTTTAAATATAAGAGAATACGAGCTATTAGCATTCTAAGGTCTCTGCATCGAATCTCTCCAACTACCTAAACATACTGTACAATGCCTGGCTGTGCACAAAGAATGATTTTCATTTCATTTTCAATTTTGTCATTAGCTCTCCGCAGCATCCACTTATGGTTAGCGCGTTTTCTGTAAGAAGGTACTCAAGATCCTTAATTTATTACGTTCTGCAAACACTACTAATAACTCTCCTGAGGCATTTCTAGAGCCGATGCTGTGCCCCCCCCCCCCTGCATGGTCCCCGGCCTGTTTTTTGCCAAAGTTGCCCATCAGAACAGTATACTGTGACTTTATTAATGGCTTATTCTACGTCTTCATAGTTGCATTCAACCAAACAATCATCATGGCTCAATGTAAGCGTGTAGGCGTGTACCACTTTAATCTTGTACCTTTTGTTAAACATAAGTATGATACTTTCCACCCTCTCACTGATATAGTATTCCTGTATGTTGCCAGCGATATTATTGTGCATAACAAACTTCACCATTAGTTCTTTTTTTGCCAATTAATCCACGTTAGCATAGGACGTGTCCCACCTTCAGCATTGTATAAGCCTCACCTGTCCTCCTCACTTCACGGAGCCCTATTATATCCTATTGAATACCCTCTAATTTCTATAATAGGACAGCTACACTAGCCTCTCTAGATCGCGTTCTAGCTTTGAAAGTAGTGAAGTCCAGACTTCAATGGCGGCCTGTCTGGACCCAGAGATTCTTAACACCCTTCACTGCATAGCAGCTCTGACCACCTCTTTGTCTAGTTGCTTTGTAGCCGCTGGAGCTGAGGGCCATGGATTATTTGCTGTAGTCATGGGAGGTAGTGGCCAAGTACTGCACCAGGGTGGCCAATCCTGCTCTGGTGAGGAAGTGCCTTACTGGCAGGTGGTTGCCAGTGAGGCCATAGCCCAGACCTCTTTCTTTTTCTTCAAATTATTTTTCATCACGCGTTTTAGGTAATTATACAATTGGTAATGGTCCTGCGTCTGCATTCGAAATGAGTTTTGTCATTGCATGCTAAGCTGCTGCGCTAACTCTAAATAGGGGGTTCTGTCACACTTTTTGAGCACTGTAGTACACTTAAAAAAGGCAGTGCTCCTTACTAACTTCAAGGTAGTAAATTGTCACAATATTCACTACATAAGTAGTAACTCTAGGTAGTAGACCACAGACATTTACTACCTCTGGTTGCTTCTAAGGTAGTAAACGTCTGTGGTATACTACCATCAGTTTCTACTTAGGTAGTGAATGTTGTGACAACAATTCACTACCTCAAAGTTAGTAAGTAGCACTGCCTTTTTTTTTTTAGAGTGTACAGCCCCTGACCGCCTATAAGCTCTCAGCTTCATCTGACTCTTAGCTCGCTTAGCCTTCTTTTCTTAACTGCTTGAAAGCTGATGTTTTCTTAAAACATTGGCCCCGTATCTGTATGTAATCTACAAATATCGTCGAAAGACGATAGTCTTGCGTCTGGAGAGAGTAAACAAAACGTTTATTTGATGTGAGAATAGCAGACTGGGCTTGTTGGTTTAACATAATTGCAGCTTAAGGCGCGAAAACGACACGGACGAAGAGAGAAAACGACACGGACGAAGAGAGGCGCTCCGTGTGTGTGTACTGTCTCTCTTCGTCCGTGTCGTTTTCGCGCCTTAAGCTGCAATTATGTTTATTTGATGTTCTGCGCGAGAAAATTAGGGAATGGTATTCTGGAGGCACTGCGTTAGAGTACCTTGAGCGTGTAGCGGAGGCCAACGAGTGCATCGAGGCACGTTAGACACAAGCGCCATCTGGCAGTTATCTTCGAAAACGAAGGCGTGCAGCCCGCGGAGAAAGATGCGCGCCAATCTCGGGGGAGATAAGATGTAGAACGAAAAGCGAAAGGCCGGTGCCACCACCGTGACGTCGTAGCAAAGCGTTGGAAACACCTTTTTGAGTATCGCGTTGCACTGTCAACACAGCGCGATAAGCGCTACACTCCTTAGAGTTACTTATGTGTGCTTCTTCTAGTATAAAGGCAGACATACAAAACATCGAAGCGTTGTTGTGGTGCAACAGATATGCGCAATAATTGCTTTTATATGACAATCGCACAGCTATGAATGTTAAACCTTGAGCAGTATTGATATTGATATGTGGGGTTTAACGTCCCAAAACCACCATAAGAATATGAGAGACGCCGTAGTTGAGGGCGCCGGAAATTTCGACCACCTGGGGTTCTTTAACGTGCACCCAAATCTGAGCACACGGGCCTACACCATTTCCGCCTCCATCGGAAATGCAGCCGTCGCAGCCGGGATTGCGGGTCACTAGCCGAGTACCTTAGCCACTAGACCACCGCGGCGGGTCTGAGCAGTATTGGTGGGCGCTGCCGATGGGGTTGGCCGTTTGGTGCCTTTTGAGGTATCGTTATGGCGAACAAACAGACAAATGTACAGACAGACAGACAGACAGACAGACAGACAGACAGACAGACAGACAGACAGACAGACACAGACAGACAGACAGACAAATGTACAGACAGACAGACAGACAGAAAGACAGACAGAAAGACAGACAGACAGACTAAAATTTTTCTGTCGAATATCACCAAAAAAAGACTATCGTCTTGAAAAACAACCTCCCCCCTCCTCATGGTTTCGAACTTCTGACCTTGCGATCTTAGGCCAGCTTAGTGCCCTGGATGACCCTTTTTTTCACGCGTTTATTCTCTCTTAACCTCTTGTTGTCTCACTCAAATTTGACATTGTTGGTTTCAAAGTGTCCGCAATGTTCAAGTTTTGCTGATATCGAGGTCTATAACACTGCTAGTTATACATTTCTTGCTACCTGACAAGTTTCCCACACCTGTTTTGTGAAAAATTGGCTACTTCTATATCATTGTTATGTTGAGCGTATACGCCACGGGCCGTAGGAGGGGATGAAAATAAACGCGAAAAGTTTCTAACTGGTAAAGAATAGACAGGCGCTGCCTTTAAGGCAGTATCCTATTTTATTGGCATTTGGGGTAGGAATCAAAACTTTCTTTAATAAATATATCTGTAGAGTGTGGCCTCAGTTGGGAGTCATATATACGTACTAATAATTACGTCTACGTTTAGTTTATTAACGTTAAATAGTTGATGACATGGTAAAGAGTGAATAATTTCTAGTTCTAGAAAGCGGCGGAATGCAAAAAACAACATACGAAAGAAATGACGTTTTTTTCATCACTCACACACAGCGTCAGCTTGAATTGCTAGACCCTGTTGACTCTCGGCACCAGAGTCATACACAACGATAAGTCCACGGGACTCGTTCCGTGTTTCTAACAGCTGTGTTAAAGTGCGGGAAAGTGCTCCGTAATTGTTGTATGATCGCCTTGGTGATCTCACAACAATCAGGGTGGGGAACCTGTGGAAATGCGGAGGAAAAAGTTAAGATTAAAAAAGTTCCGTAGCATATTTCATTCCAAAAATGTATATATAGAGTTAAGTACAAATTTCTACCGCATTATATCTCTACACCACTTGACCATTCTAACAAAATTAGAGAATATAAGAACATATTTTTCCCCGCACAATTTCGCAATGGAATCATATTACTAATGATGTTGCCATCGTCACCTCTAACACTGCCTTTTACTCTTTGTTATGATGTTTTGTTCACTTTATTTCATTGTCATAATTATTTCTTGTGTGGGGAGTCCAATGCTTAATACACTGTTATGTTTTTTTTTCTGTTATGTTACAAGACCTGTGAACATGCATTTATTATGAGTTATGTAATATGTAAACCCCCCCACCACCTCTGTAATGCCTTTTGGCGCTGAGGGTACACTAAAAAATTAATAAATGAATAAAAATGAAAGATTAGCTCTTCATCAGAGCGCGAACGTTTCTAATTGATGTTGAAGCGTGTACATTGTTTAGGATGTGCTAACACTGTTGTTAATGAACATTTTTCGTTCAGGAATTTTACATTACTTTAATACTGGTAGCGTGGTCACGCAAAATATTGTGCAAAAGAACTAGCCAGAGTCAGGTCTAGGCACTAACCTTTCCTTAGAGACCTTTAATAACAATAAACAAGTCGAATAGCTGCCGAGGAAACTACACGTCATTATAGAGGAAAGTGAGTAAGCTTGCACGTCAATATAGCGTTTCACGCTCTTAGTTCAGCAAAGAAGGGCGAACCTATTATCCTGCTCACACAAACCTCAGCGCTATAACACCTCTGGATGCATTTAACAGCTCTTATCTCATGATACAGTTGACCTACTCTTTCGAGTGTTTTCACACAATGGGCTGTGCAACCTGCATGTGACACGACAGGAGGTCGGGAATTTCAGCACAATAATTTGTGAGCGGCGAGTATGCGCGCAGTTTTGTTGGGTGCCTCTGAGTCGTATACGTTTCGTAAACAAGCGTCATCCACGATGGTAATCTTCATTCTACGTACAGCAAAGGTAGAAAAAAGTAGGAGCAAAAAATAACTGTGCTCGACACGCAGTACTAGCTAGAAAAAAAGAATGCAAAAAACATGAATGTGTCCCGTAGTGACCTACTGCTATCCGTGCCTGAATTTCATGTGTACCAAACTATTTTTGGATCTTGAAACACCAGCTATACTGCATGGCTGTAGTTGTCCAGCCAGTTTAGCGTTAGGTCGTAGGGTATGTGCGACGCGGCTGTCCTCTTTTCGAGACCACTCGATTGCGTTCCCAGCGGGTAGCATTGTTAAAACTGTGCCAACCGAATTTACATAAGTTATGCCTGCTTGTTTACCGATGATCTCAAATAATAAAATACGTATTCAATTCAGTTGTGCTATAAGTTGTGTTCCACGGCCAGTCCGGTTCAGTGAATAAGTTGAGATAGTCACGACACAAAATGCTTTGTGGGCTGTCACCTTCGTCGGAAGAACAATCGTTGCGGAGCTCTTCAGAAGCGCACAAACAACGGAGCGCAAGAGGCGTTCGTGATTCGACGACCGGCGGAAGCAGGAAGCACGCGCATACATGACTGGGTGAACCGGAAGCTGGGCGCGCTATAAGCTATGGCGAGCAGTGAAAAACGATCACGCATATCATTAAGTTTCTCGCATTCATCCGTGCAGGGTTTCAGTTTTTGCTTACCTCCAAGTGGACAGGAGAGGGAGTAACACCATACAACAGTGCGCTTCCTGCATGGGTCAAATCGGAAATGAGAGTGAACATGGCAAGAGCGCCATATAAAAGACGGCGGGGAGCTTGAATGGAGGCGCAGTGCATCCCTTGGATACTCCATCAGCAGCGATGATCATCACCGTGATCCGAGAAAAAACGTTCTGGGTAAGTATTGACTACCGTGATTAGCAGGAACCACAACTGGACACATTTTCTATGAAAATCATATAGAATGACTTGACATGTCGTGGCCATCAATGTTCGATTTGACGACGCTTCTTGTTTTCCACATCAATGTTACCTGTTATCACCGAACAAGGATGCGCACAGGACCAGGAATAATTGCAGTAAAATGTGCGTGGACACTTGGTTCTTGAGCCTTGTTCAAGATTTACCATAATTCCTATTAGTCTGTTGTTCATTTTCTGCATTGTAACAAGCGCGTTAATTTTCTGTAATGACTACTTTTTGTAATACTATATTTACAAAATATAGCTAAGTAATGCCTTAAAAGTACTTCTTGCCATTCAAATTTTGTGTTGTAGGTCAGCGCACAGAACACGAAGGGAAAAAAACAAGTGTTCTTTTTTTTTCCTTCGTACTTGTAGCGCTCAGTTGTAAGGAAGGTGTAGGGCCAAGCCTATGAAAATTACTAATTCATGGAATTATACTTTCGTCATTTAGAGTCCTGTCGCACAAGATGTCAAAGTGAAAAAGGGTGTTTCTGTAAATGAAATAAATGTTGCGAGAAGCTAAAGGGAACAATCAACACTGGACTTCTAAGAAACATTCTCGCAGAGAAAATTTTCGAGTATACAATTATCTGTTTTCCTTGAGCTCGACGAATGCAATGCATTTCTTAATGTGTAAAGTAGAAAAAACTTATCTCTGAAAGCAATCTTGCTAAACCTGTTTCGGCCTACAGCTTGGAATATCCGATTACAAGTCGTAAAACATGAAAGTTTTCTATATAAGGTTAGTTATGAGTTTTTAGCTAATACTGATTCTTTTACTTTTCTTGTAAAAAGCATATGAATGTTACACCTCGGCAGTGTCGGATTTGTAGGCAGAACATATGGTGAGGCAAAGATATTTAGTTTTAAAGTCCTTTTGTAATTGTTTATCAGGAGGACCTTGTTACTTTGGATTTATAGTCGTCATGAGGCTTTTAAATTATGTGGCAGAATTCCGTGCGCAGCCGCTCAAGCGATTCCGTTTTTTCAAAAATCTATAAAGTCATGCATAAGATATACTGTATAAGGGTCGCACGAAGCGCAGTAGCTCGTCGGTTGTATCTATGATCGGTTGTTATTGTTTCTTTTGCTGCCTTTCCTCCGGATGTACATTCTACGAACATTCCTAACCTGATTCCGAGGAGTCATGACTACGTGCCTCTGTTAAGTATGACGATAGTTATAGCACGAGAACAAAACGACGATACAGAGACAAGAAGGACACGAAGGACACGAGCGCTAACATCCAACCTTCGTGTCCTTCGTGTCCTTCTTGTCTCTGTGTTGTCGTTTTGTTCTCTCGCTATAACTATCGTCCTGCCATACCAACTAGCCTAAGCTGCCACACTTCTGTTAAGTAATTTGTTTTTCACTCTGCGTCACTTTTCGATCTAATCTTTTTTCTGGTGAGATATCTCTGGTAATTCATCTTTATCTGCTCAAAAATTCTACATGCCAATTCTTATTTGTGATCAGATGCAGTGCTTCCCGTGTATGATACTAAAGCATATCCTGTTTTGATATTTTCGAAAGTAACAATTTATTGTTTGATCAAGTTTGACTTCACGTGATTGTAGTTTTGGGTCCTAAGTCATCACGCTCTGCGTTTTTTGTTCGAGAACCCTGTTTCTAAGTTTTATAGTTTTGCCGCAGTAAACGTGAGTTTGTTCGATTCCTCAAGAATAGCTGGCAGTTTGGCCATAGATAAGTTGTCTTGTTGTGCCTTTAAGTCTTTTTAACGTGAAAGTTATTCGTGCCCCATCATATGCGCATATCGACCATCGGCTCCAACAATATGGATGCCAAAATCTTCATTACGCACTGAGGCCAAAGCCTGCTGACAATATGGCAGAAACCAATAATATATATAGCATTCTTTCATTCGAATGCATGCTATTGTCACCTCGTTTAGACAAACAGCAAAAAATACCACTAAATCGTCTTGCCACACTGCAGTGGCAAGCATTACAGGCTATTGCTGATGTACCTTGCAATGAATATAGGCGTTGTCTCTTTCTGAAGTTCAAAATTATCCGAGTTGACGAGCTACATACGTATCAAGCTGTATGTCCTTTTGAACGTGAAACGACTACGGTTGCTACTCATAAGGATCATCGCAAGCTTATTAACCAACCAATCATCTCGCTAAAACCAATAGACTAAGTATTGGGCATTTCTGCGACCACGCACAACTTTTTCCTACTGTGTTCCCTGAACAGTAAGCGAATCTAAATTATGTGGTGAAAACATACCTCATTGGTAGATGATGCAAACTCTTACCAACAGTTTTTGAAGAAACCCGACGTTTCGGAACCGATTTGGTTCCTTCCTCACGGGAGACTGCAGGACTACAGAAAAGCGGCGTGTTCAAAGCATTCGTGGGGTAGATAAGGACCACCCTCTTTCTGTCGTTTTGCCGTGTAGCGCAGTCCATAAACTGTGTGTTTCTGTTGATGTTTGTCACATTGATTTGTGTGTTTTTATCTTACATTGCAACAATGAAAGTTCTTGTGAAGTTGCAGCTGTTATTGTACGGAAATGTGGGGCCAGGCTAACTGCCTATACGCAGCTTTAGTTCCCCCCCCCCCCTCCTTGGTGTTCGTTGATCTTTGGTACTTATGTGGCTTGAACTTCACATTTCAAACATCGACATGTGACGTCGCCTGCCACCAGCATTTGTGACGTCAACATAACGTCAATATGATTCCGCATAGTATGACGTCTCATGACGACGTCATCCCATGACATCATTGCATGGTCGAAGACATCGCGAAAAAGGGGGCAGTGCTGAACGAAGTGGAGTGCAGAAAACTTCCCTAATGGTGCGTGGGGAGGTCGATACATTGACTAGTTAGAAAAGGCAACATTTTGTCGTCACATCGTCTTTAGCGCAAGCGTGAGAGACCGTGTGAGTTTATTTTAGATAGCGTTAATAGCTCACTGTTCATTAAATCCTATACGTAAACATGCGAAATGGAATAAAAGAAAGTTCATCGGCAGTGCCTTTTCTTTTACTCCGTCAACACTCCATCTAGCCAATTAAGCCTGCTTATTTACGAACTTGATTTTTCTTACATTGCGGTTTTTCTTTCAATTACGCGTCATAGTCGCCCATTGCTGCTGATACCTTGTTTTAGAGTTTATTGCCTAAACAACGACCTAAGATATTTTACCTACATTTATCAATTATCTATACTGAACATTGACTGGCAGAGTTTTGTTACCTTTACTTTGTTTTCTTGTAAATATTAGCTGAATGTTTGTGCTTTCTTTGGTTAATATAATTTTTTGCTATGCGACGAATCCTACTGTCTCATTTGTAATGGAGCTGAATTTAGAAATGTTCATAGAGAAGTGTGTCTTAATGCCGACGCCTACGGGGGTGGGCCCTGCTGCACGAGAAAATAAACGTTTGTTGAAACACATCAGTGATAATCTCGGTGGCACCCAGGCCTGATACTGCAGGTAACGCCTAATAAATAATGAAACAATGTCATGCTAGTCTCTTAATAGGGTTTGAGTGTTCATCTCCCTATAGCTGCGAGGTCAGCTTTTTGAGGGGGGCTAGTATATGTATACCCATAATTAGCAGCATTTTATGTGCAGGCAACTCTTGCTCTGGCCCTCACAGTGCTCCACTCTTGTCGGGGTGGCTTCCATGGTGGAGGTGGAAGCCTCATCATTCTGACCGCGGGAGGTGGCCATGGAGGTGGCTTTGGCGGTGGATTTGGTGGTGGTTTTGGCGGAGGCTTCGGTGGTGGCTTTGATGGTGGACACGGAGACACCTATGTGTCAGGTCCATCCTACGTGGTGAATACTATTCATCACGTGAGTAAAATTGGCCATGGCGGACACGTCCTCGGTGCAGTTGGACCATGGAAGCCCTGGAAGTCCTGGTGGTAGCTCAGCTTCGGCTCGCCGAACACCGAGATCAACATCAAGCATCAAGCTTTGACGGCGTGTGTTCCTACTGGTGTTCGTGGTCCATTTTTTTCTCGCTGTGTATGTCGAGCGAAAGAACATTTAACAGGCATACATTTGAACTAGTAGGAATCAGAAACTTCGTGCCATATTCGCTTGCACTCCTTTTCAATGACCGTCTCTTGCGTGTTTTATTTCATTTCTACCCATCCAGGTGTCGCACATGTGAAACCAGCCTGCTGCCTCACAAAGATAAAAAAAAACAAATTAAAGAAGATGGGCTGGTTCTGCGCATGTTTTCATTTAGCATTTTCTATACTAATCTTTCGTTAAATGCTCAACTATTGTGCAACTCATACCTGCAGATTATGGCGTTTCACTGCTTCTCACTTTCACAGCAATAATTTTTTGTGAATTAAAGGCACATTTTCACGTACTTATCTTAATCACGTGTGTGACCTTTCTTCCACCAGACTTTAAATTGAGCAGGCTTCATCTCTTTCAAATATTGCAGAGTGAAAATAAACTTCATAAATACTAGGTAATGTACCTGAGAACTCCGATAAGCTCTTTCATAGCGCTTCCATATTTCGAAGATGCACATTCAATTGTAGATATAAGCTCATTCACTTGAGACTGGTCACAGAAAGTCGAAGAGCGAAACAAGACGTTAGAGTACCCTGTGCAGTGAGATATTAGCGCTCAGTAAAGGCGATAAGCCACAACTCACGCTAACCTTGAGTTTTGCATTATGTTGCTGTATCTCCCTTGTCATTGTTTCAAGAAAGTTTGATCCAACCTAATCATTACAGCCTGTGTTATACTCCAGAAGAAAAAAAAGGATGCGATTGTTTTTGGCGAGTCCTGACTTGTCACACACATATATGTATTTTAAAAAAATCCGCTAACTCTCTTTTGGTTATCATCGTGTTTTCTTCGGAGTATTGCGGGAGGCTCGACTCTCCAAATATTGTTAACGTGTTCTTAAAGAGGTATACACATGACAAGTGTGAGCGTACCCGAAAGAAAAAAAATGGCAGCATATACACACAGTGAATGATGATAAGTGGGGCGAAGAATCCGTCCGTTCATTCATTCTTGCTTCCGTCTGTCCCTGCGTCCGTCTGTGTGACCGTCCGTGCGTCCATTCGCCCGTCTGTGCGTGCTTCTGTTCGTGCGTCCGCACGTCCATCTGTGCGTCTGTCTCTGCGTTCGTCCATGCATCCGCCGCTACGTCCGTCCATGCGTCCATCCATCGGTGCAGCCATACGTGAGTCCGTCCATGCATCTGTCTGTGTGTCCGTTCGTCCATCTATTCAACACTCCAAGTACCATCATCTCGCATCTTTTCATAATATATTCCGCATATGCGCCGCCATCTAGTGGACATTCCAAGGACTAAATGAGAGGCGGCACACGCACACTTTCTTAAGCTTGCGCTTCATGTCTACTTCCCACCTTTACGCACCTCGAGTTCATGGCATATACTAGTTCACTGTATTCATGGCACTGCGGCCCAACGCTCGCTAAACCTTTCTAAAACCAAGGAGGTTATGCCCAGCGAGCATAACGTAGCAACCATTTCTTGTCAAATAGTGCTCAATGTACATGCCAATGGCTGCTAAGGGGCAATGAGAGACAGGTGAATTCGGCTTTTAGTTAACGCGCACGCTGCGAATTTTTATTGTTCAACAACGCACAGAAAAAATCTCTCACTGGCACCACCTTGGAGGTCAAAATGTAAGACTGGTTACACACTACGACTACTACTACGACTACGAGGAACGAACGGGTTCCGCTATAGGGAGCTTCGCTCCTTAAATATCGGACAACGCTCCACTGCTGCTTTTCTGCTTCATCTTTCAAAATCAACGATAGAGTCAATTAGAGTAGTTATCAGCGTAGCATATGACGTAAAATAGAAAAAGAAGAAGCAACAAGGTGGAGGATAAATTTCATCTAAATTGAACAAGAATGACTAGCACACCATGGCCATTTCCCTTTTTTATTGTACGCGAAAGCAGAAAACTTTATGGTCATGTAAAACACAGGTTAACTATCAAGCTTGGTGTTGGAGCTTCAAATCTAAAGTAAAAAAGGCTGGAGTCATTTTATTCATCCTAAGTGGAGCTGACAGGCGCACTCCCATGTGTTCTCGTCAGCATTTTTAAGCTCTGCTCCTCTGACGTTCTCAAAATGCATGGTAGACTTATACTTGCGACGCAATGCCGCGGCAACCCGCGGCAACCCAGCACCTGGAATAAAAGGACGTAATGATATATCAGCTAGAGGCATGGTACTCGACTGAAACTTTCAGCGTGTTACTTGGTGTTGCATTGCCTCCGGGATCTGCCCAAAATGTGATTGCCGATGTCAGGTGACGTCGTCACATAATAACGTCATTGTGTGGCATCATCGCTCGTTCGGACGAGCCCGCGTGGGTTTTCATTTCGAGGAAGGACTCGAACGGGGAGCGCAAAATAAAGCATGTGTGTCATTTACAACCCCGCTGTAAAGATGGGTTCTCATAAGAAAATCTTCTATGCTCTTGAAGGAGAGTAAAAGTATACAGCTGTGTTCAAAAGTTCCCAGGTCTTTATCGCGTGTAATACTATGGAGGCACGGACTAGGAACCTTTGGTCGCCCCAGTGTATATTATATTGATGTTCTTAGTTATAGTCTGACGATAATATCAACTTACATACTGTGCCAGATAAGTGTAATAAGTCCATGAACAAAGCTCTTTCATCGGATACAGCAAAAGCACGCACTCACAAATGCTGTCTGTGACAAGACTAAGCAATGTTTTTGTGCGTGTGAAGGATTCTCTACTTTCACA
The DNA here is from genome assembly GCA_013436015.1 of Rhipicephalus annulatus. Classification (NCBI taxonomy): domain Eukaryota; kingdom Metazoa; phylum Arthropoda; class Arachnida; order Ixodida; family Ixodidae; genus Rhipicephalus; species Rhipicephalus annulatus. Next base: position 767,839 of record WOVY01000381.1, on the reverse strand, counting down.
ATTGAGTTTCGTCACTAGCACTTGTACAACCCGCTGAAGTATTTTAGTAGTTACTGCATCGTGCTGCTGAGCAATTAAGCGGTATCAATCTCTACCTCGGCGGCTGCTTTTTGATGCGACGAAAGTCCACGCTGCTCGTGCATTTACGTTTATATGCCCACTAGGCGCGTCACAGGAGGTCATAAAAGCTCACCTGTACCCCATTCCTCAAATTGGCATTCATTATGCACCAATGCCTTATTATCTACTATAATAAAACGGCAGCCTTGAATGCCTCCTCAAACGCCGAATTCGATCATCGGCGTCAACGTCTAGCGGCGTCGGGGATCACGAATGCAAACAATTCCCACATTGTGATGACACCAGCATGAAATGTCCTGATTACGGCACTGATCAAGAAATTTGTGCTGTTACTATGACACCACAAATATGTTGCTGGGACGTCTCGTAACGTTGGGCAGATGTAGATCCTAAACTTGGGTCTCACACCCATCATGGGGGATTGGCGAAGAATCGGGTAGCTTAACAATATATATATATATATATATATATATATATATATATATATATATATATATATATATACTTGCCAAAGGATTATCAACAAAAACATTCATGTTTGTAAATTATTCCTGACAAAAAAATTTTGATTAATTAGTTCCTACTGAAGGAGCAATAAATGATTGATATCAAATAAAATTTTTCAGCAGTCTACATTGGTGAACTCAGAAGCTTTTCGAATTGAGATTATTGAGTCAATCTCTTTGACTGTACAATGAAATCTTGCACGACCTCGCACGCTTTCGCGTTCCTGTGCCCTAGGGTATGTGCACCCAGGGATGGTGACGTTGTCAAAGCTAATCCAAGAATTCGTAACAGAAATAATAGTGATACCTTTCTTATGGATGAAAACTTACAAGAGACCAAAAGTGTTCCGCGGTTTCCTCTTCTCCCCAATGGGAACACAGTGGAGACGGAGTCAAACCTGCTCTAAACAAATAAAATATCAATGGAGAAATACGACAGCGTAATCGAGTGATTAAAACTTTCAGATGTCGGTTATGACATGAAGAAGTTTTCCAGAGTGCCATTACATGATTGAAGTCCAGAGAATTTCTTAAATATGGTGTAGAGAATTCTAGCATCATCGTTTGCCTCTGAAATCCAGACACTACTATAAAGGCTGTTGTAGGGGCGATATTGATAGTTGGTCCGTATAACGCCACTTTTGCAAGTGCATCAGCTGTTTCATTTAGAGTTACGCCTTTATGCCCTGGCACCCATACTAATCGCACCTGAGTTAAGTGATTCGGTAGTATGGAGTTGAATTCGCTTAATGCTTTCAAATAACCGGATGCTGTGAGCGCACTGCAGACCGACAAGGAGTCCGTTATTATTACGGCCGAATTGATTGATGTTGGCAGTTTTCGAAAGGCCAGCACTACAGCTAAAAATTCTGCGACAAAGACAGGTATGAATTCCGAAATTCGGAGGGAAAAGGACCAGTGTAGAACAGGGCAGTATATACCGATGCCACTCTCTTCATCTTTCTGGGAAGCGTCCGTCGCAATGACGATCTATGCCTGCATTCCCAGCAGGTATTCTTGGAAAGTACTTTTTAACATATTATTCGGTAGGTGTTTATCAATATTAGAGGAAATGTCATTGAAGTATATTTTGATAGAACTTGTCGAGCTACAAATTGTATAACGCTTGGTTTTATCATGATACCATCACATGGCATCGTGGCTTGGTGAAAAGTGGTCCGATCACGGCAAGGCAAGGTGTTCAATCTTAGAGGCAGTACGAAACCACGTTAGATGAAGAAAGCCTTCGAATGGTGGTGCGGCACCACCAATACATCCACTGAGAAGAAAAAGAAATCTTAAAAGAATGCATAAGAGACTTTCTGTCCTTTTTGTTGAATTCATGGTTGCGTCAATAAAGTCAAAGTACTAAAGACTGGAACATAATCTCAGTCCAATGCTAACGGGACATCATGATTGATTGATTTGATTGATATGTGGGGTTTAACGTCCCAAAACCACCATATGATTATGAAAGACGCCGTAGTGGAGGGCTCCGGAAATTTCGGCCACCTGGGGTTCTTTAACGTGCACCCAAATCTGAGCACACGGGCCTACAACATTTCCGCCTCCATCGAAAATGCAGCCGCCGCAGCCGGGATTCGAACCCGCGACCTGCGGGTCAGCAGCCGAGTACCTTAGCCACTAGACTACCGCGGCGGGGCCTAACGGGACATCATCTTTTCATGCGACGAAACAGCACTATGCAACTCGATTCCGACCGCAAGCTCTTAAGTGCATATTTAACCTAATTATCAAAGTAAAAGGAAGTATAATAAAAAATATAGAGTGAAAACAAACAAGCATATCTAGCCTATCTAATGCACGTTAGTTCATATAGGCATATCTGAAATACTTGCGATCAAGAATGACGAATTAATCTGAAATGAAATGGCCGACATTTCTCGATCCTTCCAAAGTGGCGTGCCTCATATTCATAACGTGGCTGTAGCACGGGAAGCCCCATATATTTTTGGTAATTTCCAAATAATTTCCCCATAAAGTACGTGCATAGAAAGTACTAGGGGCTCAGAATTGGGTGCACGAAAGAACCCCAGGTGGTCGAAATTTCCGGTGCCCTCCACTACGGCGTCTCTCATAACTATATGGTGGTTTTGGGACGTTAAACCCCACAAATCAAAGTCTTTCGCAGAGAGATGGTGAGAGTCATGACCCATGGCTGAATTCAGGTTTCGCTTCGAGGTCTCAGCACGTAAAACTACACAAATAGAAGATATACAAGAAATCGTTGGTTCTTTCAATAGCAACACCATTTAATTTATTTATTATATATGACTTTAATGTTGTTTTATCTATTCACTCGTCCTAGAGATTTGTGACATACATACTCTTTTTTTTCAGTTTCACTTCATTGCATACTGCCTTGTGCAATAGATCTGTTAGCCTAGCCGCCTATGGCGGCTAGGCTAACGAATCTATCATACTGCTTAGACTCATGGGGATGGACCTTTAAAACTTACCTTGATCCTATCCGGATATTACAAAAGCGTGCACTTAGATTTATAGATTATGCGGCATATAATGAACCCAGTGAGTCTGTTTCACAAATTAGATATTGTACCTTTTGATTACATACGGCAGCATAAACCGCAGTCACCATAAAACAATGTTATTGCACACAGTGTACCTTTCGATGTATCTATCTTTTCTCCCTTGTCCCGCGTCACTAGATGCATGACATTGCGGAATTTTAATCTTCCACCCACTAAAAACGTGTATGGTGAACGCTTACTAAAGTTCGTAGGAGCTAAAGTATGGAATAACATACCACTTCAGATTAAAGATTGTAGGGTTTTCTCGAGTGCACTCAAAAAATATTTGCTACATGTAGCTCAATAGTAATGACCATGTACTAAGCCTTACACATAGTTTGATGTTTTGTCTATACTTGATTATTTCATTATTTATGAACAAAGTGCAACAATGTGTGTCTTCTTGTATTTTTGTTCTTTTATTGAAAAAACAACGTTTTTGATGTTTTGATTTTTTTCTTATACACAACTTGTATTCTGCTTGTATACTTTCTCCCGTTAGACCCCTTACTAGCCTATGGCTATGGGTCTAATCAGTGTTGTGCATTTCTTGAAATGTGGTCATAACAACCTCAATAAAATGTAAATAATGTAAATCCTACGAAAAAAAAGTTGCATATTCTATATATTTGCCTACAATATTCTTTTGACAATAAAAAGACGTAATTTTTTCTTTATTTTTATTGGCACCAGAAGGAGCCGGAAATACAAAAGCACCCGTTGGATGTTCGCAGACGAAATTACTTAACGCAGTCAGTGTCATCTGCTTGAGAGTTCATGAACCGAGACTAGACTTTCCGTGATTTCTGGAATTATAACTTGTATACAAGAGGCTTTTTATTGTACCGCAAAGGAGGTGGCAGTATGTCTGCAAGCGAGAAGCTCGTTCACGTGTGATGATTTCTCCATCTGATGCCTACAATGAGAAATAACACTCGTATTTTCATTAAGTGCCTCTGCTAAAAGCTGTGCTATCCATAGTGTTAATTTACGATCACTTATTAGAATACATCACAGAGCCTTGGCTTTTTATCTCACCATTTAGACAAGCTTTACGATTCTTTTTGCTTCCGAAACTTTCCCACTAAGATGCAAAGAGTGGTGGTAGCCTTCGTTTACTTTTAGGCACAACTAATCGACAGCGGGGAAAACCTGCACTTCCTAATCAAGGAACTCTTCGTATGCACTGTATGCAGTTAGACTGCTGTTTTGGATTGCAGCTTACAAGCAAGCTATATCTTTCAGTGGCTTACCACTAAACGTTTTTGTGAGGCGAAGGCTTTGTGAATGTGAGCCCAGTGCTTGAAGCTTTAATCATCACAGAGTGGATCTGTGGTGCCATTTTCCTTTTCTTTGTATGACAGTTTCGTTTAGATTTACCATGCACTGAGTAAAATTTAACAAATCCCATGTATATTTGAAATCGATGTTATGCGAAGCAGATGAATGAAAGGTGACTGTGTAGTAAAGTTTTGTCGAGTGAAACGTTACGAAATGACGCCAAAGATTTGTACAAATGTTGAACGCACAGACTTACGTTGAACAGACGCATGTGTTTTATATAACGAGTTTTTTTTACAGTTCCGTCATAATGTCAGCAGCAACATGGTTACTAGCAACGCCACAATCTGTAAGCAGATATTTAGCACTTGTGCTCGCGAGGTTTGTAGCCCTGGACACCCCTATATATACACAAATGAACTTCAGTGAATGACGCGTAACTACTATTAACACTAACCCGATGTGACGGCTGTATAATAGCAGTACATATGTAATGTTTATAAAAATTAGGGTAGCCTTTAGCTTCGCTTTTAGAAGTTGAACGTGATAGTGATATCTTGTTGCTATAGTGCTTACTTCAAACACTTAATGCATGATATACTTTCAAACTTGCTATGCACCCGCTACGCGGCCTAAAGGTATTAGTCGCAGTAACGAGTGTGTTTTTTGTAGCGATGAACGGCTTTAAACCATTATCAAGATAATCACATGTTTTGACGCCCTATGATAATGTGCAGGCTGATTCACACTTAGGGGAAATATCAAAGTGCGTGGCATTGTGATGCGGCCAGCTCTGAAACCACGTGCCATCAGGCGCTCGCGTGTGCGCAGATTATACAGGAGGGAAATTTTTAACTACATCGTCTGCTACGGCGGCTCCTGCATGCCGCATTGCTGGCAAGCGCGCAGATATTGTAGTTAGTGCAGGATCTCGGGCGATTATCTGCACTAATTGTATACTACGATGCCAACTTCTAAGCCTTTATTTGTGATAGTGAGGTGATATAAATGCAGAATTTGACAGCGTACTTTGTTTGCTCTCTCAAAACGCCGTGAGGCTGTGTGTGTCGACGAATATTTCTTCACTGTGTGTGCACCGCAGTACACTTGGACGACTAAGAAGCGACAGTTAGCACGCATCGTGTGTTGACTTGATTTTACTTTGCATAAAAAGCACTCAAGAGTAGGAGCCGAACCGATGCGCAGGTTTAAGACAATAAAACAAATAGAAACAAATTCAGGAATGTTCTAACTGAGAACGAAGCCCAAACATGTCCCTTTACGGCGACAATTCATTACCACAAGACTCTCTAACCGCCTCCAAAATGTAGTGTATTTTTTTTACAACAGAGTTCAGTAATTTTAAATCGCTTCTTTTCTGGCATATGGCATATGGTAAACCAGGCAAACAACACAGTACTCTTCAAACAAGAAACACAGCTCTCTTCAAACAAGAAAAAAAGGGGGAAAACGTAAGGCAGCGGCAGACGAGTCCCTGTTTTATTCAGCTCAATACGGATCTTGTGTTGCCACATCCCCATCGCCAACGAAGGGGACATGCTGTGGACATACTGACACCATGCATTCACTGTCGCCTAGAATGAGCGTTATCATCACTACCACCGGGGACAAGCACTTGGAAGCGTCACGACTACATTTCTGTGCCGGGTGTGAGTCCTTTATTTTGTGTGCTCAAACATCGATGAGAATAAGCATGTTTAGGTGGTTCTATATTAAATCATTCCTGAATTAATTCTCACCTATTTTGTTTTGTTGAACTTCTGCAGCTGCTCAGCAGTCACAACTGAGTATTTAATTTATTTGAAGTCAAAGAGAGGCCACGCATGTTCCATGCCTAATTATCGTGTCTTCCTCATCCAAGCCTACTGCGGCGCGCACACAATGGAGAAACATTCGTGAATGCAGAGAGTGTCACGATATTTCGATAGAGAAAACAAGGTATGCTGTCAAATACTTTTTTCTAGTGATCCATTATTATAAGAAAAAACTGAGACGTTGGCATTGCACGACGTTTAGTGCAGACAAGCGTTAAAAGCTGGGCAAGTTGTTACTCGAACATCTGAAAACAGCGCAGCGAACTGGAGACGAAGAAAGCAAGCGCAAGGTTGTCGCTCTATGTCTCTTGGTATGCTGTGTTGTGGCTCAGATGTTTCTGAAAATGATTAGTGCAGAGTGTTGGCTCAGTTCCCGCATTACCAATTATATTTGTGCGTTGGCTGAGAATGCGGTACACGGCCTACCTTAGTTGGCGACGAGGTTCATCTCTAGACACTTCAAGCGTCTGCGCACGCGTAAGCTGCTACCGGCGAGCGATTGCACCGCTAGCTGCATGGCGATGCCAGGCACTCCAAGATTTACCCTAAGTATGCAAAGCCTCTACGCTTGTACCACGCAATACTACTGCAATATTTCTTTTTGTATTGGGAAGCATGTATACTGGACGAGTGTGTTTGTAAAGCATGATAGGTACTTTCACTGCATTTCCAAGCAGATGAAGCTTTTTTCGCTAGAGAGTAGACGTGGGCTCTGGGGTAGAACACCCGCGTGTCACGCAAACGACCCAAATTCGATCCCAATTTGGACCCAGATTTTTTTATTATTTATCTTATTTAAATTTTCTCAATTTTTCGCTCTCGCACAAGATGATTTGCCAACGCCAGAACTTCTGCAAAACCAGCTGTTTAACGCTATCACGTTAACATAAGATAGCCAGAACTGCAACCATAATTGACATTTCACGAAGATTAGCGTCTATTTGAAAAGCAGTTCTGAGAACTGGCGCGCTTTGTGGTAGACTACTTGATTTTCACACCAAATGCTTGGGTTAAATTTTAACTGGTAGCACGACATTTATTCTTTGCATTCATCGGATCGGCGCTGGCGATGTCAACTTTTTCTTCACGCTTTCCCGTTAAAGTTGCAGATCTCTGCTTTCGCCATTCCTGGGTAGATATAAAACTGTCAATCAACTGTGGCACATATATTCGTGCGGAACGTGTCTGGTCAAAATGGTTTGATGACATACGTTACGACATTGTCGAATTACTCATTACTTGCTAACACCGAGTGATATTCGTCAAAGTGAATTAGCCTCCCATACAGAATTTTGTTCACCCCAAGGTAAGGGGTTGATCAGGAGAACACCCAAGCGTAGGCGGCAAGACAGAGAGATAGATAGATACGTAGACAGACGCTAGAAAACCAGCAGAATGCAAAGAAATGCTTCGCAGTTTATAAATTGCCTTGCATTTCGAAATCGCAAACCACTCAAAACCTTACCTGAACAATTGCGTTTTGTCGACCCGTCATTACACAAACTAAGACACCCTTATCTAACTTGACGCGCACGTGTGTGACGCATATAGTGAGCATAAAACTGTTGTTCTGGTGCAAGAAGCGCGAAACAGCTACAGAGCTCTGAATGGCCTTAGCACCTATCCCCACCGCAGTTTACACCGCATTCGAGCGATCAAGCTAAGAAAATAAAAAAAAGATGGGAAAACTCCCACCGCACGCAAATACCAACAAATTATACTGAAGGAAAACATCAAAGTAGCATCGTGGCAACCTGCGGATGTTACTTTGATAGAAGACGTGCCTTGCTATACTGAGACACTTACGCAGACAGTGGGTCACCCCGTCTTATTTTGATGTAGGGCCCCCGCAAAGGGGCACAGGAGTGCGGAAAAAGGCAGAGTTAGGTGATCAGCCATGCAGAGCCATTTCACTTTCTGATTAACAAGTAGCACCGAGCGCAACTGTCAGGAAGAGAACGTCGGGGCGTGTGATGTGCAAGTTGCACTGTGTTGAAAGCGAATGTCCCGCTTCTATATTTATTTATTGTCATTCTCATATTTTGCTACTAGGAATGTTCCTCCCAATATTTCAGTGCCATGAGGTTCAGGAAAACGCCACTCCAACCAGCTTCTGTTTTTCTTCTCTTCTTTCCCTGCGTCGGGTAAATCTCCTATATAAAGCCGAGGTCTCGGTGATGTTTCACAGCTCACACCTGCCCAGAAGCCTTCATACGACGGTGCTCCAACGCAACTCGCTCCTAGGACCATGAACTCACTGGTGAGCACGCGTTTAACAAGGATGCAGCTATATAGCACATTGATGTGAGAAACGGCTGCTAATGTGGTATCAATTTGCGCTAGAGTTACACTAAACTTTTTGCAACAAGTTATTTGTTGTTAAAGTTGTCATATTCGTGCTTAGTATTCTATGTTGCGAATACTAATATTATAAAATAGCTCGAAAAAGCCACAAAATACAAGGCGGCATAACAAAAATATCCTTTGTGAATTTTACGTGCTAATGGGGTGAAGGGGATGCAGTACCGACTAGTCCGAATCGCTACCCTTCTAAACAATGTTGGGGTTCATGAACAATGTGAAAAAGCGGTGTGCTACTGCCTCAATGGCATACGGCTTTTCTCACACTATTTGTGTTCCCATTAAACGCAGCAGTACGTGACGGATAAAATTTCGCGTTACTGCCGCGTTTGCGATTGCATAAGGAATGTATGTTTGCCACCATTAGGTCCACAAATATTTTTATTTCAGTCCCAATAATTACTGAAGAACTCCCTTTAATGTTCTACAAAAGTTTCAAGGAGATACATAGTAAGAGTTTGAAATTTTTTCATCATTTACAGCATAAAAAAGATCCAGTAGGTGAAATGATACTGCCCAAACTAAAATCCCTAAGGCGTCACACTGGTGGTACTGCTCTTGCATCTAACCATGTGACTTCAAGTCTAATCCTAAATAAAAGCGTACTTAAAATTCTAGCCGGAGAAAAACAAAATAGCTTCATTGATCCTCCTAGCATATGCACCGTTGATTCACTCTAAGAACTTGAGCGTTTGCTTCAGGTAAAATATATAAAATAAGAGTATTTTGACTAATTCACTCCGGAAGCATTTACATCTGCTGTGCCGATCGGTACTTGAACCTATTATGAAAAACAACGTTATATATACTGAATAACAACTTCTGTGCAGATGTCTGTCTATTCAGCAGCCGAAAAAAGTAGGATGATGATGTGATAAGTACTAGAAGCCTAGACGAAGTGGACATCCCACCAGTAAGCACAGGGGAATTAAGAAATGCTTTGGAGGGAACGCTAAGGGTCAAAGCCTCTGGTGAGAACCTGGTAACATCGGATTTGTTGAAAGACGATGGGAATATTGTATTAGGATAACTAGTCACCCTGTACACGAAGGTTCTCTTGACGGTTATGGTACCAGAATATGTGAAGAATGCTGATGTTATCTTAATCCACAAGAAACGGGACGTCAAGGATTTCAAAAATTACATGACGATCGGCTTGCTGTAGATTGTATTACACAAATAATACATAAGGAGCCAAAATTAGAGTTAAATCAATCGTATGGCCAAATAGAATTTAGTAGAGGCTACTAAATATTACACTATATTCATACTAACCATGGCCCCGCTGCGGTGGTCTAGTGGCTAAGGTACTCGGCTGCTGACCCGCAGGACGCGGGTTCGAATCGCGGCTGCGGCGGCTGCATTTTCGATGGAGGCGGAAATGTTGTAGGCCCGTGTGCTCATATTTGGGTGCACGTTAAAGAACCCCAGGTGGTCTAAATTTCCGGAGCCCTCCACTACGGCGTCTCTCATAATCATAGAGTGGTTTTGGGACGTTAAACCCCACATATCAATCAATCAATCATACTAACCATGAGGTGATAGACAAATGCGTAGAATACAACCAACTCTTATAATATAGCCTTCTCAGATTTCGAGAACGCATTTGATTCAGTCGCTTGGGACATGAGATTTGGAACTTGGCACAGTAATTTGCCTGGCATTCGATGTAGTCAGGCTCATGATAATGACTTTTTCAAATTCTAGTCTTTCACTTGGTAACCCTCATGGCACTTATACGCACGTAAGAATTATTTCGTCACCATCCGATTCTTGCACTGTTATTATTGTTGACCGAATGTGATCCGTTGCAGGTGGTTGCAGTGGTTGTAATGTGTGGCCTCATGACCACAGTCCATTGCGGCGGCTTCGCTGGGGGACACAGCGTTATTGTTGTCAAGGGAATTCAGACAGGAGGTGGTGGCGGCGCTGGATTTGGCCATGGAAGCGCAGCGTCAGCCACTACCGCGGGATCTTCACAGCCACAGGTTGTTCAAGGACCCACTTATGTCGTCAAGACGCTGCACCAGGTGAGAAACTTGACACTGTTTGACATACGAAAATGGTCGACTGCAATCAATCAACGTTGTTCCAGTTAGCACAAACTATTGAGGAAAGTTGTAGCAAGGCAGGTAGCAGAACCATGCCGGAATAAGATCAGTGAACAAGTTTAAACGTGGATAGCTAAACAAATTATCTGTGTTTAATTGTAGAATACTTCGCGATGTTTACTTATTAACAGAACCTGCTGCTTGAACACATGACCAAGACAGGCTAGTAAAAAGGACAAAGGCAGACCTCCATATGGATGTAGTCGGAAATTGACGCCGCCCCATCGCGGTAGTCTAGTGGCTAAGGTACCCGGCTGCTGACACACAAGTCGCGGGATCGAATCCCGGCTGCTGTGGCTGCATTTCCGATGGAGGCGAAAATGTTGTAGGCCCGTGTGCTCAGATTTGAGTGCACGTTAAAGAACCACAGGTGGTCAAAATTTTCAGAGCCCTCCACTACGGCGTCTCTTATAATAATACCGCTGTTTTGGGACGTTAAACCCTACAAATCAATCAGAAATTGACACACTGATGTGCTTCAGACCACAAATTAAGCCTGTGCCGAAACTATTGCGAGAAATGAATGCGGCATGTGACCCCTATCTTACGGACAGCGCAGGAAAATAAAATATCTCCGATTCCTGTGTTTACAAACACTGCTCACCGCACTCTCAAACGAGTCGTTTTTACCGTGCGAACTGAGCATGGCGTGATGCCGGGATAGCCTCGCCGGGATAGCATGGCGCGCCCCCAGAGTAGATAGAGCGCATTCTTTGATCACCTACTGGAATAACTCATTTACGGTTGTTGCGCAAATACAAAATAACTTTCAGGTCAAGAAGGTTTCTCACGGAGGAGCTGTCATCGGAGGTGGTTCGACTGGAGGTTATTCTGGCGGATATGGTGGCGGCTTCGGACATGGCGGTGGATACTCCCACGGCTTTGGTGGCGGCTTCGGTGGCGGCTTCTCTGGCAGCTACGGTAGCTTCGGAAAGAGCTACGGTGGTCTTGGTCACGGCGGATGGTGGTTCGTATTGTTATACTCAATGCATGTCTTGCGGATGCACCTGGAAATTTACCCTTTGGTGGAGTAGCGGAGCGAACATGAAGGAATACATATCGAAAACAATGTTTGGTAGATTTATTTTGCTTTGTTTTCAATTCTACGCTTCTAGTATTGTGGGACTCATCATAACGGCTCCCACTAAAGTCCATCATTCACCGCGTGGGCGATCTGTCTCACGCACAAAATGTAACCTGACGGGTGTTATCGTAATACAGAAACAGTGATTGTATGCGGCTTCACCAAAATTTTCTTCCATTTCTAATCGGCTACCGTTCGAATGAATAGTAAAACTTCATTTCTTTAAAAAAAATACACGAGAAGTTGTGAATTCAGCTTAAGTTACCATCTGACGTCCATTACGTCTCTCTAAAACAGTGATGAGAGTGCCGGTCATTGCGCGAAATTATCCACATTGTGTTCACAAAATTCCTAGATTGGGTTTTATCTTTGGGAGTTCTTTTGTAGGAGCTCTGTGTTGAGAGTTCCTTGGGAGAAAAACTGTTCTATTTGCTGCTTGTTTCTTTCTTAGGCATGAAGATAATGTTTCTTCTTCTGTGCAGGTAATTTCCAGTCAACCGTGCTACGTATAAGCAAATACGACATCATCGTCCAGACGACAGCATCATAGCGACAGTTATTGATTGGAAATGTGTATTATGCAAACGATGTAAATAAACGTCCACACACCATGTACATGAAGTCTCATTATTATTAATGAGGTTGCATTTTGCAAAAGCACGTAAGAGCTGTTATTGTTTTATGTGCTACAGAACAGTGGTGGGGTGAACATCTTATACAGGATCTCTTTTCCCTACGTGTGCATCGATCATTGACTACATAGCGTGAGCAAGCTTCTGTATCAAGATTGGTCTTATCGCAAGAAAAGCGTCAGAGGCGCCATAGTGGTCCAGCAGTTAATTATTAGGGTACTTTCTCATATAAAACAAAGAATGTCTATTTAAGGCTATACTTTTAATTCTGCTGTGAATATTATAGTCGCTGAACATTGATTTGGAAATCGATATACGCAATTACATATGCTTCAGAGGTTCTGGCATAAAGCTTAGTACAAAAGATAAATCTTTTAATCAAGTGAGCGAACGCATGATGTCCCAAATAGAAGTTCAAGAAGAAGAAGACAAAGTATACAGGAGGAAAAGCTGGGAGGTTAACAAGTCCAGGATAACCGGCCCACCTTCTTAGTACAGTAGACCGAAATGAGAGTATGCGAGAGAGACACAAAAACAAGGAGTAAATTATTTTAGTCAGTTCACTCAATTAAAAAAGTAGAGCAAAAGAACGCAGCTTGTTAGTTTTAATGAGGCAAAGCCATGGTTCACAGATAACAAACACTGATTCATAAACGTGGCGTAAAAATTAACAGCGCGGGCGTATACGCACACGCTGTTACCATATCGCTGTCAGGACTCCTTTATCGTTGATATATCAGCGATGAAGAAGCCCTTACACCAACAGCTTTATTCCTGATTTTTCCCTGTAATTTCTAGCCTTGTGTTTTTTGAATTCCTAATTGAATGGTAAATGCTGGAACGTACTGTATCGTGAATGTTGGCATTGTTAACTCCGACCAATGTTAGACCAATGTGACCACTGTTTAAAATTGATGCCTAAATTCGCAACAAAGGTGTGGCCTACAGCTCAGTAGCGCTTGAGACCACGATCGCTGAAGCTTCGTTGACACTGAACGCTCAATTTTCAAATCGAGGGACACGCGCATCGTGAATGACAGAACAATGTGGGTGCTTTGAGCATTACCCACTAAGAAAAGAAAAATCATTCTTTGCGTAAACACCTCTTTTCATTTTGAGAGCAGCCCGACAACACAGAAAGAGGCAGGAGTTAAGAACAATAGCTCTGTCAGTTATAGTTTTGTGTCTGACCCGCGAATGTTCTGCGATGTTTCAAATACATGGAACGTCACAATAGATGAAACGTCAATAGATGGAGTGTCATGAAAGGCATCTCGCTGCGTCCTGCTAGGGGCAATGTCGCAAGGTGCTGAACACTCAGATGAGCACTCTTTTACTTTAAACCAAAAACAAAATACCTTAAAGGCAATGTTTGTTGGCCACAATTGAACAGAAGTGCCGTTGTGTGCAGTGCTATCAAACAGCACAAGCATATAAAGTTTCTAAATTTCGTATCCGAAGTCAAGATCCTTGAAATTTAGCTCATAGCGAAACAAATTTCTATAGTAAATTAGGATGTTATTTCACTCAGGCGCACGTGTAGTCTTTTGGTGCATTGTGTACAATGTTTAAGCAAATATATGAGGTGCTCTCATGGAGCTGACAAACCACTAATATGCATGTCGCGGAATCACATGCCCACAGCTGCGTTCACTTTTTGGATGCAAGCGATAATGATTGAGGCCCAGGTACCTATATTTCTGGTCGAGATATTCGAAACCATCTCCTATGGTGTCTCTAATAATCACATATTGGTTTTGGATTGTTAAACTACGAGAATTGTTATGAAAATGACAAAGCCTATCATACATCTAAACTAGCTAAAAACATATTGAAGTGTCTTAGATGGATACAGGTTTTCATACTGCCACAATCCTAACAAAGGGCGACTAAATAAACCATGAAGACAACGTTGTGCATAAAAAAAGTTTTCGACCATTGTATACTCTACAATGTGTCATGAGAGAGTTTATATATAAAAATAAGAAAAGCTCGAAAGAATAAACGCTTGAATTACCGGTTTGTGCCAACAGGCGAAAGCCATTTAGCTTAAGGCCAATGATTTTTTATTCCTGGGGCCGTTACGACCCAGTTAGATTACAGTTTTTTAATTTTGTGGTATGATTCATGTGACGGAGTCACTGAAAACGTGAGATGAACAGCGTTTCATGTAGAATACAGTATAGGTTAATCGTACGGTGGCAAAGCTCTCTGATTTTAAATAAAGTGCGTGCACCCTCTCGCACTGCACCCTCCGTTCCACCCTCTCTCTTTTCTCTCTCTACAAAGCCGATAGCGTAGCTATAGCTATGAGTAGTTGCAGTATTAAGACCTTTTCGGAAGACTTGAAGAACCATGGTAGCACACAGGGCATTTCACTAGGTTCAGAAAGGCCGATTCTCATCAGCCGGTGTCAGAAGAAAAACGCTGACGAACACGACGATTTACCAAGAAAGCGAAAAAACGCAAGGCCTGCGCGGAGCGCGCAGCAAAGTCACAGCTAAACCTGAATGAGTGGCCTTTCAGAGCCTTTTTCTAATCAATCTTTGGGTAACTACTATAAGTACACTTGCTCGGAATCTACGACGCCATATATAAAAAAGGATGAAAAATACCATAATTTTGGTGCTGCGGAACGCGAATCATAATTTTTGTCTACTTGGCCGGCATTCTTTCTGCTATATATTTCATCAATTGTCGAAAGAGTGTCGTATCCACTACACACCTATTTGATTGATATGTGGGGTTTAACGTCCCATAACCATTATATGATTATGAGAGACGCCGTAGTGGAGGGCTCCGGAAATTTCGACTACCTGGAGTTCTTTAACGTGCACCCAAATCAGAGCACACGCGTCTGCAGCATTTTCGCCTCCATTGAAATGAATGAATGAAAATGAAGCCACCACCGTCGGGCTTTGATCCCAAGACCTGCGGGTCAGCAGCCGAGTTACTTAGCCAGGAGACCATCACGGCGGGGCCGCTACACACTTATTACCCCCGAAGAATTATGCCTGAAGTGGGTATGCACCACAGTTAAGCAATGATCTAGAACAAGCTTTTGTAATGGGTTGAAGCATTGGATGACCCACTCGTTACATAATTCCCAATGTGTAACGCCTGGTGGTTCCTTTGATATTCTAAAACGCTTTATTACTGATATTACCGCGATTCCTTTCCCGTAATCAAGCCTGCCAAAGCCCAGTCGGGAAACAGCACCGCCGTGGCTAAGTGGTCGAATACTGGGCTAGCACGCAGGCGACCAGGGATTGAACCCAATTGCGTTCTTAGCGACTTATTTTCTGCAATAGTGGTTACGGACACCGGCGGCGGACAACTACGGTGCCGCACGTGAACCATGTTGTGATCTCGTAACAACTTTCCTGTAAAAAAAGTGCTCGGGTAGCACTAGTGATGCAAGATTAGTAGGAACACCAACGAAGCTAGTGTTCTACCTAGCAAACGTTTTTGCTGTAAATCCTAAGATTTCGCCTGATAGCGACGTGATTAGCTCTTACGTGGTGTCTGATGGGAAGACGTCACGTCACAGGCTGGTAGGTGAGGTTGCATGATTTTAGTCACATGACTAATTGTTACGTTGTTAATGGTGGAAACATGTCATGTGGCTAGCTGCTACATGACGGGATTTTATAGTCGCGTCACTTACTGTTAGGTATTTTTATCTGCAACATGTTACGTGACAAGTTGTTATGGGATGTTACGCGACTTTAGTCACGTCAGTAGCTATTAAGTCATTTTGGGTAGGAACATGCCACGTGAGTAGCTATTACATGAATTTAGTCAAGCACTAGCTGTTACATGGTTTATGACGGGAACGTAACACGTGACTACCTGTTGCACGGTGTTGCATTATTTCATTAACGTTATTACTTGTAACGAGATGTTATGTGATCTTTAGTCACGTGACTATAGCTGTTACATAGCTGGACGTGAAAATGCTTGAGGCCTGTGTATTCAGATGTAGGAGTAGGTTGAAAAACCCCACGTGGTCGAAATTAGCAGAGCCTTCCACACGCCGGCTCTACATCATATCTTGGTTATTGGAGGTTAAACCCCGATAATTTATTACTATTAATATTACTAGTTATCCCATATTGTTACATTGATCTTGATTGATTGATTGATATGTGGGGTTTAACGTCCCAAAACCACTATATGATTATGAGAGACGCCGTAGTGGAGGGCTCCGGGAATTTCGACCACCTGGGGTTCTTTAACGTGCACCTAAATCTGAGCACACGGACCTACAACATTTCCACCTCCATCGGAAATGCAGCCGCCGCAGCAGGGATTTCAACCCACGACCTGCGGGTCAGCAGCCGAGTACCTTAGCCACTAGACCACCGCGGCGGGGCTACATTGATCTTGGAGTAGATGCATGATGTTAAGTGATCTTTCGTCACATGACCGAATGTTAAGCGAATACATTAAGTTACTTGAGTAGGGACATGACTGTGATTTTAGTTGCATGCTGATATGTGCTTATTATTCACATAACTCTTGTTACGCGCTGTAGCGTGATGTCAGTCAAGTGGCTAGTTGCTCCGGGATGTTGCGTGATTTTCGTTACCTGACGAGACGTTACTTGATCGTGGGTTACATTATCTTTTCTATTATGCATTACTTTAGTCCCGTGACTGATTGTTAAGTGGTGTTTTGTAATTTTCAGTCATTTAACCGACTTGCACATCATAGTAAAATATTCCACGTCGGACAAATTGTCACACGCTTTGTGGGAGCGACTCGTAACTTGAAGAGGAAAGAGCGAACGTGTACCGGTTAATGATGATGTTAATTTCTGTTAGCACGAAAAGCTTGAATATCTCCACACTTAAAATGCGTAGCGTACTTACTCCGTCGTCATTTATATGTCTCTGTCACTTCCACTCACACAGTGGATATGTGTTAGGTTGTTAAATTGCGTCTATGATGTTTTCATTGTGTTTAAATATATTTTGCTCCAATTTCCATCTGAATAAGGCGCTTAGTTTTGAGAGGTTATGAATCCTAGTTAAGCAAAAAATATTAAGAATATTGCTGGTGTTCAACGTTAAAGCACAACCATATCATAATTTTTATCACCTGAGGTTGTTTACGTGCACCTACTTCTAAGCACGCTGGTATTAAGCATTTTTACTTTCATTAAAAAGTCTCAACAAACCGTACAGTTCAGTTCTGCGAATCGCAATAAAGCGGTAAAACAACATCACTGCACCGCGTTCGAAAAATTGTGAAGAAATTTCTGTGCTACCCGTAAAAAACAATCCCATAGAAACATAAATTTTTAAACTAAAGCTCATGCCTAATTCACTGTTAACTGCTAACCACGAAATGACCAAGTTCTTCCACTTGACCGAAAAGTGTGGTACTGGGCCAGATACTACAGATAAAACTGAAGATTGCCGCCTCAGGTGCACAGCAAACGGAGCATGAAGCTGAAAGGTGTCGTACAAGATGAGACCAGAAGTAGCGAAAAGCTTCGTATGCGTTTTCGCTTCACTATTGCAGCGGTGACCACAACTTCCGAGTGCACGCAACGAGGAAGTGAAAAGCTGAACGTTCGGACAAGTGTAACTAGAAAAACGTTTTTGAAGGCGACAACACGTTTTCGTTTTCGCCATAAGTACAGGCTGCTATGGAGATCCATACTTCACTCAAATGTTCTCCGTAATGGGCGGAGTGTCCTAGTAGTCAAACACGATCAGGAAAACAGGCCTCCGCCAGCAAAAACAACACGACCCCCGACGGTTATTCGGGTTCACACTCCTGCCCAGACAATCGTGCCACGCAACAATGCGCGCTCTCGGCCTGTGCACCAAATCTGCGATTCTATCGGAGGTAACGTCGGGTGCACAAACAATAAAATAAGGAAATACTATGCAGAGGAGGTAAGCACAATAGTATGAACGGAAGAGAATGTGAGTGAAAGCTAAATGACTAGCCTCAGGGGCTGGCACGGAAGTTCACACACATACGTCAGCTCCCACTTTCTTATTCCTTGAGAGTGCGCTATATAACAGGGGCTTCGGAAGCCAAGCGCGACAGTTGAAACTCAAGCAGTGGCCACTGCGTGAATCGACAACTCGTCTAGCATCTGCGAGAAATATGAACGCTTGGGTGAGTTGACGTGGCTACAGTCGACACCGTTAACGCTTGTGACATATCATAGCACGTATATTTGCATGCGCGAGTATAGTGATGACCAACTCCGTACATTGCGCGCCCTATGTGACATTCATGTAATCATTTAGCTTTTTAGAAAAACTTCAAAACCAATCAATTCGAAGGCGTTTGCCCCATTTTTTTTACTCGATCCACTTGTTTCGAGCAGTGTCACCATTGCTGCCCGAAGAAGACAGAAGTTCTGGGAAGGTTGAAAGCTTCGAGTGATCAAAAATAGTTCATGAGCGAAATTTTGGTGAAGCCAACATTTTGGACATTGCGCTTGACGAAGACCAGCCTTGATGAAGGCAAGCACATTTGTTGAAACGTTTGCTCTAGTGACATTCTCTGTCTACCGATTACCCATCGCAGCAGCTGTCTGGGGCTATTAAAGAGCATGCGCCTGCACCCACGCCACAGCTCTCGAGGCATTTCTTTTTTGCCTCAGCTAGTTCAAGTGAATGCCTTGCCAGTGCATCTTCAGATCTGATGACAGCATAATCTTTCTTCATGGTGGAGTGCTGCACTTGTATTGAAAGCCAAGCGGTGTTTACTTTGTTTTTTGCCTGAGTGCTAAATTCATACTTTGGGCGAAGTGCTCGTATTTATAGTGCTTATGGTTATTTGCAGCTATGAAATTATGCATAGTTGGGGTTCAACATACAGTCAATGGTTAATGGTATAATTAAAGCATACGTAAAGCAGTGTCTACGGCACTTTGTTTGAACTTGAGAGGTCACTGTTACAATTGTGCACATTTTTGTGTGTGAGAGTCGCTTAATAACGTGGTAGCTCAACCCACTCTACAACTCGTAGCTTGAAGTTTTTGTTAGTAGCAGTTGTAGTATTTGGTAATTTACCTCTTGGTATTTACCGTTACAAGGTCATCGTATTAGCACTCGGTGTCTTCGCAACAACGGCAACAGCTGGGGGCTATGGCGGTGGCCATGGTGCCATCATCTTGGCCGGGCATGGTGGTGGTTATGGTGGAGGCGGACATGGCGGTTACAGCAAAGTGGTGCCTGGACCCTCATTCCTAGTGAACACTGTGCACCATGTGCACAAGATTAGCCACGGTGGGCCCGTTCTTGGTGGCTATGACTTGGTAGCCCACGGTGGAGGACATGGAGGAGGCTATGGAGGTGGCTACGGCGGATACGGTGGACATGGATGGTAATATATGAAGAAGTATTGGTCACATTCTATAACTGGTTTAGCGGTTTGATGATGAAGTGCACGCAGTAAGACGGCAAGCCAACATGTGTGTCTGCCAGCTTGGTGGCTACGTGCCACCAGCGCGAACCACTTAACATAATTACTTTGTTTAAACGAACGCAGCAAACTATCTATAATAGTTACTTCTTACTACAATTTTGGATTATGGTGCAGGCTTCAGAAGCGATCAAGCACATGGCGACCGCTCTTTCCCTCATGAACTGTAAGGTTGCACTTTAGCTGTTACTCGGTTTGTTCTTGGGAGTTCGAATACGGACAAGGAACTCAATGTTCCCACCAATTTCAAAACACAGAGCACTTCTACCCAGAAGCTCTATAGAAGCGCTCGTGAACGACGCCAAGACAACTGTTATGTGATAGCGTAGAAGACTGTGAGGCGTCACCTCCGGCTGTTTGTCAGAGATCATGGAACCTTTCATTTAAATTTTTCATTTTTCTTCCCATGTGTGCATCTGTCATGAGCCAACTGCTTAATGATCACGTGAGGCCATGACTTGCAAGATGTCACTGCGCTTCGTATTTGAACGAAGTGTACAAAAATACTCATGGGCCCGAGCTTGAATGTTCAGCAAAAGCCATTGACAAAAAGAATGATAAGAACTCTTTGCAGGATAGAATGCATTTAACAAGGGGTCCGAGCCGCCACCACCTTTTTATTCACTAAGTTTTATGAAATAACTTGTCTCAATAAGGTAAAATCGGCGAGCTAGTTGCTGTTGGAATACTTTGTTATGTTAAAAAAAATGACAGCTCTGATAATTTCGCAACCCTGATGTCACATGAACTTCCTCTTGATGACACTCATGTATCAGCCTGATGTATAGGACGTAGCACGAAAGTATCTTCCAAAAAGCGCTTCTAAAGAATGTTCGGCATATGTAAGAGAGGACAATTGGTAGCGAACAAGAAAATTTACAAAAATCAAAAACAATTTACGTGTCGCATTGACAAGGTCTGTCCTATATTGTAGCTGAATACTGTTCTACACTACGCTATAGGTAAAGTCAACAAGATAGTTTATTGGTACAGTTCCATTTTAGACAAAAGGGGCGTGAACAACATCGACAAATTATTACTATGACACAATATTTACTTGTAATCGAAATTTTATTGACTGGAAGCAAAAGGAAGATGAATTGACCGGAACTTCACAGTCGCGACAACATAATCTTGTCAAGTTACAAAAACAGAAGAAAAAAACAATTGACTAAATAATGTTAAGGTTTTGAAAGTTTGTTTAGGCAATTTTTTTGTTTTCTCTTTCTTTTTTTCAAGTTGACAAGTTGTGGCCACTGCTCAGTAGGTTTGAGCTCGCCTTAATTTTAAAACGCTTTTTGATTTATAACCTTGTCTTTGTTCTTTCAGTGTTAAATAGTATCAAGAAAGTTGTTTTCGTTCCCTTCAATTTTAATGGACGTCTGAAAAAGACAGCACATGCACCGACATAATCTGGCGTGTGATATACTAGTGGTATCAACATTTTATTGCCAAATCCAGCTTGAATGTTGCGAAAGCCTACTTTTCTAGTGGTCTGGCCTTCTCTCTATCTCAAAATTGTCGACATTTACGAGTTATAACACCTTTAGGATACAAATGTTTTCACACAAATCATCGACTCAAATGGGCTTTTGCTGTTTTTTTTCAGGTGATTCCGCTCACCTGAATGGTCTGCGCTCTCAGTACACATTCGCCAATCATTTTGAAGTTGATGCACAAGTGCCAGCGCATTTCGAAACATTTCCCTTACAAAAATAAGGCTGTACATAGGAAATAAATAAAGCTATTTTTTGGTCTCAGAAGAGAGAGAGAAGTAAACGTTTATTTTGAAATAGTGCTCCGAGCAATGCCTGGTGTCACCCTGAGGTGGGAGGGCTCCTTAGTCCAGGAACCCTCTGGCTTCTACTGCCCTCTTGGCCCTGGCGACGAATTGCTGCTGCTCTTCCAGGTCCTCGAGGGCGAGCTTCGCCTCCCACGTTTCGGTTAGGTCTAGACTTCATGAATAAGTATAATCTCCAAAGTCATTATCTGGAGGGTACGTGCACAAATCGAAACATTATAATGTCAAAAGATGGCCATAGTTTACATGTCTTCTGGTCACTTAACTTTTCCAGCGGAAGTAGGGTGCATTATGAAGCGTTCGTGCTCAGCCATCGTTCAGGATCAGTATATTAAACTATAAGACCTCCTGCGATAGAGTACTGAGTACCGAATCTATCGAGTACCGAATTCAACGGCAAAACTATCTAACAACAAAGTAGTTTCGTCAAAAATTTCATGATGAATTGAACTAGTTGGAGTGAGTGTCATTTGTATTATTTGGTAAATTGCTGGGCTTGGTTGTGGACATGTGAATGTATCCGACAATTGGAGGCGCCTACTTTACTGACACAGACCTATAAATCGGAGGTCAGAATGTGACTAGCACTTACGCAGTGTAGCGACGAACCACAAGTGACCAATCGAAGCAGAGCTAGTGCGCAAAAAAAAAAAACATGCAGCATAGAGGAAGGCGTATTCATTGTTTCCCTGACTATCCAATCACCTGATATATACATTCAGAAGATTTGAGAGCTTCGTATACTCGATTGATTCCTCCAAACAAACCACAAACGACTTTTTGTTCGGGCACTGTGGATCTCGAAGCCACGATACATACCGCTCCGAGGGGCGCCACTCCGACACCCCACGACACAGCCACACGCATGATATACCACAGTATTATTACGTCATAAGCAGTCGTATGAGTAGTAATACTGCGAAAAGACTGTGGTCCTTTTATGACACCCTGTGCAGTCAAGGGGAGGCAAAGGGAAACAGCAGACAACCTTGTACAAGGTTGGCCAGTGTGAAAATTTTAAGATTATCTGGGCACCCTCAGTGAGTTTCTTGACGTCGCTGTCATGCAACGCATCAAGTCGAAATCGAAAACAGCGCCCCGTGCATCATAAGTTCTCCACACAAGAAATGGGGACCAACTCGGCTGGAGAGATAAAACAAGCCGGTCATTTAGGTCGCACGAACGACGCATGCAATAATGTCTCCTCAAGTGCGACCTTTGCGTCGATGGCTTCTTAGGCAGGGAGGAAACGCTCCATTTGTTTTTCTTCGGGCGAAGGAGCATGAAGGAGTGCCGTTGTAAGGGGGGAAATGACAGTGTTGAACAAGGAAACACTAGGACATTTATCATTAGATTGCGGTAGTGGACGCTGGCGGTCGCTATACAGGTAGACATAAGTAGATTTTGCGATACACCTTTGCCCATGTTGCCCTCTTATCGCTTAGCTAATGTTGATACGACAGTCAGCCCTAAAACCATTGCGCTTCCTCGAGCGACCGCATGCGCTTATACAGGCGTTTTATAGCATACAGGAGACCGTATTCAAAGGAGTTTCCTCCTGGCTTTATTGTATATTTCAATTTGTTGCCATCGAATTGCTTGCTTCGCCCTTGCAACAGGACTGATTTTTTCAAAGAACGAATCAGTTTAAAGGAGGCGTCGATCCTTGAGATGCGAAGAGAAAGTTATCATTATCACGAACCAGGTAAGGTCAACAAGCACGCTCTTCGTCCTCTTCTTGATCAGCGTCATCCTCTTCATCTTATGCATCGCTCCCAGAACACGTGCTCCGATTTCGCAGCCACGGTGTGCGATAACTATGATGGGCGAGAGAAAATCAGCGAGATTAAGCAAAATAAATATAGAGGCAGAGAGAAATTCAGGGGGGGGGGGGGGTGCATGGTTCATCCCTCTGTCGTAGGAATCGGCATAACAAGGAAGTAAACCATGTCTTTGCTAATGTTGTTGATTGTTTATTATACACTGTTGAATGAGATATTGCACAATGTATATTGGTGTTTGCTTGACACAGAAGCGAAAGCACCCACGTATAGGCTTAGTGGCTCATCTACATCCCAACTACTGGCATTCATGATCTTGACTGAACTGTTGTGGTAGCGATGTATTTAACACAACTGGACACTACATACCGCGAATCCCGTGCTTGGATGGCGTCTACAAGCACGTAATAGACACTGGCATTTCGTATGTACTCATTCCATTGAAAGCCCCGTCATCTGACGATGCAAACTCTAAGGCGTGCGCTCCCTAGAAATAGGGTAAATTATAGCTGTGCTCAGGCATATGCGACACAGCACTTCGGAAATGTGATAAGCAGAGATCACAGCTGAAACCGTGAAAGTGGGAAGGTGTTCCGCAAACCACTGGCAGGTCACTGCACAAAATCACTTGCTCCAGAAAATTCATCCATCCCCGTCATTGCCTTTTTGTGCCGCTTATGGTAGCCCTTTTATTAGCATCAGGTGGCAGAGAAACGCCGTTGATGCACGTTGAAGCTACACTACTTGGTCGCCGATTCATCCCGCTAACACAATGCGAATGGAAAAGCACGTAATACGTCGTCCACAGACACAATCATCCCGTACAATGAACTGCACCAGCCATAGTGCTTACTACAACAACACGTTCAGTGCCCCCGTTGCACTGAAACTACTGAAGCGCTCCCTGCCGGCACCCGTTTGTGTGCTGATGTAGTGCTTTGCTTCCACGCTTTTATACGGCGACACCACCCCGCCAACTATCACCACAGTGAGAGGTGTGAGAGATACAAGGTCCGTGTGCAAAGTATTGTGTATGTGCACCTGTGGCGAAGTTAGAAGAAAGTTTACCCCTTATCGTCGCGGACAAAGTGGTCGTGCGTTCGAATACCATGTCATCCAAATCAAAGAATTTTTTTATTTGTTGTCTGTTCGTGCACACTTTACTGATTTCACCTGGATGACGGGAAAAATATCAGAAAAGTCTTGATGGACGCCAGGAAAAAAACGTTTCGTAGTCGGGTAATGGCTCAGAGCTGTACTTTTTCTCAAATAATTTTGTCGGTAACACTTCTACATTCTGCTTAAGCTTAATTTTTTTTTAAGATACCACCGCAAGAACTACTTCCAGTCATATGCTCTAGCACACTTTTTTTGAGGTTCGCTGGGGCTTGTACAAAGCATACTTGATATGAAAGGAGTAGTATAAATATATATATATATATATATATATATATATATATATATATATATATATATATATATATATATATATATATATATATATATATATATATATATATTCTGAGCGATTGAAAGCAGAATATCGGGGATGCGATGTACCAACATTACCACAACCCCGCTAATGTTTTCTTACACTGATCCTGACTAGGAAATTCAGTCAAAGTTTTCGTCTCTTTCAAAGGTTTCCATTGTTGGGCCTTTAGCAGCTCTGACAACAACAACTCAAGCCTGTAACGGCTCCCACGATCCATTTCTATTTTAGTTATCGTTTAACACGCATACGAAAGACACAGATGCCCACTAAGCTATACCACAAAGGAACATACAACGCGTACAGTGGTCAACACGCACGTTTAGAGTGATGGGTAGTGGTCGAAATTTTCGCAGCCCTCTAATACAGCAACTCTCATAATTACGTGGTGGTTTTGGTACGTTAAACTCCACTTGTCAGTCAATCATCACAACTTTGGAGCGTCGTGCTCAAAACGGCACAAGTGACATCTGCAGTTCCGCTCGGGATGCCTCTGAGCATGCGCGGTGCCAGTCATGTGCTTGCTTCGCAGTTTGCATCTTATTTTATTGCCCAGACAGCGATAACTGCTTTGGCTGCCAGAAGCGCTGTCAACTGTTAACACACATAAAAGTGCAATCATATTGATTCACAAATTTTATACAGTGAACTTATTCTACATTTGTGGGATCATTTGACAACGACGAGGGTACGCCTCGTTTTTTTTTGCGTTTAACCGTTTAAAGAGCTTTCGACGGAGACGAAAGCGTTTATTGCATCTGTGATAGTAAAAAAGATAAAAAATGCAATGGAGGCGCGTCTATTACACCGCGCATGCTCATATGTGACGTACGCAATTCCAGATATCGCGCGCGCAGTTCCGAGCACGATGATCCATCGTTCTGGACATGAGAATGGACCATTGTACTGGGCGGCCGCCTTGTAAGTGCGTTCACCCCGAGCACGGAGCACACAAGCGGATTGTCGAAGTGGAGAGGCAGCGAGTGCGCGTAACACTGACCAGGTAGCCGTGGACCGCCACGACGAGCGCCGCGAGAAAGATGGTGGCACTAGCGTAATCAGTGCCAGAAGTGGAGTTATCGGCACGTCGTCTGCTACCGTTTCTCCGCCTTCACAGCGAGCTGCGTAATCTACCTTGTAAGCGTGGTTTCACAAGAGGGCGCGCGATGACGTGGGACGAAGTGGTTCGAACCGTAGCGGACGATGCGCATTAAACTACGCGCATCGATTGCGCTTGCGCCATAATAGAGAGTTTTAGTATTGCGTACGCTGCGTACGTGGCGGCGTTGCGTACGTAAGGACGCCACGTTCTGCGTAGAGCGCATGTGCAGACCGCAAAAAACACGTATCGCGTTACGTACGCAGCCGCTACGTACGCACGCATGAGATGCGTGCGTGCGCACGTATGAGGTGATCGCGCCACTCTCGAACAAGTTCGCGACAGCGCGAGACTTCGTTTTCCAAAATGGCGGCATCGAAGGCAAGCACCGAACGGCTCTGTGGCTTAAAATATGGCCATAATCTGGCTATAACACTTGGATTGGCTCACATTGGCTGTCAACAACACGTACTTCTATTTTGATCTACCAGATGACGCAACACGCTTCAAGCTCGTTACGTACGCGGGTACTACGGCGTACTAAAAGCCGATTAGTGGCAAAGGACGCCACGTAACGCATGGCGCTCGCGTGATGCGTACGTAGCACCATTTCGCAGTACTAAAACTCTCTAATACTTCCCGCGGCCTCCGCTTTGTGGTCCGAGGAGCTCTGCCACGCAAACCGTGTTACCTGTAACAGTGGCCACGCCTGTACACATTACGCTCACACTGGCACACATCGCACACATATATACAGGCCCCCAGCAGGGTTGCCAACCATAGGGTAAATACCCTACTTGTACGATTTTCCGAAGTTTTTTGGATAGCTTAGGCTAGTAGGGCGGTGACGTAGGGTCATTTCAACATTTCGCTCTCAATTGATTATTAAAAAATGTAGAACATCCGTGAGACACATCCGTAGGTTTCGTCCTGGAGAGATATGAATTGGAATTTTCTTACTACTAACGTCACCAGCGCAAGAGACGTAATAAGAATACGTCAAACACTTTTTTGCTAGGTTTATTTTGCTTTTTTTTCTCTGGGTAATTTTTTACTTCTCGACGTTTTCAATCGGTTCGTTTCACAGCAAGGGTTTTAAATTTTGCGACGATGGTCGGTTTCAGTTGTTACAGCGACAGCTTTAGATGCCTCATACACGGAAAGAGATGGCCGGCACCAACGCGGGTGTTGCAAGGAAATCATGGTATAGCAACGCCGCCTCATGATGTCATTGGGGCATGGCATATCGCAAGAACTTTCGATCACATTATGAAGTCATTGTGACGTCACTGTGGCATCGCAATGTGACGTGAATTGACGGCGCCATCAGAACGTCATCGTAGGACAGTCATATTCGTTGGGCTGACGCCGAAGCCACCTATACGTCTGAACGTCATAAAGTGTACGGTATCTATACGTTATGACTGTTATATGGCATATGTAGTGTTGGGTAAAACGTAGGGTACTAAATAGTTGTGTTCAGTAAAGTCCGGTGTTCTTGGGCTTGGCGTGGGTGTTTTTTTCTAAATTTGGTTGGCAACACTGGCACCCACTGCGACTCACATTCATAGCAAGTTCAATAAAAATAGGCCGCGAAAGTCGGAACGAAAAGGGGTCGAAACCGATTGCGGCAGACATCCACAATCCCGTGACGCTTGACACGCGACAAGATGAGGAGGGGACAGGTAACGAAAACAAGAAGAATATTTAAACGTCTATTTCTAAAAGCTTTAGTTTTGTTTGTTACAAAAGGCTAGAATATTTTATTAAAACTTTTTTTCTTTTGTATGTGGTAGATCACAAAACCTTTTTTTTTTTCGCTTGATTTTAGAAACAGCTGGCACATGCTGTCAGTCTGGTATTAGGGCGAACGGTTTCGGGGGCGTATGACAATATGCTATCAGAGCTTGTGTTTAGTTTAGCGTGTTTTTTGTTTGGGCGCATAATCCGGTCAACGAGGCGTCGCTCACTTTTTCGTGGTGGTTTTTTGTGTACCTTCAGTAGTTTATTATTTTATGTGCTGATAACTGGTGCCATATTTCAGAGCACAACTAGCTCACAGAATGTGTAGATACGCACTCCTGTGACTGCCGCCTACTTTCGCTGGCAAACGGCCGGCATGCCCTCACATTTGGTGACTGAACGCGACAGGCTAAGCAACGAGACGCTGTATTCCACGGCTGCCAAAGCTATATTTTGAAAGCTGCTCTCTCGCTGCAGTGGTTTTCAGCGATTGACCAACGTGAGTTTTCAAACTGTTATGTTATTGTGCTCGTGAGCAGTTGTCTCACAATAGCTTTGGCGAAGTTTCTTGTGCACATTGTAAGTACGGCTTTTGGCTAATAAGACATTTTTGCTTTGTCAATCTTTGTTTTTTTGTTTATTTTTTATCACATGCAATTAGCGAGGCACAATGAGCAATAAAAATGCGTAATAATAAAGACACATAACAGGTCTGCAATCAAGAAAAATTTTAATTTCGTGACATGTAGATCAGGTGCGTGACGTTACCGCTTTCAGTTGCAACGTGATATTTTATTTCTATTTTTTGCTGTTATCTGTCCCCTTCTCACGTAGATGACGTCAATGACGATTACTGGATCCATGGGCTTCTAAGAAGTTTACGCTGCCAGTTTACATATGCCTTGTACATAGGACGCACAAAGAAGGCCCATGCAGTAGTACATATGAACAACTTATACAGAAAGCATTATAGAAACACGCGCACACGCACCGGAACACACGAACATCCATACACCCGCACATATTTAAGAAGCTAGCAAGCCAAGAAAAGAACAAACAAAATAATTTAAAATAATGAATATACTATTATGACTAGTGACATGAGCCTGGCGCTGCTCCGACCACACAAGCTTGTGGTAAAAGAGCCCACACGCATGTTTTAGGGGCTGTGCTCCAGACTTGGTACTACGTCTTTGACACAAGGCTTTAGGAGAGTTACGGTGGATTAAAGAAAAAAAAGCCAGAGGTACGGCGAATTATTTAGTTTCCTGTATAGATTCTAAATTATGAATATGAATATCCCTCATTTATTTATTCCCTAACCACAGTCGTTAAAAACATGTGCCTGGAATATTTGAATTATATACTGATTCATTAGTGTATAAACCGCCAAACCAAATTTTATTTCAATAACAAAACTGTGGTCCATTCTTTACTATTGCTTCGAATGAGCAGCGAAATCACAACAAAGAGATTTTACTGCTATTCTAAATCTTTATTCACCCCTACAATAAATAATAAGGTTTCTCCATCAAATAGATGCTGCCCCATAAAAAACAGATCTATGCGTTTCCACTGATAAATCACAAAATGCACCACTTACAGCAACAATCATATGACAAAGAACCAGCTGTAAATTTTATATTTTCTCAGAAGTTCCAAGGTGACCAGCAATATGCGACATTCTGTTGCACATAGCTTATTTAAAGATGTTTACCGACACTATGTTTATGTTCCTGTAATATTCTCCAGCTCTTTTACGCTCTCCGCGATTTAGGCACATTCCAAATAAAAAAAACGGGGGGACACTTAAGCTACGTCTTTAAGAGTTGATTGATTGATATGTGGGGTTTAACGTCCCAAAACCACCATATGAGAGACGCCGTAGTGGAGGGCTCCGGAAATTTTGACCACCTGGGGTCTTTTAACGTGCACCCAAATTTGAGCACACGGATAAGAGTTGAACGCGGCAGCAATATCCTGTGCCCATAGGACGTACTGAGTCGAAATGGCTTGTGTCAGCGAAGAGTTCGCATACGGCTGCATGCTGTGTAATTGGTAGCACGCTTTAAATGACGGGCCATTGTGGATGTGAAATCTTTTCAAGATTGCTGTGCACCCACTACGTAGCGTTAAGGGAAAAGGTGCAGTAACGTGTGTGCGTTTTGTAGGGGGTGGTGCTTTAATCCATGAAGTCATGATAATCAAATGTTCTGATGCCCGATCGCAATATACGTTTGTACGACGCACTGTGGCATTACATGTTGCATTGTAAAGCATGTACACAGGACGCGTGTGTCTTTAAAACGTACACGGTTCTTTCACAGCCAGTGCATTTCAAACAGACGCGTGGTTCTGTAGTAGAACAACCAAACGACCCGGGTTTGATCCTCAATGAGACCCAAAACTTTTTAAACGCGAAGCATTTCTAAGCGGAGTTCACCGACTTTGAGCGCATCCGTCCGTCCATCCATCCATCCGTCCGTCCGTCTGTCCATCCATCCATCCATCCATTCCATCTGACAATTTTCCTTCAATAACTGTACACCAAATGAAACATTGATGGTTAATTTTGTTATGTACGCATACTTATTGAACAAAGATTCATATTGAAACATGTGCATCAAAGTTTCTTTAGCCCTTTCAAAAGTTTTATTTCGTTCCATGCAGGTATGTTGCAGCTTGCCTGCCGTCGGTTTGTTGAACGCCGGCAGAAAAAAAAGGAGGACTTTAAAGATTGTTGACTCTATGCATTATCCAACCTTCTGCTTGTTAACACCGCTGCATCTTCACATACATGAAATTGTTGAATATGTTGCTTATTATGTCCTAGCTGTTTATATATTACACATTGTGTTGTTACAATTGTATGCTGTATGTGCTGTAGACATCTTACGCTTGAGGACTTGAACACTACGTGCTCTATTTTAGATACTTCTAAAGGGTACGGAGTAGCCTGCGCCTTATTTGTACACCAATATCTACCTACTTTACGTCAATAATGAAAATGGGAGAGAGAGAGAGAATAAAAAAATTTATTATAAGTTCTGCGCGAATAAATCGGCGAGGAGGAGAAAAAAATTTTATTATTAAGAAAGGGGAGGGGAAATGGTGGAAACCATGTTTGACGGGGGCTAGGTTGGGGCCTGAGGGGCCGCAACACTGTAAACGAAATAATGAAAGCACAACGAGCATCACAATGGTGGACACTATCCTGCATTCGACAAGGACATGACGGTCTTGAAGCTCCTAATCTTAAAACCACTAACTGGACTCGCACTTAGGCTTGAAACACCGCACGAAATCAGAGCTAAGATAAAAATCCCACCACTGGCAAAAAAAAACGTGGGTAGTGTAAACAAAGGACGTCGGCAAGCTCGGGCGGACGCACACAATAAAGCACTATATAAATCGGCGAAAACCACCTTTACGAATAGGTGCGCCATCTGCAGGCACGTCCTAGAACGGCGAACGTAAAATGATTGTTGCGGTGGCCGTGTGATGGCAGTATAATATAAATTGCGCCTTGAGATACGACAGCGTTACTGTTACCGAGGTTTCTTCTGTAATGACATTCTTGTCGTATATATTTAGACAAAAAATACCACTTCATTCTATTTATTGGTCACATTTATCACTCTACCTACTTAGCATGACATAGCCACATTTCACTCGGACAGAAGAATGCGCAAAACGGTGTTGCAAGGCGCAAAAAAAAAACATAAATGTCATTCTTTTTTTACCCGCAGTAAATATTATATGTCGGGCAGGCGCTGTGCTGCATTAATGTTTCTCCTATAAAACAGAACTTGCCCAACAAAACACTGCCCCTTGGCATTGCGAACCACGTGGTTTTGTGTACTTTACTAGCACTCTCAATTTTGTTTTTGTTTTTTTTTGCACACCAGCGAGTCACATGCTTAAAGAATTTGCAGAATCTTACGATATAAAACTCGTTGGCAGATGGGGGCGGGGAGGTGGGCCACGCGCATAAGTGAAGTGTCACCCAGCCAGCACGACAACAAATCTCATATATTAAAGCAGTCGCGCTTACTCATTAACGAAGTGCACTATGGGTCCTGCTCATGACCGGCTTTTTTGTCTCTATTTGGCAATTTTTATTTAAAAAAATGTTGGCTGCAAGTCATCAGCGGGTTATGCTTTCTTCCCTGTGTCCACGTCAAATGTTTTGCTGTGTTCGCACGATGACTCAAAAGCAACTAGCCCCCTTGCTGTCCTGATTCATGTTAAAGTAATGCGCTATTTTTCCTATACTTGATGGTGGTTTTGAACTTTAGACATCCTAAAAAGCGTATTAAATTTTTGTTTACTATGTGCATGTCTATTTCACATAAAATGTCTTCATGTGAAATACCACCAGCAAAAAAAAATAAGTACAAAGATTACATTTGGTAAATAATTTCTCCTATAGATCCCATCGCTGCTGCGGCGATCACAATTTCAATGATAGAAAAAGTGCGGGGGTTCCGCGTCCTTAGATCGAGGCCTAAGTAGACAAACTTGATCGCTCATGAGTCGAGTCACTCAAACTTACTCATTCCGATTGAGCCGTGAAATTCAGTGAGTCCATGGGAGTAATATTTTGGTGGAATATGATATGAGAAAGTCAGGTTGAGATATATTTTAATGCGTCTGAGTACGAGCGAATGCCGTTGAGTGAAATTTTGGTAGGCCTGAGTCAGAATAAGCCCTATGCGCAAATGATATTTCTATCAGTCTGAGTGCGTTCCACTTTATTTCTGCCAAACTACACCCCCTATCTACTCGTCTTCGGCTTTACTATCGGTTCTATGTGGGTTCACATTTGTATTCGCGTCCTCTTCCACATATTTCAACGCAGTAGTGTTCAAACGCCACCTGAATTTGAATTTATTGATTAAAGGCGTGAGCAAAGAATGGAAGGCATGCCTTAAACTTCCCCGGAAAATTCTTTTATGAGAAGCTTTCAAAAAAATATTGGGATAAAAAAACTATAGAAAAAAAGAGATAGGAAGAAGCGTGTTATAAGTATATTGTATCTTAAAGTCAAAAAAAGTAGGAAATAGACACGCAATTGATGTCTTTACGACTGTCAGTAAGCCAGGTAGGATTTGTGCCGCTGAGCAGAGAAAGAATAATCAAGTAAAAAAAGGAAGCAAAAAGCGGACCGATATTTGTTTCGTAAAACACGCCAACAATTTCACTGACTGCCGTACAAGTGTTGAATATAAGGTCCCTTTTAGCTGAGGCTGCGTCTACAGTGGACCATTGTATTAACCATACATTATTAGAACATAAGATTTGGCTAACCGGAGGCTCAACTTCTAATGTATATATTTACATTGTCGAGATTGTAATTGCACGTCCGATTCCGGTTAGTGCGCAGTTTTCCACCAGTATAGTACTAAAGAAACGCGTCTGATGATTGTGGCATGGCATATCAATCCTATAGTGGTAGCCCATGCGTGAGCCAGCCATAGATTAACATACATAAATACAAAAGCAAAAGCCTTAATAGTTATTTTCACGTAGAGCCCCACGTTTGCCTCATTGACAGGCTCAGTTAATGCATTAGAATAAGCAGATCAGTTTTCGTGCCTTCTGTCTTATCCGCCATTGTGAGCCCGCTTCAGTTGACAGTCGGCGTTTCTGGTCGTCTTGAATTTTTTCTTGTGCCCGTGTTTGTCTGTTTAGAATGAATACTTACCAAATAAGTCAGCCCTCTTTTACTCCAATTGCGTGCAAGTCACATCGTTCATACGTACTTACTCGATGGCAACCACTGATAACTAGTAATTAGGTTAACCACTTACAGTATAAACTGTGTGAGATATTGGCGTAATAAAGCACTGGCACTATGAACAACACACTGCAGCTAATTTCGCGCTGACGCACTCATGAGTGGACTCACTCCCGCTGACAACCAACCTTGAGTCAGAGTGAGCCCGGCTGTGTACAATGCTGAGGCAATGCTGAATGACGTCGGACACAGAAATGAGGCTTTCTTTTCCCATTAGAAAATTATACACGTCCTCAGCATTCCCTTTGAGCAGATCACCGACTTTGTCCTTTTCCGACATGGCAGCCCAGACCACCTTGCACAGTCTTTAAAATTATATGTAAGTGGTGCACGTCTCACCTGGTAGCTGTGCCCGTTGCGACAGTGTTTTCTCAGCCCGCTTCTTTCTAGCAACCGAGTCGTCAAAACACGCCCTGAGCTATTCAACAAAAAGGTCCCACGTGGTGAGTGCGTCTTCGTGGTTCTCGTACCATACCAGTGCGGTGTCGGTCAGGGAGAACACTACGTTGGCTAGCATAGCAGCTGCATCCCAACCGTTGGACTTGCTCACACGTTTGTACTTTGTGAGCCAGGCGTCGACATCTTCTCCGGCTTTTCCTCCGAAGGGCGGTGGAACTCGGTAGTACGGAAGTGGACCAGACGGTGCGGTTCTGGGAACGCCTGCTTCTTCGGGCATGTCGAAGTAACTCACGGCAGATGGTGGGAGGCCAGCAAGTTGACGGCTTCGTCGAAGCTGTGGCAGTGATCATTCTGTAGTTGAAGCGCTTTCCCAGCTCCTCCACCACTCTGTTACGTTTGAAAGAGACTGGTAGAGGTTAAAAAGAGCCGTTATTAAGTCTTGAAGGGCAGCTCACCAGCAGCCGACTGGTTAGAGATCCTCCTGATCCTCTTCTTCCTTTCTCACTCCGGGCGACAAGTGCGCTCACCGTAAACGCTTCGTTGTCTTCGTGCATGTGTGCAACAATATATATATATATATATATATATATATATATATATATATATATATTGCCGTGAACAGGAATCCTCTTCACGGCAAGTTATTTTTTCAGTCACTTTTCTTTGTTCTCATTTACATTACAATGGTTCCTATACCTTCCCCTACACATTCCCTGCCATTATTGTCTGTTATATCTCACATATATAAATATATATATATATATATATATATATATATATATATATATATCTGCAGATGATATTTAGGCACACAGCAACTTCGCAGTTATGGGGAGCGGAGGGAGCATTTGTAAACGTGCGCCATGCCTCGTTGCTCCAGAATTCAGGTCACAGTTGCGCACTTCAAAATTAACTTTCTCTTTGAACTACAAAGTGTAATCAACGTTGAGCGTATTTTCGCCTAGCGTTTACCAACAAAGGTCCCTAATATGACAATCAGTTTAAAAACTCTAGATGGTCGACATTTTTGGAGCTCTGCACTACGGCGTCTGTCATAATCATATTGTAGATTTGGGACGTTAAACACTACACATCAATCAATCGGTATGAAAATCAACAGCACGTAGATCATTTTTGAGGCACATAACAAATTCATTGTTTTTTTCACATTTTCTCAATGCACTTGTAAAGTAATTTAGTACGTAAGACACACAGACACCCACATATTGGCTGCAAGTCATATCGCTGCTATCGCATCGGAATCCGATAAGGGTGTCAACCATATCGCTGATATCGTATCCGCGGAATACGGATATGAGCTCAGGCATATGAATGCACTTTTTCTTATTTCTCGTTGGTACTGTCACAGCCCAATGAATCATTTTTAAAAGTAATTCTACTTTAGACCGGTCTGTGCCTACAATAGGTTTATATGCTGTCTTGTAGTCACCGCACCCCTATATTGCACTGTCCCAATTGCATTGCATAAATGACAAACTTGGTGCGGTAAGTTGTCTGAAGGAAACATATGCGAAGATAACAATTCTTTTGTTGCATTCACAGGTCTTGCTGCACTGTTAAGCGTAATGCGTATGGAGTGCATCGAGCATTCAAAACCTACGTTCACTTATTCTGAAAGAGGCCTTCTAACTTTTGCAGAGACTGGTTTCTTTTTTGCCTTTACTTCCTTACCTATAGAGGTCCTATCAGGACTCGGCAACTCAGCGCTAGGTCCGTTTTCAAAGAACATGCACGCTCGTAGTGGTCACCAAGCATCTCAAGATCCGGTTCAATGAAGTGAGGTTCACGTGAACGTTGGCTTTTATAGGCTTTCACAAATTTTTACAAATGAAAAAATCATACCCCTGTAAAGAAATTTTCTTTTGTTCATATATCTTTTTATTCCTTAGTTTGTAAATTTTAAATCTGGCGAAGAACGGGAAGTGATTGACTTTAGCTCGTAGCGACCGCCTCCACTCCTTTTGACCTCTCGTTCAGTGATATTACAAGTTGGATCATGCTCGGTTATATCGCTCGGTTGGCGTGCATGCCATCTACAGGAAAGATAAAGTCAACAAGTGGTGGCGGGCAGAGAACGGAAGCCACAGTGAGCTACGCCGAAGTCAACCATTCATTCATCGAAGATGGTTTACTCAGTTAACTTATATTTTCCGCGTCTCGGCGGTGTGCTGACCCGGAGATTTCTACATCCACAAAAGTTTTCGAGCATTTTTTAAAGGCCGCGGGTGAAGACAAGTATTTAGACTCATCATTTCAGCAGGTATTGATTTTTCAGGAGTACATGAGTAAACCCAGTTCTCTACAAGGCTGACTGGACTGACAAAGGTGCAGTGTCACTTGACTAATTGGTGAAGACGGCCGCCAAGCTGCTGTCGGGAAAGTTTGTTTTTGAAAGGCTTGAATTTGAGTTGGCTCAGCTATGTAGTCTTAGCTTTTTTAACTTTTGGAGTGTAGTTCAAATGATGTCAAGTAATTATAGGCTGCTTCCTGTTCATAAAATTTTTGTAGCCACGGTTTGAAAATTCGTGAGTCTTCTAATACTGTCACTCCAATACAAGTGATGGACTAAATGCTTCTAAAAATTGTTGCAGGGAATGTCGCTCGATCCAATGTTTAGGGAAGCCAGCTTTTCTTAGTCAAGACAATACTGTTGCATATCGTGACGAAGAGAAGTCAACTTGCCGAAACACTGTTTGCAGCGACGTTCTTTCTCCAAAAACTTCCGATCCCTTCAAGTCTCTTTGTGCCTCTTCACTTTAATGCTGTTTGGTACCCACGCTTTAGTAAGAAAACTATGCGTGACGTCATAAGGAAAGTAATTGAGTCAAATACGACGTGTCCCACTCGCGATCGTTATAATTTTTAAAACGGTTCAGATATTCTGAATTTAACGTCTGCTCATTATGTCCGTATGTCAGTTCAAAGTTAAAGCTGCCTTGGCATTGGCATTTTCACATTAGGTATATGTCTGTTGCTTTTTATACAAAACGTGCAATAAAAGTTTATTTTATTTTTGCTAATCGAGTTAAGTCTTACTGGGGAAATCAGTCAGCTTGACTATCGCCTCTTCAGAACACGCGAACAAAATAAAAAAATGGCTAACAACATTTTACAAACGGCCGCATGACGCAAGCGGCGAGCGGACCTGAAAAAGGCACGTGTGCATTCCGCTTGCAGGCAAAGTGGGAAAGGAGGGCTGCCGCGGCAACCCTCCTCTCAATTTTTCGTCATTTTCCTCTACATAGGGACCCCACTAGTGACATAATGAAACAAATTTCCTGTTCGTGATATACCACCTGCAGTAAAAATGGCTTTCCCGCGGCGTATCTGAATGCTAGAGCGAATACATGGGAGGTATAGGAGTTTCCGCCCCCTGGTCCTATCTCTTCCTCACCATTATTTTTTTTTACAGCAAAAGCTTTTATGAGATCAGACCATGGGTCACGTGCGGAGCCATAGCTGTTCGCCACCGCCACCGGTTTCCGTAACCACTATCACAAGAAATAATAAACATCAAGAACACAATGGTATTAGAACTCGGGTCCGCTGGGTGCAGCCCAGTATTCTACCACTGAGCCACGTCGGTGTTCGCAACTCGTTTTCAAACTGGCCTCAAGCAGTCTTGATGCCGGTATAGAAATCGCGTTAATATGAGTAATAAGCGTTTCAAAACATAAAAAAAACACCAGATGTTACACATTGTGAATTGCGTAACAATTGCGTCTTGCGATTCTCCAACCCATTACAAAACTTGTTCATCATCATCATCACCAGCCTGACTACGTCCACTGCAGGCCAAAGGCCTCTCCCACGTTCCGCCAGTTAACCCGGTCCTGTGCTTGCTGCTGCCAATTTATACCCGCAAACTTCTTAATCTCAACTGCCCACCTAACCTTCTGTCTCCCCTTAACCCGCTTACCTTCTCTGGGAATCCAGTTAGTTACCCTTAATGACCAGCGGTTATCCTGTCTGCGCGCTATATGCCCGGCCTATGTTCATTTTGTCTTCTTTATTTCAACTATGATATCCTTAACCCCCGTTTGTCCCCTAATCCACTCTGCTCTCTTCTTGTCTCTTAATGTTACACCTACCATTTTTCTTTCCAATGCTCGCTGCGTCGTCCTCAATTGTTACTTGTTATTGTTATTGAAAACTTGTTATTGAACACTTATACTGTGGTGCATACGTACTTCAGGCACAATTCTTCATTGTCGTCAGCCACCGCGTGAAAAAAAGTGCACGCAATTCCTAGCAAGTGCACAGCGTATACCACGCTTCTCCGAAGAATGACAAAAAATAACCTAGTGAATGCTGGCTTACTACACAAAACTTTATGATTATTTATAGCGTAGTTGGTGCTCAGTAAGTGTCCTCGTAGCAGTTATCCAAATAATGTTCAGAAAAAAGCTTGAAAGGCCGTTCATACAGCTTTCGCTCTGACCCGCGGGTCAAGCAATCGAATCCCGGGTGCGATGGCTGCGTTTTTGATGGAGGCGGAAATGTTGTAGGCCAGTGTGCTCAAATTTGGGTGCACGTTAAAAAACCCTCAGGTGGTCGAATTTTCCGCGGCCCTCCACTACGCCGTCTCTCATAATCATATGGTGAAATTGGGACTTTGAACCCCACATATCAATCAAATCCAGCTTTCGCTGTGACTGTGCTGCGTGTCCTTGGCAGGCCTGGCGTTTTTTTTCTAAAACGTGAGGAAAATGTCAACACCTTAAGCAGTGAGCCTATCAAGATTTCGTTCTTTTCGGCTAGAAGTTGCTATCTCCGCTTGCGCAATGGAAAACGCCCGAAACAAAGTGACTTCAGTTGGTCGTGCACAATCATCAAGCGAGGGAATGCAGAACTACTTTTCGAGTGCATGGTAAAGCAGGTAAAGGACAATTCACAGCTGATATCTAAAGTCGTACACTGATAAACCGAGAACTCATTTCCACATGACATTCCGTGAACAAACCACTGGCGTCCCACATTTAGCGGAAAGATGCTAGAATAAGGGGACGCTCCCTGGATTTCGTGCCGACCGGTTGTGCGCCCGCGCGCTCCGCGCGCTCGCGACCTTCGGTGTCATCGTGGCTCTGGCCGACTGGGCTGGCCCTACGTCACCTCCTGTCGCCGACGGTCTTCGATGACAGCGCAGCTGTGACCTACTGGACCTGCTCTACGCCATCTACAGACGCCGACAACATCTCTCGCAAGTGTACCCCGTCCTCGGACTCCAGTGACCATTTTCCATCTTTCCTGTCTCTCCTATCCCCTCAGTTTGTTGTTGCTTCTTCTTCCTCTTTTCTTTACTTCTACTCTTTTATCCCTCCTCACCCCAATCCCTTGTGAGCCCTGTGGTGGTGTCGCTCCTGAAGCAGACAATAACGGGGCTCACTTTTCTCTTCCTTTCTCTATCTTAAGAACCACTCTCATGCAAGAATAACGCGCATGTTATTTGTGCATTCAGGTTTTGTTTACAGGTCCGTTTGAGAAAATTAAGGTAGCTTGCTCACCTATTTTTCCGAAGGTCTCGTTGAACATGGCACTGTATATGCCGAGGAGTCCTTTTTGTTGCATGCTGTGGTTCTCTTCGCTTGCGTCAGGGTTCGTGTCATAGCGCAGCTTGTGTAGACCGCAAGGTTTTGTCACTGTGCAAGCGAATAGTTTCGAGCCACTTACATCCGAACAGAGCTGGGCAGCTGTTGCCTACGACGTACAACAGAAGGCCGTAGAATTGGTCCATGTTCCGCCGGGGCACGTATAAGTCCGATTCCATACACAAAGGTGAAGCGGTGAGCACTGTTAGGGTGAACACACGAGCCCGTGGCCGATGGCGCTATCAGCGCTGCGTAACAGCTATCACCGGAAACTTTGCACATGCACAGCATGTGCTCTGCGACGCACTCTTTCCACCGCGCGTACCACCCAATGAATACACTTGTTGGTCGCCTCGCCGCGGTGGTCTAGTGGCTAAGGTACTCGGTTGCTGACCCGCCGGTCTCGGGATTGAATCTCGGCTGCGGCGGCTCAATTTCCCATGGAGGTGGAAATGTTGTAGGCCCGTGTGCTGAGATTTGGGTTCACGTTAAATAACCCCAGGTGGTCGAAATTTCCGAAGCCCTCCACTACGGCGTCTTTAATAATCATACGGAGATTTTGGGACGTTAAGTTCCACATATCATCAACGCTTGTTCATCATCCACTGGCCGCACTTTTGTCGGCTAAGCTGGCGCACCCTGCATTTCAAGGTCCATCTAAGTTGAAAATTGGTGCATATATTTGAAAGTCAGTATACAAAAGTTTACGTTTGAAATATTTAATAAAGAAAACTGCAAAAAAGAAGGAAACAGCTCAAAATTAAGGAAGCATCAGCTTAGCAGACAAATGTGCGGTAGCAGACGACGAACAATTTTATCGATGTCGTATTGCAGAGCACATGCTACTTATTTGCAATGTTTCTGGTGATGGCTTCTACATGGCGCAGCTAGCATAAAATAATTAATGAAAAGTTAAGAGAGGCGACTCCTAGAGACCTCTGCGGCTGGTTTGGGTTCAGCAGTGCTTCAAACGGTCGTTGAGAACATTTGCACATCATAAAGAGGAGACTGCAAAAGAGAATGCCTCGAAAGCCATTTTCTTGCGGCTAGGAATAATATACAGCCTCCGAGACCACTTCTATGTACATGCTCGTCCCTGAGGTCATTCTTTATTATTTTTTGTTTTTGCGCATCGTTTCCAGGCATCGATTAGCTCCGTGTAGGCTGTACCACTAGAGCGGGAAACACACGATGCCACTGTGTGTCTGTGCCCAAATTTTAAATAAAACACAAGAAATCTTTGAGGAGCCAAAAGTTTTATTTCCAAGTGATATTTTTTTGTAAGCACATGCCCACATTGTTAATGTTTGATGAACGTGGGCAAGAAGACAGGGGCTCATTGCACTGCAAGACGCGAAAGTACAGCTGCCATATCATAGGTATGAGTGACACACAAGAAATATATATAAAGGCAATATTATAGAAAGACCCACAGAGCAGAAAAATTCAATGAATGGACATTACTAAACATATTGTGCACAACACAGCAAAACCGTAATTTACGCAGCACTTGACACTGCCGTGAACAGAAAAAGGAAAAGAAAATGTTGGCTACGTTTCCTTTCCCACCTTCACACAAATTTTTTCCTACACATTTTGCATCGCTCTTTCGCGAAAAGGTCCCAAGCAGTTGCCGCAGCAAAAACAAAGCAATTAGGCGCCATGCAAGCTGTTAACAAGGCAGGAGTATTTACTCAAAGATTACGTCTTAGTTGTAGCTAACAAGCGCTTTCACAGATTCACCACTTCTCTCTTATTGCACTCGTTAGAGTTGTAAGAAATTTGAGAACGCCATATGTAACGATACTAAGCATAACTGCACTTTTCACAAAATCGTACACACGTGCAGTGAATTCGAATACATGCACTTGTACAAAGAAAAGCTAACAACGTGAGCGGCGACTCACTTTCTTGAGCCAAGAAACGATTTTCTCGCAAACGTGCTGCGCTGCATTCCTAACAGTTGTTTTTTTTTGTGTGTGTGAAGCGATCTACGAAAATATACCAGAAGTTCAGAGCACAAAAAAGCACTCTGCGCTGAACAACACTATGTAAGAAATGTTATCTTGAAGCATCAAAGACGAATGTATACACACCCTACAAAGTAATGACGGCGTTCATATCTAGCAGCAACCAAGCCTTGACGGAGAGAAAACAAGTGAAGACCACGATGCATGCCGGGCTCGTTATGGCACATCATTTATTGCGTCTCCATAGAGAAACATACTTACATAAAGAGCGGCCTCTACCGTAGAGCTCTGCGGCCCAGCTACAGTGCTGCTTTCAGCGCCACAAGTGGCTGGTCAGACCTGATAATGTCTTTTGCAAAAATAAAATAACAAAAACCTTCCTTTCCGATGGCCGGATTTGAACCCGTACCCTCATGATCCGTAAACGCGTG
Source organism: Rhipicephalus annulatus (assembly GCA_013436015.1). Lineage (NCBI taxonomy): Eukaryota > Metazoa > Arthropoda > Arachnida > Ixodida > Ixodidae > Rhipicephalus > Rhipicephalus annulatus. The sequence continues at coordinate 725,816 of WOVY01000381.1, read as the reverse complement.
TTTTTACCACTAGGCTACACACCCATCTTCTTCCTCTTTAATGAATGAAATTATCACCAGTAAAGTACACACAACATACTTAATCAGAAGTGAGGCAAACACACACAATCGTCAAGAACGGGAAGCCACTCCGGAACGGGGTGAAAAGTCTCACACCCATCTGTGCATGAGAGGAATACATCTACTTCACATCTAAACCACATGAATTTGTACCCTTTGTGCAAAATAAATGCAAAAAACAACACTTTCTAGTCAAAATTCGCTGATTTTTGTGGTGAGGCATTAAACGTCCTCAGTGGGACATGTAGTAAAGCAGATGAGGAAAATTGCACAAGTCAATAAAGTTTCCTCTTTGCAAACATTTGATGCCAAACTTATGTTTTCATTGACCCCCTGATGCGGCTATGATATGCCGAGACAGAAGAGTGAAAGCGAGCATGGGCGCGCCACCTAGCGGTTGGTCAGAGCCTATCTTGCTGGGCCGCGAAGAAGCTCGAATGGCGACTCTTTATATAGTATGTTTTTTTTGTTTTTCTAAGGCGTCTCCATGCTGCTGTCCGTACCTGTTCATTGCATTGAATTCTCATGAACTCAGAGTGTGGCAACGTCGCCGTCGTGTTGACACCAAGTGAAGTTCTCTCGCATCAGATTCATGTTTGTTCCCCGCCGCGGTGGTCTAGTGGCTAAGGCACTCGGCTGCTGACCCGCAGGGCGCGGGTTCGAATCCCGGCTGCGGCGGCTGCATTTCCGATGGAGGCGGAAATGTTGTAGGCCCGTGTGCTCAGATTTGGGTGCACGTTAAAGAACCCCAGGTGGTCTAAATTTCCGGAGCCCTCCACTACGGCGTCTCTCATAATCATAGAGTGGTTTTGGGACGTTAAACCCCACATATCAATCATCAATCAATCAATCAAGATTCATGTTTGTTCCTGCCCGATGATATCACACCACACAGTCACAGGTGATAAACGCGGATTCCGAGCCGCAATGCGGAAAGCCACAAAATGAAAAAAAAAGCTACTGTACATAGTAGATAACAAGGGAGCGCGCTTTCTTGTAAGCAGTGTTGCCATCTTAAGGTCGGCATGAAGCTGCGTAGCGCCGCCGCTTTTGACCAGAGTGACGACCCTGAATTTTCATGGTATTCTATGCTCAAAGTGCCACGGGCCACGCACCGGCGTGTTCACCATAACAGTGCTCACCACCGTACACCATGAATTTCGACTTCGACGGTGAAGGGTCTCTAGGTTTGCGAGACGCCATGTGAACGTTGGCCGTGTCGTCACTGTGAAGATGGCAGTTCGGGATTTTGCAGCCAGCAAGCACAGTTGTTGAAGCGACGCTTGTTTCTTTGCTATTTGCTATGCTTCGAAGCTATGCTACCTGGATACTGACAATCTTGGATGATTCGGCGTAGGATCTATCTACGTGCAGGAACTCACGGGACAGCAGCCACTAGCCTTCGATGTCGCACTGACGTGAGGGCCACCGTAGCGTAGAGTAATATATAAAAAGTTAAGAGAGGGCACTCCCATAGGCCCCTGCGGCTGATTTGGGTTTGCAGCGCTCCATGTGGCCCTTGGCAACCTTGGCAGCTTCATAGATAGGAGACTTCGAAAAAAGATCTCTCCAAGGCTCTTTTCGAGCGATTAAAATATTATACAGCCACCGAGACCACTTCTATGTGCCTGCTTGCCTCTGCGGCCATAATTTATTTATTCTTTTACCGCGTCATTTGCATGCATGAATTAGCTCCGTATAAGCCGCACCACTACAGCAGCAAGCACACGATGCCCCTGTGTGTCTATGGATGCATTTTCAATAAAAAATGAGAATGGTTGGATGAGCGTATCTTCAGGTGATATTCATGGTAAGCAGATGCCCATTTCGTTAATGTTTGATGAACGCGGGCACGAAGAGAGGTTTGTTGCACTTAAATACAGCTGTCATATTATCAGTGTAAATCACATACAAGAAATAAACATGTATCAACAGTATAAGAAGACCCATAGAACAGTAAAACTGCAATGTATGCACACAACTACACATACTCTGCACAACGCCGCATGGCAGTTGGTGCCGCAGCACTTGACTCCGCCATGTACCGAACAAGGAAAAGAAAAATAAAGCTACGTTTTCTTTCCCGTCTTCGCACAAATATTCTCCTAGGCACTTCACATCGCTCTTCCGCGAAAAACAGTCACATGCAGTTGGCGCCCTCAAAAACAATGTAATTTTAGGTGCCATGCCAGCTGTTAACAAGGTAAAAGTTTTTACGTAAAAATTACACCCAAGCTTCAGCTAACAAACTTTTTCCTAGATCCATCACTTCCCTCTTATTGTGCTCGTTAGAGCTTTAAACAATTTGCGAACACCACAGACAACGACACTTAGCATAACTGCATTTATCGCGAAATCTCACTTCATGCAGTGAATTCGAATGCATGTATCAGAAGAAAGAAAACCTAAGAACGCGAGCGGTGACTCACTTTCTTGAGCCAACAAGCGATTTTCTTGCCGAATTGCTTCGAAGCATTCCAAACAGTTTTTTTTTTGGGGGGGGGGTGAGAAATCTACGAAAATAATACACAATTAGAAGAGCACGAAAAAGCTCTCTGCGCCTAAAAGCACAATGTGAGGAATATTAGTTTAAAGCGTCAATGACGAATGCTATACGCTCATTACAAAGTAATGATGACGTTCGTATCTAGCACTAGCCATGCTGAGAGGCAGACGAAATAAGCAAAGAACGTGCACGACGCACACTGGGCACATTATAGCACATCTTTTACAGCGTCTCCTTGCTGCGGTCTGTACATATTCATTGACTTAAATGCTCATAAACACGGAGTGTGACAACGTTTCCATCGCGTCGACACCACGTGTACTTCTCTTGCATCTGATTCACGCCAGATCCTGTGCGACCGTGGGCACGCGGGGTCATAAAGACGGATAAGAAAGCCACAATCACAGTCACAAAAACCCCGGTACGTGTCATAGATGCATAATGCACTAAAAAAGGTACTGTAGTAGATAACTAGTACGCGCGCTTCATTGACAGCAGTGAGTGATCTGTTGCCATCTTACAGCTGGCGTGAAGCTGCGTAGCACCGCTGTTTTTGGCCTGAGTGACCACTCCTAATTTTTATGTTATTCTATGACCCTAGCATTCGGAACACCAAGAAGCAAGAGCTCGGAATTTTGTGGCCAGCAAGCACAGACCATGAATCGTCGCTTGTTTTTTCTTTATAAGTAGACATTCAAATTATCTAGCCTGTCATTCTATGTTTTGTTTTTAGCCACTGATACGCTGCTTTAATTGTTAGTATTGCGTTATTCTTTGATGCACGATGGGTGTTCATGTGACTACGCATAGCACGCACATTGTCTCTTTCCTCTCCCGTCATGGTTGCCATTGGCCACATTTAAAAAGGAGCCAGCACTCAAAGTAAATGTAGTCGTTCAGTTTTAGCGCCAAATTTGTAGCCAGATAGATAAAAAGTGGCATGCATAGAGTGCTTAGTATCCAACAGTAAATACTATGAGTGTGAATTAGCGAAACGAGAGACTCACCAGCACCATATTTTGTCCTTTTCTTTGATCTCCAAGGCGCAGGTAAGTTGGAAATGAATAAATAAATTATTACACTTTCAGTGTGCATGAATGCAGTTGTTCTATCGTTGACAGAGCTCTTGCAAAAGCAATTTTTGGCCAACAACTAAGCAGGAACAGGAAATGTTGAAGCTGTTTTTCTTAAAGTCGTACAAATCTACAGTAATAACATTCCGACTTCAAGTAGAAAAATCTTGTTGAATATGAACCGTCCAGATTCATTTTGTTGCTGATATTTCTCTGGCGTGCTGTGTTTCATCATGATAATCTGGCGTCAACACCATACTACAAATCCATGTGTTTTGTCACATGTGCGGATTTCTCCATCTTCAACGGTGGGATGCTTGTTGGGCACCGCAATGCGCGCCAGCCCGCTGCGGTACAAGGATATGTTCGCACATAGGGTGACGCGACAGAAAAGCCTGCTAATAATTTTTATTCTTCTGGTTTGCTTTTTATTTCATTTTCAAAAAATAGGATGAAATGGCCAGTGGAATACGCCAGCGCTGCACAGCTTGCGTTTGTGTTTGTTGATAGATGGCTGCCCACATTAAGCAGTGCGCTCGTTGGCGGGTTTAGAGCAAAATGTTCTCAGTGCCCTGATAAGCGTGGTGACGCGGTGTGGTCGACGCGGACGATGGGTACAGCTGAGAGTGCTTCGTGGGACGAGCTTACTTTCACCCTGTTTGCAATTTGACTCCATCCTACGGCACTGACGCACAAAAAAGTCGGCGCTCGCGCACGATAACTTGAAATTTGGGCGTCTGTACAGAAATAATCTCAGGCTCCTTTTGGGACCACGTTCAAGCTTCAACGACTGGCGAGGATACTCGCAACAAGCTCACCAAACAACCACATTTTTCTGGCAGTATGTTCTGCCGGGGCTGAGGACATAAGTACAAAAGAAGCCCTCCACACCATCGAATTCTCTTCATGATATGGGCGACGTGAACCTGCCCGACAAAGCGCAACAGGTGGTCGAGTGTGGACCAAAGTTCACTGTCGAGCCACGCAAAAGCAGCCCGGAGCTTTTAGGGATGGTTCGAAATGTCTCAAAACAAGTCCCTGAAGGCGACGTTGACAGGTGTATATCAGAAGGGGTCGACGTACTCATGCGTGTCCACCCTCCGGGCGGCACGTTTCCCATACAGGGAACTATTAAGCACTTGAAGGACATTTGACTCAAGCTGCTACCGGACAATAAAGACAGTGGTTTTGCGGTTATGCGCAAAATGTTGTATGAGTCAAAGGTGTCCGAGACCATTGATTTTGTTTTTGATACTAACAATAATATTTCGTTACAAAAAGTTGAACCTACCACGAAAAAGTTATGCAAGAACTTCAAACTTGGAGGCCTAGTTAGATCGATAGAGAAGACAAAAAAGTGAATCGTGATATACTTTTCATGTTTAAAAGCATAAAATTAACAGCCCTTTTAAGCAGTTAATCTCGGAGAACGATACATGGCAGAGGTGTATTGCAGTCTTTCTACAAAACAATTTAAAGTTGATATTGTGATGGGGCTCTTTAGAGTAAGTGGACGTCGCGTCGAAAACGTCAACGCTCTCAAGAAAATAGCGAGGCTATTTGAAAGTTTAGAACTACAGTTTATAAAAAAACATGAAATGTGAACGAGCCCACAGACGTAGACAGCAAGATAAACAAATACAAAGGAGCTAACACAGGTCCTCGCGAGTGTCATGCTTTAACAGAGAGTGTCTCTAAGCCCACACAGGCTCGCTCATCGGGAAGTCGTCCACTTTGGTCGATGCGATGACGTGGCGCTGTTACGATAACGGCAGACTGGCTTGGAGAAGCTACTGGTGGCTTGCTGAGGCTACCAAGGAAATTGGAATCTTGATGAAAAGAGGTGTGACCGAGAGGGGACGTCACCAGACACGTTGAGTTCATCGCAACAACGCGTGGACCGCGTCTCAGGCGTCGACCCTTGGGCCCAGTCCGGTAACCTGACTCCGTCTAACGACCAGCACCATCTGTCTCCTTCATTCCTTTTTTTTCCGCCTTCCAAGCTAACCATGGTGGCACACTCTTGCACGTGCGCCAGCGTCTTCTTCCTTCTCTTCTCCAACCGTACACTCCGGGGCACTGCCGATCTTACGCGCACATCACAGATATCTCTTACGACCCATTTTTGGTGAAAAGATTGGAACAAGCGCTATTTTTTTTGCAGGCAATGAAAACACGAATCTTTTAGCATTTTCAATCGATGTTAGAGATCTTCATTACACCCTTCCTCAGGCCGAGTTGATGACGTGTGTGTCGAGAGGTATCGACCGGGTAGGAGCGATTTAATTTCAAAACGCTGCCGGTGACTTATGCTACGTGAAATGGGAACACTGTGACACAAAATAACGGAATATGTATAGGTTCCTGCATAGCACCAAACTTTAGTGACCTGTTTTTAGCGAAACGTAATGAGGTTCTTGACGAACGCGTGAATCAGGTTTTTTTCTTTTTTGCGTTTTCATAAATATATATACGTATACATGTACGGTGAGTGATGGTGACGCCAGCGGCAAAATCCAGCCGAAAGTGTCCATATAAATGTTATCATGATAAAACATATTCGAAACTAGCGGGCTGCAGAACTGTGTTGGGTTATACGAACAAAGCCAGTTTTTGTCTGTTGCGCTGTTCTTATATTCATTTATCTTCCGCGAACTTGCCAGAGTTTTCATGTTTCATAGCTGCCGCGCGCACAAAAGCCACTTAAAAGATTCGAGGTAGAAGGGAACCATGGAGGAAGGAAAGATAGGAGAGGGCGTGCCCAGCTGGCGCGCTACGTGAAAAATGTGGAGGAAATGACATCATGGCGGACATATTCACTGGGCACAATGGCGGCGCTGCTATGGTTACGTGTTGCGCAGTGGAGCTTGTCCAGCAGTGAGCGGCCGCGGCTGGCAGCGGCATGTGTGCCTCCCCAGGTCTCGTGCTGAGCCGTGGCGAACAATATCCGTACTCTGCGCCGCGTTATTGGTTACGCAGTGTTCTCCTGGCAGTTACTGTACTCTTAGCAACGTTTGCAATTCTTTTTCTCCAACACGGAATTTCAACAGTGCGTAGAACGACTGCATATCCATGTGTCGTGCGGCGGATGACGCGCATGAAGCAATCAGTGTTCAGCGAAATTTCGTTGGGCACCAGGACGAAGTGGAACGACGAGGAATGCCTTGCAGGACAGTGACGGTTGGGCAGTGCTCCTGCTTGTGACAACGGACGACGATATTGAGCCCAGCAAGACGCAATGATGACCATGTGCACATACGTATATGGTTTCGTGTTGTGTGTGTACAGTAACAACCTGCATGTGCGTATTAAAACACCTTTTCTGTTCCGTTTCGTATATCCTCCCCAGCATTCCATGTCATCTCAATGTAACAGCAAGCGCATTCAAGAGTCACTTACACCGTGCTCAAAGTCACCACGGTCACAGAATGCTGACGCCGGTGAGTTTCACGCGGAACACGGACACAGTGGTCGGATGCTGCGTCGGCCGCGTGGAGGAATGAAACCGTAGAAGGCGCCCGACCGATCATGTTGTCTGTACAGTTGCTGAATTAATGTCGTGAGAACACTCGCCGTTTCAGTGCATCTTGCGCGCGTTCTCTTGTACTTGCTGTGTTGTCGGTGAGCTGTTACTCACTGTTAATACTCCGAGGAAATGATTTTGCCGAAGGTATCACGCCGGCCCAGAGTGTTGAGCCCCGTTCCATTAGTTTCGGATCGTCACGACACGCGCGCAGCGCAGCTCACGTGCTTTTCGAGGCAGAGATAGAGTCGTGCCTTCTGCTTTACATTCGGATGTAAACAAGAGAGGAGAATTTGCCCAGTCAACATGGCCAACTTCCGGCTTCATCGCGGTCATGGAGTTTCCCAAAATAACTAGAGGGCACTCTGGCGCTGCGATCGTTCAGCGACCAAGGGAATGAATGATGGGTAGTACACACATTTTTCTAGTCTTCGTGCTTGCGGGCGGCGAATCGTACTTGCGGCTTCGTTTATTACTGGTTATGGTTTTGTTTTGAAAAAAAAAACCCTTTTGAACTTAGTGAATTGATTCGAAATGGTAAGCCTAAAAGAATATGGTTGTAAAGCGCGAACGGTGAACATTTGCTAATTTATGTTTTCGTGTAAAACAGTTCCAAGCCACACGAACACACACGGAGCCAGAAGTAGTCCAGAAATACAAAAATTAGACAAATGTGTGTACTACTCATCATTCCCATGCTCGCTGAAGCGCCGTGTGTTGCATCTCCCATCGGCACTAGCGCCAGAGTTCCCTCTAGTGTACATTAAGAAACTCTATGATCGCGGCTTCACAACGAGTGACGTCAGGGCCTCTCCTACCTTTCCTTCCTCCGTGAATGCAACAGTTTTCAACGGTGCGGCCATGTTTGCCGGGTGCCCGCATGCGTATTTAGCGCTGCTTTTCCAGTACACGACCCGTATTTTGCGCATAGCGGTTGGCTGGCCAGACTAATAGCCTCTATTACGTCGGGGTGCCGTTCAGTTCCTACATAAATTATAGTTCACGCAGCTCTCTGTAGCCCACACAGACGTTTTGCAAAGCATCATTTATGCAAGGTAACAAAGCTAAATTCGTACTTTCACACGACGGCAATAATTCGGTGGTTAGCTTCTATGGTTACATAGGTGAAACAATTAGATTACATGTGCATTTAAGTACTACTCATGGCTTCATCCAGTGAAAGCAGCACGGGCCTTACATCTGCCCGTCTTATCGGTTCCTATGCTAACAAACAGGTCAAACCTCCGCCGGGCGCCATCGTACAGCGTGCCACGTATAGTACGTGGGCGTTGCGAATAGTTGCCGCCATCCAGTTGGTTCTCATCAGGAAGAGGCCCTTGCATATGGTTCGGGGCACTGCGCATGCTTGTTTAGTGGGGATAACTGTCAAGTGTCAACGGCGCGCACTACACCACTGCGAATGCTTGGTGCTGTTAGGATTTCATTTGGCGCCAATAATACACGCTGAGAAGACTCCTCATCTAAGATACAGCTAGCGTGTAAAATGCTTCGAGATTTTGTCAAAGTAAACCGGAAAGAAAACGACTATTCTGCGCTACGTCTGAAGGCACTTTACAAGAAAAATGTCATTTATTGGTATGACTCATTGTCTGCTTATGTCATCAAGGAATCTAATAAAAACAATTTTAGCAAAACTGACCAAAGTGATTGTTCGCTACAAACTAACAATGCATAAAGTGCCATTGTGTCTGGCGAACATCTACAGAACTTTAGAAGTAGGTGCCGCAAGAGTATTGATACAAACGTGTGATGCTGCTATTATCGGCACTGCAACGTGGCTCATCAGACATATAGTTGATAAAGAACTATTGTTGCCGAAGCCATTTGCTGTTTTTGGCAAAGAAAAAAAGGGGTCGTGGGGGGGGGATGGGCGTGATTATTGCTCAATAGCAGGAATTTCATCCATTTTCTATACCAACTTACTCCGCGCTTGAAAAGGTTTGAATTGTTACGCGTCACAGCTACGTGCACTGTGTTATTGGTTCGCACTACCAGCCTCCTGATAGTCAGTCCGAGTTTGTGAATCTCTTCAACGACGCCATTGAAGACGTCAAAAATGAGCCTCCCCAAATGCCACACTTCTCTTCGCCGACAAGTTCAATTATCGATTGACTGGCTGTCATCTCATGTTCTCCGTGGTAGTAACCGCCAAGCATCACTTAACTTTCTGCATAAGGTGAACAGTCGTAACCTGTCACTATTCGTAAAACAATCCCCATGAGGCTAAAATATTTTGAGCTGACAATTACCAACTACCCTGAATTCAGAAGAACTCTTGCTCTTGATGACAATTAGGGCATATATTGCACTCTCTAGGTACCATGCTATAGGATAATAAAAAAATCGAAACAATTTTCGACTGTGTTTGTGCAGATACTACTAAAAAGAGCCAGATATTTGCATAAGTTGTTTTTGGTTGCTTTCATAATTTCACCAACCATGCAGTTAATGACAACGGGTTTTTATTTAGAGGCCTTCTTAAGGAACTAAAACATTTTTCTCTCGTCCAAATCAGAGTATTCTTGGAAACAGGCAAGTGCATTAAAAAAAAAAAAACCTCGAGGTCAAACAGGGATCTAAACTTTGTGGGGAGGTACAGAGTACTGTCAAAATTAGATTGATATGTTGGATTTAACGTCTCAAAACCACCATATGATTATGAGAGACGCCATAGTGGAGGGCTTCGGAAATTTTGACAACCTGGGCCTCTTTACCGTGCATCCAAATCTTAGCACAAGGTCCAACAGAATTTCCGCCTCCATCGGAAATGCAGCTGCTACAGCAGGGATTCGATCGCACGACCTGCGGATAAGGAGCCAAGTATCTTAGCCGCTACACCACCTCGGTGGGGCACTGTCAAAATTAAAAATAGCCACAAAAATTGATGCGAAAAACAAATAATTTAACATCATGCTACATAATCTAATGAGGACAGGCCCTGGGAACTTTTTCGGGTTATACACTACGAAAAGAAGCAATCTAGCGTACAGCTCATATGGGAAAATTGTCGCTTGCAATCGGTAGAGGAAGGCGCTGAAGATTTTAATCAGCCTTTTGCTTTGTTTCTTTTTTTCAGATAAATTGCAGCTACAAAAACCGATATGTCTATTGCATCAAATGTACACCAGTCTCGATCTACTGTGATTGCAAAAAAGGGCACAAAACGTGCTAAAGAGGTTACCGTGCTAAACTTATCCGGGTCTAAATGGCACCCATGGAAAGCTTTTGAAGCGGTGGTTACTCAATTCCTCCTACTTCTTTTCACTAATACTCCAGCAGTTACTGGTCTCTAGGTGCCTTCCTAATTACTGGAAGATTAGGAATGCCATTGATTTCTACAAGTATGGAGATTAGTTCCTTGCTAACAATTATCGCCCAGTTGCACTTCCACCGATTTGCTGCAAGATGCTTAACACGTAAAATAGTCACCACACACAATGTCTCATCTTCAAACGAATTTTATACTTTTTGAAAACAAACACAGTTTTCGGAAGCACAGTCCTGTTACGCACAGATGTTTGAATTAGTTACCGATTCTCACAACTGCGTCATTATGTCATTTTTAAAAGATGCAACTTTTATTGATTTTTCTAAAGCATCTCGCCTCGTCCTTCAACGTCTTGTAACAAGATTGTGTAGCCTGCGGCTAGATAAAATATTTGGTGGATTGAGGGCTTTCTAATTGACAGACTCCAATGTGTTATTACCAATTTTCACATACCCAAACTCACTCGGGTCATTTATGTCAGGTACGCCCCAAAGAGCAGTGATGGGGGTCACAGTTATTTTGATTCTATGTCAACGATAAAGATTATCGACTAACATGAAGTCTTCGGTACGGCTTTTTGCAGATGACTGCATGATATAAACAGAAATATCTAAACAGAACGAAGGGTTCGCCCTGCACTTTGACTTGATGACTCTTTCTGAATAGTACAGTAAATGACAAATAGAAAACCACGTTTGATAGACTGAACATATTAAAAACAGTAGCACTGCCAATTTGATGCCGATGAAATACCTCATCAACAGCTCTACGGTTGAAATAGTATCATAGATTAAATACTTCGGCGTTGTGCTAAAAACAATCTTCAATGAAATATTCGTGTGGAATTGACCAATAGTAATGGTGTTTTAAAACGCCGCCCACGTCTTTATACTTCAGACACTAAACTACAGGCATTTATTTCATGCATTACGCTCTTAAAGTTTGCCTCTAATTTATAGCATCCGCATCAAGTTTGCCTTACTGGCATGCTCAAGTCGCCTGAATGTAAAGCCGGTTGATTAATCTCATCCTCCCATTCATGTTTTTATAGTGTTGCATTCACAAAAAGTAATATTGGTACTTTATCACACGTAGTACATGCAAAATACTCGAGGTTATCCTTCTAGCAGCAGTCCTTTTTCACGCAAATATTTCGTCCAACCACGAACATTTCCGCCCAAAGTGACCACGATAAGAAGGTAAGCTCCGACTCAACTATTAACGTTCACCTGTGATTTTTGGAATAGACATGTGTAAAACCCTTCCGCAAACCTTTGGAGACACAAAGAAATTCACTGATACGTGGGGTTTAACGTGTAAAAAACCACCATATGATTATGACCGACGCCGAAGTGAAGGGCTCTGGCAATTTCGACAACCTGGGTTTTTTAACGTGTACCCAAATCTGAGCACACGGGCCTACAGAATTTTCGCCTCCATTTAAACTGCAGCCGGGATTCGATCCCGTGACCAGCCGGTATGCAGCCGAGTACCTCATCCGTGCACTAGATCACCGCGTCCGGGCAACACGAAAAAATTTTTCTCCTTATAATCAGTTCTATCTAGCTTTAATGAGGAATCCTCCATCGTACCTGAATTCTGTGCCATTCTGAATTTTCAAATATATTTTTATATGTAAATCTATTTTTTCTTGTTTTTTTTCGGCCCTTCGTACTCTGTCATCTCTTTATTAGTGACAACTGTACTACTGCACTTTGCCTTGTATAGGTGTGTTGTGTTTGCAATTTATTGGATATTTTTCTTCCCGTGCTTCTTACTTCGGTTATGTGGTTGTGCGAATGTACTGTTGTCGTCATTTTCTGTATGTATTCTCTTTTTGGGCCCTAAGGGTACATAAACAAAACATATGCATAAAAGACATTCAATAGAACTTGTCGGCTTCTGCTTAGCACCACAACATGCTTGTTGAATGTAGCCCTTACCGCTCTTTCTGCACTTATCCGCAAAATAAGGGTGACCGGGGAAAATGCTTGTAAGTGATACAACAATAACAGTCGACAGAACACTTTTTTTTCTCGTCTTCAGTACTTACTTGAAGATCATTGGCTACTTCTCCCGCATGCATTTTCTTAACACTTTATTAGCTCTTTTCAGGGTAAATGTATGATAAAAGGCCTTTTTGTATTGTGAGTGTCTTACCTTCTGCAAATATCTATCTCTGAATGTCCGTACAAAATAAACAGCACACAAATGGGCATTGAAGTGATTCATGCAAGAATGTAGTGATTTGAAGGTCATAGAGTTTCCTGAGCTTGGCTGCATACTGTATGATATGTTCATTTTGCAGCCGACACCTTTTGTGAAATTTTGATCGCCATCCTATCACAAAAACTCCAAAATCAGGTGATTGCGAAGTGATCTTGTTGGTAGCTGGAACACTTTTTCGAAAAGCTTATCTGTTGCAGTCAGAGACTCGAAGAGGCACTTCGCTCATTGATGCTAAGACTTCGCCCCAATGACGAAAAGTAAAACATGTACTAGGAGATGTTCTGGAACTTAGTTTCTCTCAAAAAATAAATTGAAGAATTGTTTGTAAGTTGTCAAATGATTCATAGTCTCATCAAAGGTGGCTACCTGATCAATGTGTTTCGAAGCTGCTATTTCGGACATTCTGTCCTCTTTTGTCGTAGGGTTCAGTTGCCTTAATCTTAGCTCCTGAGAGGATGGTGCTTGCTTACTTGCCACGCTTAAAGTTTCTTTCCTCCGGCCTGCCTTGCTATCGCCATCCCAGACGCCATTTGTGGTGTTTGGTGGATCCCAATAAACAAGGAGCCATAAGAGCGTGCGTATCATTTTAGTGGACAGCAGCTACGTGATTTCTTGATACGGTGAGGTGAGTTAAAAGAAAGCATCTGCTGTACAGATGCAGGAATCATGCGAGCTGTATTGTAGCAAAAGCTTCCGCTGACCTCACTGGGTGCACTTCATGTGACGCTGGTAGCAGGCTCGGACATCTTCTACAAATCATTCACATGGAAAGGAAGTGACGTCATTCCACTCCTTTGTATACAAAGACATTCCGCACAAAGTGTACCACTAGCAACCGTTTATAGTACATTTTCATTGCCTCCCAAAGTGTGCCGAAGTCCTCGATTTCGCGATCAAGGCCAATCGCCAACGCAACAGCGACAGCATAGTGTAGGATGTGTAGCAATACTTTCGCTCAGGTCGTGTCAAATTAGAGTGACATGTGGTGAGTGGTGGTTCAGAGCACAGCCGTACCGGGCAAGATTGAGAGCATCAGCTGCGGACCCACATACGCTTGTTTTTCGCAGCGATCTGCAAAAGTAGCCAAGCTTGCTAGAACACTGCGAAGTGCTTCGCATCGTCACATAAACTTGGGGAGATAACATTGCATAATACGAGTTCTAGCTTTGTTGCTAAAGCAAGGACGGAAAGAAGTGTTAGATATTTCTATCCGTCAGCATAATACCGGATTATTATTGCCGTAAACTTGAAAGGTTGGATAATTGGGGTGACCTGGTGGTGCCAAGCTATACCAACCGAACAATTATATTAATAATTGTTGGGTTTTAACCTCCGTTAAATACAATGTGATTGTGAGAGACGCTGTCGTAAAAGGGCTCCGGAAATTTCGACAACCTGGGGTTTTTCAACGTGTGCCTAAATTTAAGCACACTGACCTCAAGCGATTTTGTCACCATTGAAATTGTGGCTGCTGCGGCCGGGATTCAATCCCATGACCTGCTGGTCAGCAGCCGAGTGCCTTAGCCACTAGATCATTAAGGCTTGTCTCCCTACAAGACTGGTACTTCCAGTCGTGTCAAGAAAAGTAACGCAAGACACATGAAAAGAGGGTCATTTTTGCAACAGCGCAACAAAAGTCGTCGTCCTGCGTGAAATGACTGCTAAAGTGAAAATTATACGCTTTAATCTAAGCAATTCTGATTTTGAAACGCTCATGCTGTACTTAAATATCCGACAAAAGGCTCTTGCATTTAGCCATATAAATAAAAATGTTCTAGTCGTTCTCACACACATAGCTGCATTTTGCAACTTTTACAGCCCTTGTCTGATATTGGCTGCTTCTTTGGTTAGCTTTCCCAATTTCTTGGCTATATCTTGTCCTAATATAACAGAAAGCTCAGCTATTTACACTGTTTTTTCAGAGTATATATTTTGTTCTTTCGACCTGGCAGCCTTGGGCATAAGTGCAGTCAACGTGCCTAGTAAGCCCACGTTGTCCGTACAACTACTTCAAGAACAAAAATATGATACACCTTGGAAGGCTAGGCTCAAGGCTAAAAAATGGAACAGAGGCTACAGATTTACTGCCTTCGCATGACATGAATACCATAGTGCATGGTATGTGCCAGAGTTTTTAAAACATTTTTCAGACAAAAACACTCTTTGTAAACTTCGAAACACGTCTATAATTGTGGTTGTCAGAAGCGTCAAAAAGGGTCGGTGCTGTCGTCTGCTGGCCCAGTATTCTGCAAACACTTCTGCGTACACTGCACACTTGTACATGCTAAAATTATCTGTTAGAGAATATTAGTGACTGTTGAAAGCATCCAGATGGTTGCTCATACGTATGTGAGAGAGCAGACAATGCAGCATTGGGTGCGTCACACCTTTGTACAAAATTTTACCGAGTATACCAACAGTGAGATGGGAATCTAGATGGTCCAATTCGGCGGCAAAAACACAGCCAAAGTTGTGTACAATAATAATGTGACTTTTAAATATTTAGACAAAATATAAGAGTGTTCGAGTGCGTATCACTCTACCTGAAGGATTAAGCAACGCTTGAAACAAAGAACAGACGCGCCGTAACTTCGATGTCTCATCCTCCATGTTGCTAAAAAAATGCCGTTTCGATCACATGTCGCTGTCTTCTGCTCCTTCTGTGAAAGAAAACACAAATAAAGAAAAGCTTTAAGAGGGTCACATTAGTGTTTGTTTCTGAAGCACAGTGCCTGATGAAAAATTTTCCCTTCCATAGATCCCCACGCCAAATCAATTAATTCCTATATTGTTGTGCCATCACAAAGCAATATGCGCTTTTAGTCGGGATAGCTTACATTGCCGCAAGCGTGCTATATCCTCCATTTTTTTGCACTCGTAGACGCGGCACGTGAAAGGACGCTGCACCGCCCCAATTTCTCTTATTCGCACTGAAACGCGTTGACGTTATGTCCCAGTGCACGCGCATCAGACCAGATATGCTGCCGCCCCACCTCTCTGGTCGATTTTCCCTAACTTGCATCGTGCCAGATTTCCTTGCTTCTCCTACTCGGCTGTCGTGTTTTGCATGCCCTGACATCTCGACAAACAAGTACACCAAGGGCGTAGAAGCACATTTCTCTTACTCTAACACTCGTTTCTACTTTGACGGCACACCCAGATGCAGTTTATAGTATCTAAACTGTGCATACACTGCCGGGCCCACTTACAGCACGTGGCTATAAGGACTGCACCTCGGCCCCGCCTGTATTTTTCCTGCATAGAACCCTGAAGCCGAACGAGTGCCCAAACGGAAGCTGTCCAGTTGAATTTACTTAGACTGCCTCCGCGTTTTCCACGACACATTTTCCGCTTTTGTAGCACGAAAAGTACAATGAGGCCGTGAGAACCACGTGCTTAGCTATGACCACTTGCTATACATAAACATTCGTGTATATTCACTCTGCCATACCTATGTTTATTCGCCGAGTTAAAATGGACCCCCACGTTCGGGCTCTACAATTATTATCTCTCAGAGGAAAATATTGTTACTTCTTCCTACCGGTCTGTTGCGTACCTTTCCCTTGCGCACGAGTGTTGTGCCATATATGTAGCCAGGAAGCTTCCTTCTCCATTCAGGTAAATTGGGCTCTGTTGGAAACAATGGTGAATAAGTGCACTTCTCATGCAAGACAAATAAGGAGAGCAATTACGAAGCGTTTCCGATGGAGGCGGAAATGTTGTAGGCCCGTGTACTCCGATTTGGGTGCACGTTAAAGAACCCCAGGTGGTCAAAATTTCCGGAGCCCTCCACTACGGCGTCTCTCATAATCATATGGTGGTTTTGGGACGTTAAACCCCACAAATCAATCAAAGCAATTACGAAGCGTAAAACGTAACGTCCAAATGGTAATAAAGGTCATTGCTTATTCGCACTACAACATATCGATTAAGCAAGCAATATTATCTCATTTATTATATATATATATATATATATATATACAAAAACCATGATATTATTACGAGAGACGCCATGGTGAGGGGCGTGGGAAATTTTAACCATCTGGTGTTCTTAAAGAGGCCCCCTTGATGAGGGAGTGCTTTTCTCCTGTCCGTTGCTACCCTTCCATCAGGTGTTGTATCCTCTTAGCCACTTTTTTCTTAAAATCCCATGAACAAGGACAGCACTAAGTGCTCGAGCCTATCAGGATCGTGCTTCTCGGCTACGCACTGTTATCGCCCCTCGCACACTCGTAAACACATAAAAAGAAGTGAAACCAGATGATCGCGCACGATAGTAATCCAAGACAAGGAAAAACCGATAGATGGCTGCATAGCAAAGCAGTGCAGGAGAGAACTCATGTCTGATATTCTGCGTATATGGACCAATTGAGAGCATGTACTGTACATTAGAGGCTTCATAGGAATCACTGTCCGCATCACAGAAGTGCGCAAGAAAGACGACAAACGCCAGGAGAAATTATTACGCCCATTTTTTCTTTGTCTTCAGAGGAAGGTGAGGGGCCGTGTAACTTGCACTAATATCGCACAGTACATAGGCCTCTATGATTTTGCCTCTATCAAAATGCAACCACCACAGCCGGAATCGGAGCGGTGGTCTTCGGGCCAGCAGTTGAGGACCTTTACTGCTGCACCACCGCGTTTATAACCAAAAGAAAAGCACCATAGAGAGGTAGTTTTTGTAGAAACCAAACAAAGTAACTGTTTTTTTATATGTAAAATTGTTTAAAGAAACCAGCTCCCAAATATTTGTGGAAGAAAATTGGACAAATACGGGGCAGATCAAATAAAATTTTTAAAATTTTAAAGATACAAGTTAATACAACCAGAGCTTGGTTTATATACCTACAGGTCTGCTTTTCATTTATAGGTGTTCGGTCCTCCACGAATAAGTGCCGGGAAGCTCACACCACACTAGAGGAACGTGCTGGAAAGTGGGCGCTTTTTTCAAAATTATGCACGTATAGTCGACCATAACATGCAAATCATGAGGTGACGAGTGCTGATTGAGAATTATGCAGGCTATATAAGAGCCACTCTGATACTGCTTGACAGGACACGCCATATTATAGAATGGGGTGTTAACTCCGACTCTAGACTTGTAACTGCTGTTTGTAATTCTGGGCAACGCGGTGGTCAACAGAACTTCTACATCAGCTCTCTTATTGGCCTGGTGTGCAACCGATGGCGGCGCTGCAAACGGCGCTTGTATGACGCCAATTACGGAATTCACGCGCTTTCGTTTTGAGGCCTGGTGCCATATAGAAACCACTGCGCGTGATAAATACCGACAAAGAGCAGCAGTTCAGTTGGCTATCTGATGTGTCGTGGCTATCGACGCTGTCGGAACATTCTTGGGTCTCCACTTTTAACTCTTTTCATAAGCACAGCGCCTTATTTCATACAACTGCGTGCGACGACTTGTCTCTGCGGTGAGTGCTACGAATTGATAAATGTTAAAAGGCAGGTATGTAATATGTTAACCTAATTATATTGCAATTTATTGGCTTTCCCTAGCTCATGCATAAAATTATAAATTTATACTCCGCTTCTTCATCCTGTAGATTTACTGTTGTAAGGGCAATACAAATTTTAAAGCTGTAATATATTTATGGTCTCAGTTCATTAACAGTAATACTAGAAGTTTGCGGCGCCGCACTACAATATTTCATTATTAGGTTAAGAATGGTGACAACAATAAATATCCAAAGCTGTTCGGAGTTGTAACTGGGTTCCTTATATAGAAAAACACAAAGCAAGTATAATATGAGCTCGACTACAATTGCAGACCAGCCGTGAACATAACTTCTATATTAGGTTACACAAACGTACATGCCTCAACCTGCTTCACACATGCTATGTCACACGCTTAGACAATGCCTTAACCTGATTTCCCGAACATCGAGCATTCGCCACTTCTTAGCAGTCGATCATGACGGAGACGTTGTGCGGCGGGTTCACAGTCCCTCATGTTTGCAAGGCGAGAGCCACGATGGTGATGCCGTCTACGTTGACAGCTTCGACAACGCATTCAACAACGTAGCCGGCATCGTACAACACTTCGCCCTCAATGAGACAACGCGACGTTTCGTAAGCTTTATCTACATACCTGTAGATGGTGGAAAAAAGCACGATCACTGAAACACCCAGAAAAAAAAAACACCCAAACAAATTAGTATCATCCGTTAGAAAGTTGAATTACGAGCGAGAACATACATACATACATACATTCATACATACATACATACATACACACACATACATACATACATACATACATACATACATACATACATACATACATACATACATACATACATACATACATACATACATACATACATACATACATACATACATACATACATACATACATACATACATACATACGTGCATACAGAGTTTTAGTTCTTTATCCACAATGCGGTGTGTGGCTTCACCGCACTTGGCGGTCTTACGGGAGATTTCCTGTCCCAGTCCATTGGGCTGCCAGTAAAACAAGATTGTACTCGTACACCAAAACAATCACTGAAGGTGTTCGTTCAACCTCGCATGACTGTTAGTTCTACGAAATTTCCGGCCGGAGCCGACGATCTGCGTACAGGAGGTGCGGCGGCTGCAACGCGGTTGAAAGTGGAATCCACAAATTGACGTCACACGTGAGAAGGCACCACTTCAAGTTGTAAAGGCCAATAGCCACTTCACCGCGCGATGTCCTAAATGCAGTTCGCTAGTGATTGTGGTTCTAGATACTGCATTAGTACTTTCAATTCGCCGCAGTATCATTGAGTCTGCGAGAACCAGAAGCCTTAAGCAAAAGGAAACCTTTCTAGCTTGTGAGCAAGGTCTTTTGTACTCTTTGCCTCTAATTTAGTGCAAGTAAGTGCATCGGCAAATGAGTAAAACGCATCGAAATACGTAGTATAGGAATTGACCACAGTACAATAATCTCGCTGCGTCGGCATAAAGGTCTTGTAATATATGCAGTAGTGCTCTTGTGCTCCTTTGCATTATCAATGTAAAATAACGCGGAAGCAAATATTTGGAATATTGCATATGTGAAGCTTAGTATACAAACAGCTCTCTTTTATCCTTAGAAATCAAGGGGCATATTCAAACGAACAGTGTAAGCTAGAATTGTTCGGGACAGAAAATTTATATTACATCCTATACTTGACATACCGACCGATTTTCCAATGAAGCAGGACAGTAACAGATTAAATTGAAAACAATGCGAATTCGAACCTGATTTTTAGCGCACTAATGTAAGACCACTCAGATAATTGTGATGATATGTGGGGTTTAACGTTCTAAAACTGCCATATGAATATGAGAGACGCCGTAGTGGAGGGCTCCGGAAATTTTGACCACCTGGGGTTCTGAGTACATGGGCCTACAACATTTCCGCCTCCATCGGAAATGCAGCTGCTGCAGGCGGTATTTAATCCCGCGACCTGCGGGTCAGCAGCCGACTACCTTAGCCACTAGGCCACCGTGGCAAGGGCAATCAGCCACCTTGATAATATCGCTTTGGCAACCGTAGAATACAGCATCTTGTTGTTTAGTGTATCGCATTCACCGTCACCAAAGGCGAAGACACGCCGGCCGTGAACCAGTGAATGCAGCCGGCCGTCACAAGAGCGGCTATCTACACATTCTGTGGGCTAGTTCAGCTCTGAAATTTTGCGCCAGTGAACAGCACATCAGCAAATAAACAAACTATGGAAAGTACACATAAAACTACAACGCAAAAGTGAGCGACACCTCATTGACCCGGCAATAAGCTGAACTAAATACAAGCCCTGTAGCAGATTGCCTGGATACGTCTCCCACTTCTGGGACTTGACGAAAAATGAGGTAATTAAGCACTTAGTTATGTGTCAGGTAAACCATAATGTAAAATTATAGTTAACTTTGACACATAAGAAATTAGAAATTTTTGAAAAAAATATAATTTATTGGGTTTTTGGTTTACGTTTATTGCCCCCTCCTTGCCTAGTCGTGCTTAAATCGTCGGCAAGCGTTGATGCCTGTGGCAATGGGTTTGCGACACTTTTCGTTCCAAGTTTCAAAACCCATGTAATTTGATTATGGCAATGCTGCTAGCATGTGCACGTTAGTCTTCTAAAATGTTTAGGGCACGCACGCCTCGTCAGTAACAAAAAAAAGCTCTAGAATCTCGATGGTGCGCAATAATTGTTGCAGCCGCCGCCGTACGCTATTTTCTCTCGTTCCTGTTTGTTGCTTTCGTGCTTTGCTTACATCTGCAAAGGCGTTCGGCGTTAAAACAGAATCGAATGAGTGTACGTGACTGTGGGAGCGATGTGCGGTAGCTCAAGAAGCATAAGCCGTGGCTGATGTCAACATAGACGGCATCCGCGCTCGTTGGTGTCGTTCGAGTTTGTAAATCTCACGGTCAATAACCACACACGGCGGGCCCCTGACTGCCAGAGGATGGGCTTGGTTGTCGTAATATGCCTGGTACTTTTTATGAAACAAACACTGATTGATCAAAATTTGCTTTGATACGTGATAACAAGTGCCTAATGCAAGCTCATAGCCAGAACTTTTTTGGTGTGTGTGTGTGGGAGGGGCACTAGTATATTATGGGCAAAGCACCTTGTTTCATCCGGATTTGCCGGTTTACTGTGCCGGTTTGCATTTGTTGTTTTGTTGTGAGCCTTCTTTACGTCTGTGTAAACCACCTATTGTGAAGGTTTTATGAATTCTTTATGATTCTGTTTCCCATTTTGATATCGCGTTGTTCTTTCGAAGTTCTTTTTTTCCTAGCTGCTCACGCCGAACAAGAGCGAAAACATAGCAAGCCACAAGTATGATTCCTCCATCTATCATGAGTTTTTGATTTATTCATAAATATAAGAAATAAATGTGAAAACTTATTGCTGATATCTACAGTTTATTTCGCGTGACTTGACACTATAGTCATCACCCACAGTTTGGTTGGCTATACTCAGATAATGGAGTAAGTTACAATAACCTCATTTGAATGCACACACCATTTTATCACACTTTTTCTATTACATTGCGGGAAATTGTTGCTTTGGTGAGTTTTAATAAAACACTGCTAAATTTGAGCTATTGTTTTGCAGTTCATGGGCAGAACGGTAAGTATTCGTGTATTTGTTTAAAAAAACGCTTCAGGATTTTCAGCAGTAGTGGTGCAAAAAATAGAGCATGCTTTAAATACCCGTAGACTCACTTGACCTACAGAGGAGTGTCACCAGCAAGGGGTCACCTGGCTCCCTCAGAAGTGGCATTGTAATCCTCCGCAAAAAAAGTGCTTTCACTCTTCCTAAGAGGGTCAGGGGACTCTCCTAGAGCGCGCCGACTCTACCCCATCAAGAAAGTAACCATGTCTATGCAAAGATATTCGTATACGTAGTAAGTCAGAATCATCCGAAAAGAATGATATGTACTCTCTTTTTTATTTTGAGCGCACCAGAGGTCCTTTAACGTGTACACGGGCTTCAAGCGTTCTGTTTCCATCAAAATGCTGCCTCAGTGACCAGTGGACTAATTTGTCGTGTACAATACGCTGTTTCCTAGCATGTCAGATAGAAAAGATATACTTATTTGAGGCATCAATCTATTTAGTAAAAATTATGATCAATGGTAATTCCTAAAGAACCACTCGCCAGGCACCATACCATATTTTAGTTAGACAGTGAAAGATTTTGGGTGTTCGATGAGGAACATTTTCCCACAAAAAATTTTTGAATCGGTTCATCACGAGCGGAGAAAACAGGTTTTTTGAAGCGGCACAAAACGAGGATGAGAGGAGGTGAGTTCGAAACCCTTGCCGCTCCTCCACTTGGCCTTCGCAAGCCAAATCTCTTCCCCACCCTCTCCGGCATCCGACCAAGAGGTGACTGGTGCATGACGTGCCCAAACAATTCCAACCTCCGAGCACGCAAGCGGCGTTGCTATGTTGACCAGCCTTATTTTGTGGTCGTCCGCCTGTTTCTGCGGGATCGTTTGGAAACGCTGGCTTAGACGTGGTAGAATAGATGAGCACAATGAGTGCGCGAACGCGTAGGAGCGTTCCACGGTGGTCGTCTGCTCTATGCGCTGACGGCGGGGACACGAACGCATGTGAAATACCAGCACATTAGCCATGCATCTCGTAGCAATTCGCGGGAGAAAAATGGAAAAAAGACGCGAACAGTCCCTTATTGCGTCTCATTATTTATCTAGAGTTTTATATATCTTTTCAAGCAACAAATTACATAAACTGCGCATGCCGTCTTAATTAATTTTCGCTATATCACGTGCCACTGTCCGCAACGTCAGAGCAGAGTCATCTACGTAGAGGACCAACGTCACTGCATTGCCGTGTACGTAGGGCCATTCATACGCGCACGTCTTGCCCTCATTCTCTATACGCGCGCCGGCAGAGGGGAGGGGGAGCTGCGTTCATCTTGAAATTTGACCCTTTTCCGCGGCGCGTAGTGTTGCAAATTTTGGCAGACGTTATCTTGAACGCTCCATCTCGACATGACGGCGCTGCCAGCGGTATAAACGTTCGCTTGCGAGCGGATATGCAGCTGGCAACAATGGAAGCACCGTGACAGCGAAGCACTACAAAAGCACACCCACAATTCAACCACTTTGGGATCTGGCGCCGACATGGCTGCTGGAAACATACGTCGAGTATTTCTTCAGGTTAGTTACTTTTACCTCCCTGTATACGGTAGGCCATTTAAGAAATCAGTGCCAGATCCCACTGCTGTTCTTTGTTCGGTGCTTCGCTACCTGTCTGCCTTGCACGCAAATGCTGTCGCGTGTGGTCATATGATGAAAACGATTTTGCTGTTATCTGGGGATATAGAGCAAACCCCAGGCCCTCTAACACCGCAACAGGAAAAGCAGATGTTCGACACCATCATGACATTACCTTCAATGCTGATCTCTCAGTCTGCCATTCTTGATGAACTTAGCTCTATCCGAGCTAACCACGAAGCGTTTCAACAAAAAATAACAGAAAAAATACATTCATTGCGAAAAGAACAACAGGCGCTTGAGCAGCGAGTGGCAGATGTAAATGATAGATTAACGAGTGTAGAAAATAACACCCACCTAAGTAACGCGGGCAAAAAAGAACTTGAGTAACTTGCAGCTCAATGTAGAATGCTTGCGCGTGCATGTCAGGCTATGAAAGATTGTCAGGATGACCTCGAAAGTAGGAATCGTCGAAATAACCGTGGTATTTTATGGTTTCCTAAGTAATGAGAATGAAACGTGGGCAAATTCAGAGGAAAAAAGTTATTTCTTTTTATTCTAGTGACTTACAGCTCAAAATTGCCCCTGACGCAATTGAACGAAGTCACAGATTAGGCTGTGACTTCGTTCGGCGGCGAGAAAAAGGCCCGTCATAGTAAAGTTTCTATCTTTTAAAGAAAAAGAACGTGTGCTGAAGTCTTCTGGTTAGCTAAAGGGAACCAGCTTTGGAATCAGTGAAGGCTATTCACCCAAAATTAGGCTAGAGAGGCAAAAATTGATACAATACGTTAAAGGAAAAGGTGGGGATTTTAGCTAACGTGGTTGCTTGGGCTAGTTGGTACGACATGATTCACATAAAAAACAGCGCCAATAACGAGAGACAAGGGAAAGAAGGAGACAGACAGTGGCACAGCGGCTCTTGTCCCTCGTTATTGGCGCTGTTTTTTATTGTGATTTTAGGCCTCGTTTCAATAGGTTATTTATGAATGACCAAATATTCCTACATAAAGTGCTGAAGATAGAGTTGTGCCTAGTCGTAGATAGCAATCACCTTGAAATGCCGTTTTATTGACAAAAGAATTGAGAAAAAATGAACTAACGTGCATCGTAGTTAACTGTCGCAGTTTGAAAAACAAAAGAACCTAATTCATGTCGTTATTAGACATGACTAAACCACACATAGTTTTCGGCACGTAATCTTGGCTCGATACCACCATCGAATTCTTTCCGTCGACCTAAGCAGTATACTGAAGGGACCACACGGCGCCCGGAGGTGGTGTATTTCTAATGATCCATAACAGTATCAGTAGCGTTCGTATTCATGGTGTTAGTGACTTGTGTGAATCTGTTTGGTGTAAGGTTATGCTGAGTGGTGGCTCAACTGTGGCTGTTGTTTCCTTCTACAGGCCCCCTAGTAATACAGCACCCGAGCCTTCATTTACTTTAAGCAATATTTTGTCAACCCTAAATACAACATACATAATGGTTGCCGGTGATTTCAACCTACCCGATGTTTAAGGTGCTCATTCAAACCGATAAATCTCATTGAGTCACTGCTACAGCAAAAATCGTGAATGTCCATCATCAGTTATATCAGCTTGTGACAGCCCCCACGAGGGTGTGCAGTACTAGTGCAAACGTATTAGACCTGTTTTTTTGCAATGATCTAACGCTTGCTTTCTCTGTTGTTACAGTACCAGGTATTAGTGATCACGAAGTTGTCCTTGTTAAAATGTGCTTAGCTGTAGCTCAAAAACAAGCTTCGGGGCCCAGAAAGGTGTTTTTATATAAAAAAGGAGACCACGCTTCTATTTCTACAAAACTAGACGCTTATCTACCTGAGTTTCATGAACTATGCTCGTGTTCTGACGTGAATGGCTTGTGGAATGAGCTAAAAACAAAACTGTTATCTCTAACTCAAACTTTTGTACCATCGCGAGTCATATCAGCCAAACAACGAAATGATAAACCATGGCTAAATAAGGAACTCCAAGTGCTCATAAAC
This sequence comes from Rhipicephalus annulatus, assembly GCA_013436015.1. Classification (NCBI taxonomy): domain Eukaryota; kingdom Metazoa; phylum Arthropoda; class Arachnida; order Ixodida; family Ixodidae; genus Rhipicephalus; species Rhipicephalus annulatus. The sequence goes on along the minus strand of WOVY01000381.1, from coordinate 700,391 downwards.
AGAAGAGATCGTCTCTATCGCAAATATTGTCACACGTCAGACATTGAAACATACAAGCAGATGAAACTACTTGGTAAGAAGATAACCAAAGATTTGAGGAAAGCAGAAAGAGCATACTTGAGTGATCTGAGTATTAAGATGAAAACTAACCCGAAACTCGTCTGGAAATACGTTAAAAGAAAGATAAAGATTCCTGGTGATTTTCCTGATATAAACGATGGTACTTAATACTTGTCGGACAGTACAAGTAAGGTTCAGTGCTTTAACCGGTACTTTCAGTCAGTGTTTTCGGTTTTGTCAGCGATTCAAGCTACAATGTGCAACACAGTAACGTTATCAGAAATGACGGAGTTTGAAATTTCAGAACAAGGTGTTGCATCTCTTTTAAAAAACCTTAGTGCGAACTCAGCATCAGGGCCAGATCAAATCTCAAACTTCATTTTAAAGAACTGTGCCCTCTCAATAAGCCCATTTCTTACAGCTGTGTTCAGAAATTTTTTTATTGCAGGGTGCATTACCTGATAACTGGAAACGAGCAAATGTAATTCCTATTTTCAAGAGTGGTGACAAGTCAAGTACTTGCAACTATCGGTCCATTTCGTTAACGTGTGTGTCCTGTCAGACACTTGAGCATATATATACTCGAACTTGGCAAAGCATCTTCAGACTAACAATTTTTTCTGTCCAACACAGCACGGTTTCCGGAAAGGGTTTTTCCTGCGATACGCAACTCGTAGAATTTACACATGACATCGCCGCAGCGTTAAATTCCGGTAGCCAAATTGATTGCATTTTTTTAGACTTTAGCAAGGCTTTTGACACTGTTACACACTCGCTCCTTTTACTGAAATTACCGTGTCTCAATATATCTGCTAACACACTGGCATGGCTATAAGCGTATCTCTCATGCAGGAAACAATGTACCATCATCGATAGCGCGTCGTCGTCACATGTAGACGTCATTTCAGGAGTGCCACAAGGCTCTGTCCTGGGGCCACTTCTCTTTTTGATTTATATCAATGATCTTGCTGAATGCGTGGACAGGGAAGTGAGGTTGTACGCAGATGACTGCTGCATATATCGTAAAATTAAGTGCACACAAGATTCCGAACAACTGCAGAAAAACCTTGACTCAGTAATAGCATGGTGCAGTACGTGGAAAATGCAGCTTAACGTGTCAAAGTGCTGTGTCGTTAGGTTTACCAAAAAAAGCAGCCTTTTATCACAAATTACTTCATGGAAAGGAATCCATTATCCATGGTAAATGAATACAATTTTCTTGGCATTGCCATCAACAGCACACTATCGTGGAATGATCATGTTCGCATGGTATCAGTTAAAGCCAGTCACGTGCTGAACATCCTACACCGCAATTTCAGAACCGCCCCCTCTGTTGTTAAACAAGTTCTTTACGTGTCAAATGTACGCCCAATTTTAGAATATGCTTGCACTGCCTGGGATCCGGCCACAAAGTTAAATATTGATGCATTGGAGCGCATTCAGAAACGTGCCGCCCGGTTTGTGACGGGTGATTACAACTTCACCAGAAGATCTAGCAAAATCGTTAGTTCACTTGGTTGGCCGTTGCTCTCCTCAAGGCGTAAATATATCAGGCTATGTCTTTTCTACAACCTAATAAACAACAAAACAAAGATCGATAAAAACAAATACATCAGACCACCAACTTACATCTCATCACGACGGGATCATCCTTTGAAAGTATGTGAATATATGTGCCGAATATCAACGTATGCGAATACTTTTTTTCCTAAAACTATTCACGAATGGAACAGTCTTCCAAAAAACATTGTGACGGCCCCTTCCACAGCGTTTCCTTCCCTTTTAGAGGAGTATGTGGTCACACAATGATATTGTATGCTGTGATAGTGGTATTTTTGATTTGTTTTTTATTTTTTGAGTGCCGTGCAATTCAACTGGTCCCCACTGATTTAAACGTACTTTGAATTTGTCAACCCTCCACAACAACGCCCCCAGAGGGCGCTGTAGGTATAAGTATAAATAAATAAATAATATGATTGATTGATTTGTGGGGTTTAACGTCCCAAAACCACCATATTATTATGAGAGACGCCGTAGTGGAGGGCTCCGGAAATTTTGACCACCTGGGGTTCTTTAACGTGTACCCAAATCTGAGTACACGGGCCTACAACATTTCCGTCTCCATCGGAAATGCAGCCGCCCCAGCCGAGATTTGATCCCGCGACCTGCGGGTCAGCAGCCGAGTACCATAGCCACTAGACCACCGTGGCGGGGCACAAATAAATAAATAAATAAATAAATAAATAAATAAATCTACGCATTGCGCTTGTCAACTCAAAATTGTCAGATTTGGTGAGTGGCCCCTTAAAGGAGCCCTGTAAGGTTTTTTCAATATGGTCAGAAAAAACTGCCGATCGGTCGTCGAGGCTCGTGAAAGTAAGTGAGCCAAACATTAAAGCGAAGTATATGGATTACAAATAATTCCTGAAATGAGCTAGAAATCATTCCTTCTTCATGCAACATATGACGCTGTGTAATGAAATAACCCGGCCTTATACACAAATTCACGGCCATTGGCTGACTGAGCATCCTGAGGTGCCTAGTTACCGAGTTCGCCGCGAGAAGCCGCCACGCGCTCATTTTACCACTGAAAGAAAGCCTTGATTGAAAGAAAAAAAACACAAAAAAGTGCTCACGGTCATGATATGCGTGTGACGTAAGTTTCTTTTCCCATGCTATCTCTTCTTGCTTAGGTTCCTGCACGTATGTTGAGACAAAAAAAAGCTTGAAAATAATTACAGCGTGTGACAAGTCCCTGTAACTCTGTTCATACTTGACGACCAAAAAATATTTTGCAAAGGTTGATTCATGAGGCTATGAACTCCTTTTTTAACTCATTCGATGGTTACGTGGAAAGATATCGCAAGGCCCCTTTAACGTAAAACACATTGCTACGTAGATAGGTAAATGCTAAGGTTTTAGCATACGCGCAACCTAAATTTAGGATATCCAGACTTTTTGTATGCAGTGTATTTCAAAAGACTTGTCTGAAAACCATAAATAAAGATGGACTATTTGCTAAATACCTCCATATTACTTTTCTTGTAGCCGCCGACACCCGAACATAGTTAGATATGTTCATTGTGCAATAAATTAGTAAATTTCACCAGTTTTTATTTAGTGGAGCCAATTAAAAACAATTATTCAGCTAAAGGAATAAAACTAGATCAATTCCTGCAAAAAGCCAATTGCTGCTTTGAGATTTCCAGAAATTGGCCTTTGATAAGTTAAGCAGATGATAATATGTGACCAATTTCGCCTGAGGAAACAAAACCGCAACGCTTAATAGCGCAACTAACATAGTCTTCTGAGATGCCCTCAATCAACGAGCGATGTTTTATTGACCATTTAACAATTTCGTTCCGAGTGTGTGGGCTGCACTCTTCATTTCAGCGCGCATGATAGCTGTGTGTTGAAAAACGCAGAAGAAATAACGCTACTGCAACCATTATCGTGAGCACAACGTCAATCTTTTCGTCTGCTTGTTGAAATCATTGGTACTTCGGTTTCAGTTTCACTTGCAAGTTCAGTCGAACTTCATTACTTCGACATGTTACCAGAGGCGACTTTTTCGAAATCTCACGCCGAAAATGGGCTATTCGTAAGTAGGGCTGTCATTCTCCTTTTTGACCTCACCACTTGTCTCAAGTCATTAAAAGAGTTACTTTACATTACTTAGTAAATTACTAAAGCAAATGGGATCTCCAGTAATCTTGGGATGTCTGTGGCTGCAGAAAAGGTCATTTGAAAACCGCAGGCAAATATCTCGTTTCTCTCATTTTTGAGTATTTTCAAACTAATTCCGTGAAACGCTTCTAAATGAAAGCTTCTGTATAGTATTCTCAAGTAACTGGACAATATTTAGGTAGAGATTGATACATGCATCATCTTCATCATCAGCAGCAGCCTGACAACGCCCAATGCAGAACAAAGGCCTCTCCCATGATCCGCCAATCAACCCGTTCTCGTGCATCCTGCTGCCACGTTATACCTGCGAAATTTTAAATCTCATCAGCCTACCTCACTTTCTGTCTCCCCTTCATGCGTTTGCTCGTCTGTGAATCCATTCAGTTACCCTTAATGACAAGTGGTTATCCTGCCTACGAGCCACGTCCACGGCCCTTGTCCGTTTTTTCTTCTTGATTTCAAATATGATATCCTAACCCTGGTTTGTTCCTTGACCCACTCTGCTCTCTTCTTGTCTTTAAGCTTACACATATAATGTTTCTTTCCATCGCTCGTTGCGTCGTCCTCAATTTAAGCTGAACCCTCTTTGTAAGGTTCCAGGTTTCTGCTCCGTAGGTGTGTACTAGCAAGACGCAGCTGTTATATACCTCCCTCTTGAGGGTTAGTGACAGGTTACTATTCATAATTTCAGAATGCGTGCCGAAAGTGATCCACCCTATCTTTAATCTTTTAAATATTTAACTCTCATGGCTCGGCTCCATGGTTACTAGCTTTCCTAAGTAGACATATTCCTTTATAACTTCCAGTGTTTCTCCACCCATAGCAAAGTGCTGTTTTCTGCTCAGACTGTTGCGCATTGCTTTAGTTTTGTGCATAATACTTTTAGACCTAATCTTCTGCTTTCCGTGTCGCGTTTGGTAATCATCAGTTGTATTGAAATAAAGTCGACATTTTTTGTATGACCTCTCAAAACTGCAGCCAAATATTACATTGTTTGAAACACGAAATAAAGAAACACGACAAATAAAAACATCGAGAACAAACTACTCCATAGATAAGTTATCCTACGTAGTTTCTACGTTACTTAATAAATATGTGAAAGCTGGCATAGATTTTTTACATTGTACACAGAATCAGTTGCGCGATATACACATGTTTAGTTTTTAAGATTTCTTTGCAGTTGCTGTATTATCATGGTTGCTATTTTTATTTTTGGAATTTGAACCTGATTTTTATATCTTTATTTATTAGTTATTTATTTATCTATTTGGTGTTTTGTTATTGTTGTTGACTTCACATTGCTGATTGTTTGGCACTGCTGTCGTGCTAAAAGGTAGCTGTGGGCCTTTGTCAAGCTGCCTCTTTTGGAGAGCAGCTTTTACCTGCAGCTGTCCTTCATCAAACTATTGATGAAATACACATTATTATTATTATTATTATTATTATTATTATTATTATTATTATTATTCCTTTCCCTGAGTTACTCATCAAAGCAATGTCATCAGTGAATTGCAGGTTACTAATATTCTCTCTATTAAATCTTATCTCAAACTCTTCTCCTTCTAGGGCCCCGAAAACCTCCTAAAACACGTGGTCGATAGCATTCTAGAGATTGTGTCTCTCTGCCTTACACCCTCTTTATTAGAATTGTGCCGCTTTCATTGTGGAGAACTATGGTGGCTGTGGATCAGCTGTAGATTTCTTCCATTATGTCTATGTAGGGTTCATCGGTGCCCTGCTTTCGTATATAGTGCCTGCATTACTGCTGATATCTCGGCTAAGTCGAACGCCTTCTCGCTATCTATGAAAGCTATATATGTATAGGGATTGACTTTGTTTCGCGCATTTATATATTACCTTATTGATAGTACAAATATGGTTTATTGTGGAGTAAGCTGTACGAAATCCTGCTTGGTCCTTTGGTTGACTGCACTCTAACGTCGCCTTAGTTTTATCACCTATTATTTTTGTAATTACCTTTTAAGAACGTACAGTAAGCCGATCAGCCTCTACTTTTTCACGTCTTCTTTCCTATGGTTTTAAATAATGTAGGCGATCTTCCGATATTCTCGTACTCTTCCCATCAAGAGACACTTCGTATATAAAGTGGCCAGTTTTTCAAACACAGTTTCTCCGCCATCTTTCAGCAGGTCCGTTGTTACCTTATCCTCACCAGCGACTTTGCCTTTTTGCACTCATTCTAGGGTTTTGCTTACTTCTCCTGTCGTCACTGCAATGATGTCGAATTTTTCTGGGTTACCATTGTTCCTTACAATATACGCCTGGTTGTTTCACCTTCAGTACAGCTTTCTGTATAGCTCCACCACCATTTCAACTATGCTATCTATATTGGTTATGACATTGCCTTCTTTGTCCCTAAACGCATACATTCGAATTTTGCCTATGCACAAGTTTGGCTTCGCAGCTTTTAGGCTTCTACCGCTTTTTACAGCCTGCTCAACTCTCTCCATGTTGTACCTTCTCATGTCAGCTACCTTGCTCCTATTAACTTCAAAGGCTTCACTAGCTCTATATTGTTGGTTGCTTTTGAGAATTTCATAGTTTGTCATCTCTTAATGAGATTTTCTGTCTATTGAGATAGTTTGCCAGTGAACTGTCTAGTGAGTGTACCTCCGACTTCCATTGCACTCTCCTTGATAGTAAGATTATCGTTCACAGTGGCAACGCTAACCTCGGTTACCTCGTTTAGAGCCTCTAATATATTCTGAAGCAAAACTCTGAATTCTTGTATTTTCTATCTCACCGCTAGCTCATTAATTGACTATTTGCGTATCAGCTTATGCCTTTGATGTTTCAAGTCTATTTGAATACGAGCTCTTACCATTCTACGGTCACTGCATCGGATCTTGCACTACTTCTACATCCTGTACAATGCCTGGGTGTGAACACAGTATGAAGTCTACTTCATTTCTTGTTTCACCATTAGGACTTCACCACGTCCATTTACGGTTAGCCCGTTTTTTCAAGAAGGTATTGAAGATCCCAAAAACACTACGTTCTGCTAACTGTACTAATAACTCCCCTCCAGCATTTTTGAAGTCGATGCTACATTTCCTGACTGCATGGTCTCCGGCCTGTTTTTTGCCTGCTTTGGCGTTAAGGTCGCCTGTCAGAATAGTATACTGTGTGTTTACTTTATTAATGACTGACTCGACGACTTCATAGAACTGTTCAATGAAATGATCATCTTGGCTTAATGTAGGCACGTAGGCATGGACTTCCCTCATCTTTTACCGTTTTTTAAAGTTAATTAAGATACTTGCACCCACTCACCTATGTTATAGTATTCTAAATACATGGTGGTTCAATTTAACGCTGGAATGGTACCACCGTTTTCAATTGATAGGACGGCCGTGTACTAACGCTCACAAGCGTGAACACGTAAATTCTGTTCAGCCGGCTGGATCGAAGCAGTTTCATTATGGACTAAATTCATACCCCGAGAAGGCACTTAACGTTCTTTCTATGCACACTGTTAGCTAGTTGGCGTCTTTTGTGCCAAATGATATATTATCTTTTTGGATTTTGGTCATTGCATGCATGACTTCCCTTTTACAGCAAAAGCTGTTATCAGATCACAACACGGGTCGCGCTCAGTTGTCTGCCACCACCACCGGTGTCCATAACCACATGGCACGAAATTATAAAAAAACACTCGTAGCAATGACCCAGTGGGGCTCGAACAAAGGTCCACTGGATGCCAGCCCTGTATTCTAACACTCAGCTATGCCGGTGCTTCTGACTCAGTGGCAAACTTGCCTTAGGCAGGCTTGATGTTGGGAAAGCAATCACGTCAATACGACTTATAAAGCGTTTTAAAACAGCGAAAGAACAACCAGTCGTCGCACAACGCGAATAGCGTAACCAGTGGGCCGTCCAAAATTTCAACCCATCTCAAAAGCTTGTGCTTGTTTTCCTATTACTGTGGTGCATGCCGACTTCATCCATAATTCCTCATTGTCGTCAGCCACTGCATGAACAATTAGCACAAAATTTCTTGCAAATGTTTAGCGGATACCACGCTTCTCATAAGAATGACAATAAATAGCATAGCGAATACTGGCCTACTACCCATATAAGTCATTAATAATAACCTAGTAGGTATCAAGCAAGTGTGCTTGCAGTAGTTACCCAATGAGTGTTTTGAAGAGGCTCTGAAAGGCCGCTCTTCTAGCTCCCACTGTGACTGTGCTGCGCCTTCCACGCAGGCCTGTCATTTTTTTCTTCCCCTTGTTCGATCGGCACAGGAAGCATTGCGTAAATAAAAAAAAGAAGATGACGAGCGATTATAGTTATCAGAAAACTCACTTGTGTGGCCAAACGTTCAACTGCAAAAGCTTAAAGAAATGTCTAGGCCTCGATGCAGCATATGACTATTAACTATATTGTAGCCATTTCCTGGCGTTAATCTTTCCAGTTATCGAGTTCACTGTCAGTCATTCGGGTTATCATTTTTTACATAATACTTCATATTAATTAGCATCAGAGCCGAGGGGTCCCTTGTGGTATTAAAGGTGTTTGCTCAGACGTTGTTGCGATAACCGTGGGTTGCGCCTTATTTGAAGCCACTGAGCAATATATAAAGAGAGAAGGAGACAGAAAAGGACGCTGAATTTATTGCTTTATACATGAACCAGCTTCCTGAAAAGGGATGGAACAGTCAGCGATGCATGACACGCAAGCACAATGTCACAGGACTTCTCAGGCACGCTCGAATTTGTTGGGCGGCATTTTATGGTTGCCTGCGTTTCTTCAGAGACGGCCACACCTGTCGGGCTGGCATACAGACAAACAAAAAGTAAGATGACCATAGGAAGAGGCAAGGTTTTCAACGGGGAACGTAGCTACCGACTATAGTTCATTCACTTTTCCTGCTTGGTCCCTACGAAAATACCCGCCTCGTCCATTCATCTAGCTTCACTCTTTCTGACTCATTATGCCAACGTGAAAAGGTATAATGGCCAGGAAGTACTTATCGAAACAACTAACTAAAGTAGCTTGTCAGTGTGTTCAGACGTAGTAAAAGGGATAGTGTCCCTTTTAGTAAACAAGATCAACTCACTCAGGGTTTCATCGACCAATAACACAGTACTCAAACTACTCGCACCGTAAACGCCTTTTACAACGAAAACATGAGCTCGAATGCTGGCTGAAGAAGATTGTGGTGGCCTGGACTGATGAAGTCTCTAACGAAAAGGAGAAGACGAAATCAAAGTGAGAAAGCAACGTTCTTAGAATTCTGAATGTTCTTTTTTTTTTCGCGGACAATTCGAATCGCAGAAGAGAGCCGGCAGGCAATGAATAAAAGCCGGTCTCGGCATCACAGCCTACTGTCAAAGGTGCCGGCACGCGAGACGTAGAAAATAAGAAAACAACCTGTTATAATTACAAAATGACGACGCGCGCGGGTGCGCGCCCGAGGAATAAAATCCCAGAGGTGACACCTAAAATGTAAACAAGGAATCTGGAACGTAGTCTAGAGCAAGCAGACGGGGACGTTTTCCCAAGGTTCTCCGCACTCGCAGGCGGCATAGTAAGTCTGGCTGGCTTTTGAAAGTAAATAAACACACGTGCACGAATCACTAATACCGAAAATCCAAAAAGAAAAGCAGCCTGTCGTCTTTTCGAACACAGGTACAAGAAAAGTAAGTATAAAAAGGAATGGATAAAGAGCAGAGTGAGAGGGGAAGTACTCAAACCAACGGTGGCCAAAGAAGAAGTAAGCATTCGGGTCCCTCCAGAAAAAGGAGAGCGCGCTCCACTTTTGCGAGCGGAGGCTTTTGCGTCGTGCTACTTGTTACGTCTTGCCGTCTGCAGAGAGGGCGCTGGCTGGGAGGGGGCGCAGTCGGGAGAAAACCGAGTGAGGAGACAAATAAGCTTTAGTGTGGAAGGAGAAATACGGGCGGGCCGTCTCGTAGAATGTCGGCCGTGACCGTGGTTATAAGAGGCACGCACGAAACAGGCATCGCCGTCACTCTGGCGGGCGTCGGCGGCACCGGGCGTGAAAGCGGCCGTCATGAAGTTGGTAAGCTCGTTGCGGCAGCCACCGTGAACACTACCGGTGCCTTCTCTCTCAGTTCGGTGCTTTACCGGCCCGGATGCGCGTGGGTTGGCGGCACTTCGGCTGTAGCGAGCGGCTGGCCACAGTTTCACCTTGTATTACGTGCGCTGAGTGCTCAGCAGGCAGACTTAACAGCAGTGACGCCTTTATCGTTCGTGCTGAGATCCAACCCGGTGCCTTCAGTTAGTTTCTCGTCGTGCCCCATTGAGAACACGAACAAACTGACGCGCTCGGCACCGCTGTGGCGAGGGAGATATTCATACCAAATGGTCGTGATAGCGTCAAAAAAAAAAAACTTCTCGTTTACGACAACTCTCAACAGACGACCTTGTCTCGGAGACAAGACAGACAAGCTCGTTTGCCAACATATATAATAATACGAAGGAGACGTCGAGAATGCACTAGCAGTTTGAATGGCGTACAGTAAACGGCATTCACGTTTGATAATGCCTCAGGCAAGCTCTGCTTTAGGGTCGTACCTTCCTTCTGAAAAATTATCCGGAAACGTTAAAATCATGGCCCCTATTTCAAACAATACTTCTAGGTTTGGCAGAGATACTTGCTTCCTTATTAGCGCAATAATCAAAATCAAAGAAACGGGAAAAAAACGTGAGGCGAGGAATAGAACGTGATGAGCACGCCATAAAGCTAGAAGAAGAAAAAAACCCCCTCTAACTGGCTGTCAGATGACAAGGCGAGCGCAATAAGGCAAATATATCCCAACATTTCGCAAGTTAGTGCCACAATTCTTGACACAATTTTTCGGCTGATCTTGTCGACCTCGGACACAAGGGTAAATATGTCACTAGACTAGCAGAAGGAACGAATTCGCAGCTGTAAACCACCGAAGTATATTCTTGAGATCGCTGCAGCTGACCGCGGCAATTTCAAGAGTCGTTTTCATTCAATGAACGCTTAGTTTTTTCGTAGAATTGTCTTAACATTATTTTTATGCAAGTGCGCCCATATTTCAGTAAGGGGATGTTCTAACAGAAAATCGATCACCCTAAAGAAAGAAGGATTAGCTTTATAAACGCAGAAACAGAATGAACAAGTGCAATGAAAGGATGCGTTGTGCATGTCAATATGTATTCGCATAGAGCATGTCCTTTGCGTTTATATTTTCCTGTTTTTATTCTCGAGCTAGATTGCATCTATGCCCATCCTGTTTGATTGCTTGTGACATAGTTGTGGCACACATGAAAAATGAACACAATTCAGGTGTTGTATAGTGCATACCTTCGTTGAATAAAATGTTAATTATTCCCCGATTGAAACAAAAGGCTAACTAAAGTAGTCAAATGCTAAGGGTTTCCTGTGCTGCCAATTATTTCAGCGTATTCGGTCGTCTATAATTCATGTACGTATGAACAAATCCTGAAGTCTTTCTCAATTGCATCCCCGAGGGCGTCCAAGTTTCTTTCTGTTGCCATGCAATTAGAAATGCACTGTTATCTAAACCATGTACGACACGTATGATAAGGGGTGCTTGATAATGTTAAGCGGGCGCTTCTTATAAAGGTTATGAGTGCAAATGACCGCTATAGTTAGGACAACCCCGAAAGTATCACTTATTGAATTTAATTTACCTGTCTATACTTTATTTTCTTGTCTTCAACATGTATATGTGAATTGAGCCTCTCAGAAAAGATTTTGCTGCAAGAAACGTACCTGCACTGGTAATCGGTCATTGCTAAAGTCATCACTTCATATATATGAAGTGATGAAATATCGCTTCAGGGTCACCACGTGACATCATTATTCAATGAGAAGAATTCATTTCTGACAAAAACGAGCATTTGTTGATGTCATGCTTAGCGTTGCGTCAATAGCGTTTGTTTAGCAGCCTGTGTGACAATATCAATTTATCGTATTTTTTTCTTGTCAAGCTTATATTTAAGTCAGAAGCAAGCCACAGCGTAGCATTCCGCAATAACTTTACCACCTTTTTTTCACCATGAACCTTTATCTACTGAGATGAACTCTTTTTTTTGCGTTGGGATCTCATTTTTATGAGAATTAAGTGACCGTGAAACACAGTAATAGTTAGGCGATGGGCACGATCCGCTGTCGTGGCACACAAGGTGGCGGTAGATACATCATATACCCGATACTGTGTTAAACATTGTTAACATCTGAGTCGCACTCCTTGCTCCTGAATGTCGTTAAGCTTAAACTTTATAAGACAGACAGTCAGGTCTAACGTCATTTTGTTTCATTTATTTTTCCTTGCAGAACATTGGCTTCATTGTCCTTGTCACGACAGGGTACGTTGGTGCGTACGAAGTCAACAATGCACGCCGACAGCCCTTGAGGAGCCTTCGAAACCATGCGTATGACTTCGGTCCCAGCAGCGCGTCTTCGAAGCTTGTATTCACTGGTCCAAATGCTTTAGAAAGAATGCTGTCTCAGAGCATCGGCCAGAGCCTGGAAGAAGGCATAATCAGCGGAGCTGGTGGTCAGCGTGCAATCGTGCAAGAGATTGGTCATGGCTTCAACCCCAGCGTTGCCCACATCGTCGGTCACCCGAATGTGCATGGTTTTCATCAGGTGTTTCCACCGGGAGCGTTACACGGTATTTCTTACGCTGGGGTACAAAGCGCTGGCCAAGAATTCCAGCGCAACGTCGGCAAGACCCTACAACATGACGTGGTACCCAGCTTTGCAAGACAACTAACGCAGGGTGGCGCTCGCGGCCTATCCCAGGGCGTCACTATAGGTGCCGCACGTGGTGTTAACCCCACCGTCATACAACGAATGACACGTACCAAATCTAAAGCACCACAGCGTACAACAGGCCAGCAAGTGGTACATACCATGGTACCGGCAGGCAGCTACGTTTCAAGCTCCAGCTACGGATCGAATTCTGGCCTCGTGCGAGCATTCCAGCCCAATTATGACAGTTCGTACGCAAGCCCAACATTCACGAGTAGCGTGCACGATGATTTTAGCTTCGGCGACACCAAAGTCATACATGGGCCAACTTACGTGGTGCACACTTTTGGCAGCAACAGGGATCCCTACTTCAGCAGCCTCAAGTCTTACACGAGCAAGAGTCACCGGAGTAGCAAACCCTACGTGCGAAAAGCCATCGTTATTAAAGAGAAGGGCCGCCATCGACTATGATTGATGCTGCAGAGTGATGCGAGGCATGCATTGAAACTACATCGTACAAAAAGGTAACACCTACAACTCGCTCTTCTTGTTTCTTTCCATGCGTTCAGTAGCTCTGTGGAATACCCAGTAAATGCCAAATGTATGTACTGCAGCAAAAACTCACAGATGAAGCGCTTTTACTACTGTTAAAGTGCTTTCATATCGCGTTTATAACGTCGAAATGGACATTATGAAGTTTGTAGTCGCATTCAGCGATGTGTATAAGGAATGAAAGGAAACGAAAAGGAGCTCAGATAACAGCTACTTGACATATCGCGTTCTTTGTTCCTTTGCTTGTTTCTTGTTTGAAAGCGTCCCCGTTAATGTAAAGTATTACCAATTTGTGTTGTTCCGAATATTCAGATACAGCTACCCGATACCACACAACGAAAACACAGATAAAGTTGAAGATTGACATACGCGTGTTCTCGCCTAGAAGGCAAGGATAGCCCACATGATGTGTTGTGCTTGCTGTTCGTGAGAATCCTTTGTTCATCCCCTTGCTCCCCTATTCGCAATGTCCCTTGTTCCTTGCCAAAAGAGCAATTTTTTTTTCATCTCGATCTTTGTCTTTCACCACATAATAGAGACCAACAACGGCTCGGGAAGATGGTGTGAGCTGGACAAGATGAGGCTGTGCACTCTCTGGTCCTGCTGTACTCGAACTTCAACCAGAATCTACCTCTTCCCGTGCAATGCAGCAAGCACTATCAACCAACCCGCTAGCGTCGCCCGGTGAACTGTCTTGTACCTTTCTATTGTAAATAAATTTCTTCTATTTAACGAGTATTGTGAAATAAAAGCACCGTGAAAGCTCACTGCCTTTTTGGTACGCGGGAATGATTGTGCAGGTTACCAGGAAAAGTTGCTTGCAGTGACATATCTGTTCGACATCTAATACTACGATATCATTTAGTAAAGAACGCATTTTCTGTAATTGTGGTGCATTAATCAATATGAAGTCATTAGACACCCTACCACACCATATTAAAACAAGTTCTATGTTTCGTTTATGCTGATGCTGAAACGGCTTAATGGTGATGCAAGTAAGGTATTGCAGGTAGTGAAATATGAGCATACCTCTAATATAGGTGTAAGTACGTTGTTTCAATTTATATAAAAACTCATTCGGAGGACCCATTATGGAAAACCAGCGCTGGAGTTTCGGCAAACAAGGAGCACCGCCCTGTCGATCGCAGCCGGAAACATTTGGGCATATAAATACTAACGTTAACCATGCCACCATGCGAGATAATCAGACGAGGAAAAAGAAGCTTGGAGGCCGGCGTTATTTTTGTATTCACAAATTCCACAACCACAAAAGCTTTTTAATAACAGCAAAAACTAATCCAGAGTATGTATAGCTGATTCCATGCAGCGTCGATTACCGTCAATGCACATGGGTTGGTGCCTTGAAAAAGATCCCAAGTATATTATTTGAAACTTGCTTTGGAATCGTTCGAGAAAGCACATGAAACCTTAGGTTGCGTAAGCATCACGCCGTATATTACACACAGTATTAACGCAGTTAAGTAACTTCATGTCACATTCGAGTAAATAGCGTATCATATCTGACAGTCACGTGCAGAGCTCCAGACAGGTTACAAGACGATGACTTCTAGAAAAACAGGAGGCGCTATGCAGGATCGGCCAAGCTTCGCGAACCTCGGCATCTTTCTGAGCTCTGGCGACACCCACTTAAGAACAATCCAAGAGTACGAAAAAGTCAAATCTACCCCTCAGCGCGTTGCGTTTGAATGGCTATGACGCAAGCCAGTCATCTCGTCAAGGACGGTCGACTAAGTTGGGCGTTTTTTTTTTTCAAACCAGTGGCATCTTCACTCATTTGTTTGTCATTCCACCAAGTGCAGAAGTGCACCGATCCAATAAAAGTGTCGGAAGCACTTTGTGACGGTAATTTTCAAAGGCACGGGGTGTTACAATTAATTTTGAAGCTTTTAATGCCTGCACTAAGTCTGTTTTAGAATAATCAGCACGATGGCCCCTGAGATCAGTACCGACTGAGCATCCTACAACATCGCGACCGCAGCTGAACCCGAGGTCACGTATTAATCGGTCAGCCTGTACATTCTAGTGCGCTACTCGGCCGGTGCGCGTCGTCTTTGTTGTCATCGCCCGCTAGCACCCAAGCCCGTGCGGCCGGTTAATTAGCTGCAGGGGAAGAACCCCAGGTGGTCGAAATTTCCGGAGCCCTCCACTACGGCGTCTCTCATAATCATATGGTGGTTTTGGGACGTTAAACCCCACATATCAATCATCAATTAGCTACAGGGGCGAAGCTCCTTAAGCCGTCGGTCTGTCCCTCTTAGATCATGGGACGTGACCGCTTAGGTAATGATTCCCTCAGCAAGTGTGGACGGACGGACAGATGAACGGACAGATGGACAGACGACTAAACCTTCCGAAGCTTCGCCCCACTCATTATCACCCACTCCGTGTATATATGCTGCGAGTTTTTCGGCTAGATGGTATACTTGGCTAGTTAGTAGACGACATGCTATGAAAAAGCTAATTACACCCGCTCATGGTAAGGCCGAGGCCATTGAGCCACATCTTACGACGTCCGTGCTAATGAAGCTATGTGAAGCTAGAACCAGGCTTACTACAGCATGCTAGATGATGTGCTACCTATACTATGCTAATTAACGCGACGTTAATCATGAGTAAGCTAAGTAAAAGCACGTCAATTAGCCCTCACTAATATGATGATAATTAGTACCCTGCTAATCAGGTTTACGTTCAATAGTTCGATACTGATAACGACCTTGGTAATTGGGCCCAAGGTAAATACCTTTTAATTAAATACTTATCAATGAAGACAACACAGCTCAGTGTAATAGTCGTGAAGCCGCCGCAGCCAATCAGTACAATCAAAGTTAACACAGAACTGATGCAATATTCACTTTGAAGCAAACCACGCACCTAAATGCACAATCAACTTAAAAAGCTTGATTGATTGATATGTGGGGTTTAAAATCACAATACCACCATATGATTATGAGAGACGCCGCTAGTAGAGGGCTCCGAAAATTTTGACCTACCTGGGGTCCCTTAACGTGCTCACACACAAATCTGAGCACACCAGTCTACAACATTTGCGCTTCCATCGGAACCAACCTAAAAAGCTACAAGAAGCTAGGTTATCACAAACTCCTCTATGGATTCAGCCTTGCAGAAGTAGTGTGAGCTCACCAAATTTTTCTTATTGTTCTTATATGCAAAGCAGCTGCCGCTTAGCGTTCATCGCATTGAAGGCTTGACAGTCACACCGGCACCATCATAGTCACGAGTTGAATTCGGGCCTTCTAAGAATCAACAAGTTTGTATCCGAGTTCACGCGTCAATCAGTTTGATTGGCAGACCCTTGTGGCGAAGATCGGGTACGCCCACCCTGTTTTCTCTTGTCGAGGAGCAATACTCACGTCAAGCAGCACGATTAATCTGTCAGGTTTACCGCGCAGACTACGGATACACGCACGCAGAAGTAAAAGTGATATCACCACACGACTACGATGTCTGGCATTCAATTTCACCGCGCTCACGACATATCCAATCCCAGCCACGCTGCCGAAACCGATGCGAGTGCCCCTAGTGACCACCTGTTTCTATATTTATATACAATACTCGAATGAGCGGAACAAGCAGCACGAGAGTGCTGCGTGTGCACCCTTGCTGCCTTCAAGAGCACAAATTTCCATGCTGCAGGTGGAACAAAAGAACATGTGCGAAGAAGGAAATAACGCCCGCGAACACGCCTGTGGGAGGCGCGTGTTGATCGAGTTGGCAAAAATTCAGAACGACAATCACGCTGAGGTCTCTGCACTGCTAAAATGTTGAGTGAGTTACGGCGCTGACGTGCTCGCGCGCGGTGTTTTTTTGATAACCACCGCTAATGTGCGACATGCCTTTCCAACGCTACGCGCATGTGTGTAGCCATTTTCATCAACGACGATCACGCGCTCCGCCCTGTCTTCATGCCATGGCCGCTGCAGAGCAAGCTCTGAGCAAAGTCGGCTGCCCGAGAAGCTTGGGCTATCCTGCATTGCACCCATGATCTACGCATGTTCCATTATTGACCACACACTGCATGTCAACCACGAAACCACCACAAAAGTCCATTACCACCGGGTTGTTCAAAGGCACTTTCCTTAGGGGCGAGGCTCCTAAAGCCGTGGGTCTCTCTCGCTTAGCTCGTACGTGACCACTTAGTTCAATGACTCCCTCAGCAGGTGCAGATGGATCGATTGATGGACAGACAGACAGACAGACGACAGACAGACAGACAGACAGACAGACAGACAGACAGACAGACAGACAGACAGACAGACAGGCGGACGGACGGACAGACGGATAGACAGACATACATATGGACAGACAGACAGACAGACAGACAGACAGACAGACAGACAGACAGACAGACAGACAGACAGACAGACACAGAGGCACGGACGGACGAACCGAAGGACGGATGATTCAAGGTTTACCAATACAACCCTCGGAAACTTCACCTCACTAATCCTCATTCACTCCGTGGATATTTTGTGATTTTTTAAGTATCAGGCTTAGACGACGGCCGACTGCAAGCTTGCGAGCAGTCTGCAGACGACGGTGAGTCGACTTCGTTAATGTACAACAGCTCCGACATGTTTGAATTTCCACTAACACTATCAATTGCCGCATTGCACTGGGCTTTGTTGTGAAAATTGCCTCAGACATTCATTTCACGATTCACCGTCAGCTTCAACAAGTCACTTTAAAGACTGCGATACAAGCATTTTGTGGGTTCACGCTTGATTTTTAACACACTGTAAACGAAAGCGCGTACCGAAACAGCTTCTCTATTATATAGTGCAAAAGCGGTGCCTACCAACTACGTAAATGATATATTTTCACCTAAAATAGCTGTCACTGGGCCGAATGCTACCTCACTGTTGCCTGAAAAAAAATGCAAATTTTACTTCCAAGCGTGCGCATAATGAGCAATCTGCACACTTCGTCGAGCATCGCAAGCGCTATTTGAATGCGCTTACCTGTAAGTTTACACCATACAATGCTTGGCACTACGTCGAAAGGTCACTATTACTTTTCGCGTCATAGACGTGCTTCATTCAGGAAAGCGTTTGTTCTTTCGACAGCATAGCCTTGTGACGGTATCCGACCACGCACACATCGCTGAAACCGTAGAGGAGAATTATCTCTGGCATCGCTGCTCACCCGATGCGCTGCAGTTTTCAGTGAAGTGTCCACATTTTCACTGGTATTGCGCGTTTCAAAGTACCTACCACACCACGCACATCGGGCAAAACCGAGGGTGGTGACGCATGACGATCATCATGCGTTTCAGCACGCGCAACCTGCACGCAATGATGCGCGTTCTTTATTACTACGCTGCGTAAAAAAATTGAAAAGAAAATACAAGATGTGTCATGAGAAATGTTTGGCTATGTTATTGGTATAGATAGATTACACGAACCCTGACACGTTCAAACTTATTTTTTTTTTGCTTGGAGATTGCTATATGTGTCTACACAAATGGATTTGCTATGGTATTCCAGATAACAAGTGGTACAATGTTTCCTAGCAACTATATATAGCGAAAACAAGCAAATACGCAATAATATTTCGGTGGGCCGTATACACAACTTGATGTACACAAAAGGCGCATCATGAATGACCCGAACAAGGCCAAATTTTTTAAAACGTGATGCGTTGAAAGCAGCGCAAGTCATACAGCTTTAGACAAAACCTTTGACGACATACACATATGCTAAGCACTTCGAATACAATTCGTTATGGCTAATTTGCTGGTCGCCTCATCTGTCGACTTCTGTGTGAAATAAGTGCCGAACAATTCTTGAATTTTTCGTTCGTATAATACTGCCGCAGAAAGGTGCAGAACGCGGAAATCGAAATTCTTGCCACGTCTTCCTAGTAGCTTACGACAGTATCCCATTATCATGCACGATCATCTAAAAGTAGATAAAATCCGTGTCACAGTGATACCGATGTGAAAAAATTCATGTGCCGGCTGTCATCAACCCTGTTTTCCCGTAAGCGCTTTTAAAAATGATATTCACTTCTAGTGGCAGCAGCATAGGCATAGGGGCATGTGTTGTTACTCGCATACAAGGTCGCTGCGAGCTGCGCGACGAGGAATGGGAGATAGAAGTATGTGTTCAGTGAAAGAAGAATTTAAACGAACAAAGAATAAATTAAGGTGCCCGAAGTGCTATAAGTGTTCAGTGTCTCACAGATCAAAGAACAGAGATTAAACTATATAATGTTTACGAAAATTATCTGAATTAATAACAATTGCTGGATTAATGGAAGGAGCACACTGTGTGCCATAGGTACTCCCGCTTGAGCAAGGAAAGGTGGTGTAAATAACAGAAATTGCTAGACTACAGCATTACAGCATCATATGACATAGATGTTTCGGACTGTTTGATTGGGCGGCAGGTACAATCGAGGCCTCTATTAGGTCGCCATTAACAATTTTGGGACACGCGCAGCGCGGCACTTCCTGCAGACGGCGCGTGGGCCAACGAGCCTCATTGTGCGCCGTCTCCTCCTTCTCAGCAGACGGTAGCCGGCCCTGCCCTGGGAAGGTCCCAAAATGGAGCAGCACGCACATCGCGTGCCGAAATCAGTCTTCTTTTCTAGGCTGCCTCGATAACCAGCGCAGCTTTCGCCTGGGGAACGCGGCCGCGGCGCCCCCCCCTTGGCGTTCTTCCCTTCTGTTCCGGTTCGGTTCGATGCCCTGAGACCGAGCGCCAGCGGCGTAGGGCAGGATATGTGCCTTCGTCACCTGAAGAACAGAAACAGCGGCAATTCGCTGATGGCAACGGCACTATTCTGTTTATATCACTTCTTTCTGATGCAGCACACTGAAAGAAAACAAGGGCCAGGTTCCGCCAGTTAACTACACCGTAAGCAACTATAGGCATTATAGAAGTACCTAAACAATATTGGCATAGTGAAGTCGGCAGACGCTTTATTTAGACCTGGTTTGACTGTTCTGCAGTAAATACGAGATTTTTATTGAACGCATAACATCACTTTGGTAAAAGGTATTACGTAAATTTACCAATTCCCAGTCTTGCAGTCTCCAGGACAGTCGTCGGCCTCGTTTCAGCGGGACTGCACGAGTTGGCCAGTTCAGTGTTTGTTTTTAGGTCTCATATGTACCAAGCGCCCAAAAGTGAAGCGAGCCTTGTGCACCCACTATTGTCACAAGGACATTAAATGATTTTGACACTAACTCAAGATAATTTCTTTAGCTTTAGTACTACTATTAGGCCTACTACTACTACGACTACTGCTACTACTACTACATAATACTACTACTACTACAAACAGTTGTGCTGAAATCAACAATAATGAACATATATTTACAAAGGCTGGTATATTCTACTATAATTTGCGTTGCTCTATTTTTAGCTACATTCTTTGAGACCACGCCAGTTCTACCTTGTAGCTCCCTCCTGGACCTAGTCTTAGCGAGGTTTGACCAGAATTATTAATTTCTCAATGTTGCAGTTTTTGTGCAATGAGTCCAATGCCTTGAACAATCAGGTTTATGAACGGGAAGTGTAACTGTAAGCCTATGCCGGCATCTCAAAAAACAGGTTTGAATGTCAAGTTATCAATAGTTGAGCCAACCAAATACTAATTATTTCTTTTCCTATACATGGTTATTTTGTAAACATTGTGTTCAGAAATCTGTTCGATACAAAGCCATTTTGCATAAGCTTCCATAAAATACGAAACATCATTGCACACAGTAAACATAACTGCCTTAGAAAGTTTGGTTTTCATAGTCTGTGAGTCTTAAGATCACATTGCGATTCATGGTACACAAGATTTGCCGTATTTGAGAGCTGCGTATTATTTCGACCAACAGACCTTCTTTCGCGTGTACTGAAAGAACGGCTGGTGTTTTTCAGCCTACTCTTGTAGAGAGAATTCACTGAAGAATAATAATGGTCTTGAACGAATAGGACAGAAATTTTCACTTTGTGACAGGCTACTCACCAGTGCACATGAAGCAACAAGTACGCAATCATTCTGTTGCCAGTACTGATATAGGACAAATACTCATCTTGAAGCATCACCTAAAAGTTACCAAATAAAGCCAAACGGAACCATGAAACGAAAAATGATAGGTGGGACATTAACATGCAGGGCGACAGTGGAGCGGATAAAAGTAAACACATTATTAGTTGATATTCCTTCTACATTTTATAGGGAATGTCTTTTAGAACGAATACCATTCGTTTGTAAAGTCATTTGTTTGTTGTCACACCGTGAAACTAATCCCATTTAACGAGAATGATATGTAATGCCGAATTAGTTTCTGAAACACATTTGCAATCAACTCCAGACTGCATGCGTAGTCTCGATGCCAGGGACGTTTTAGGGAGGTGGCTGTCAACTGATGTTAACGTAAGTTTTGTGATTCATAAGTATCTTATTTTCTATTTGATTAATTTATTATTAGCTTGAGGCCATATTAGCATGCGCAAAAATTTCTAAAAGAAAGCTGCTCGCAACTACAGTGGCTGGACGCCGGTCATCTTTAATTTGGGCTCTGTTTACATTGCCTGTATCACGGGTGTTGATCGTCCAATTGTTCATGTTGTGGTAATCGATAGGGTGACTGCACAAAATCTCTGCCGTTATCTATGATTTCTGC
Organism: Rhipicephalus annulatus; assembly: GCA_013436015.1. Taxonomy (NCBI): domain Eukaryota; kingdom Metazoa; phylum Arthropoda; class Arachnida; order Ixodida; family Ixodidae; genus Rhipicephalus; species Rhipicephalus annulatus. The sequence goes on along the minus strand of WOVY01000381.1, from coordinate 678,690 downwards.
AGCCGGACTCTCTCGAGAGGGTGATCGAGAAAGTATTGGTGCCTCTTGGGGAGAAAATTGGCGGACTGAAGAACAGGTTTCTCGGGGTGAGTGAGAGGTGCCACTTTCTCGTCCGGTCGCTCATCTTTTCGTGAATACGGTTCCCCTGCAAGTGTGAATACGGTTCCCCTGCGACAGCTTGCTGATGCAATGCTGCTGCTGCTGTAATGCTGTTGTGTACAATGCTCAGTTGTGCTCCCATGCTTCAGTTCAGCGTACTCACGCTCACGCGCACTCATACCATCGGCCATGTTGATTTTTACTGGCTTGACTTTGACTTCACTTGCATTGTGCAGCTATGGCGATTGTCTAACAAACAAAGGTGCGTTTTTAGTGACAAAAATTATTTTTGACACTAAGTGCATGTTACACGCTAGTTTTAATACATTCATATTTCTCCGAAAATGACTGCTCAGAAGGGCTAATATCATCGTGATCACTTTAAAATGACATTTTTTTCCGTTGTGTGACGGCACAGAGGTAAAATGACAATTTTTTAGCCTATCAATCAATCAATCAATCAATGTTTCTTTATTAGCATCAGAAGTGTACATTAGGAGTAAGTATGCAGCAGGAGATCCCAAGGTATTAAACCGCAGGCGGGACCTCCTATGTTAATACAATGAAAAAGCTAAAATATTAATAGCGAAAGAGCAAGTCACAGAACATTTCGAACTTGTTTTTACAAACAAAGCAAGATATCAAAAATTAACAAAATCTAGCAGTTATACGTTTAATAGAGACTTTTTCGATTTTCTCTTAAAAACATGAATGTGCACTAAGTCTTTCACATCATGTGATAAAGAATTCCATAATGAAATAGATGAAAAACAATGCTCATTTTTCCATAATTAGTGCAAACTTTAGGTAATAACAGGTTATGGGCGACCGCGAATCTAGTATTATTGGAATTATCCAGCAAGATAATAGGAAATATGTCGATAGTAAGGATACGGTGGAAAATTTTGAAAAACAAAACACACACATTATAAACGTACATTGGGGAGATGGGTAATACGTCAAGCTGGCAAAAAATCTCATGTGATGGCGCTTGACGTGAAGCGAAAGTTATGAGTCGAATTGCTTGTTTTTGCAATACCTTTAACGGCCAAACGTGCACCGAATATAAATTACCCCATGATGTAATGCAATAACTGAGATGACTGTGTATGAATGCATAATACAATGCCTTCAGAGTTTTGATGTTAAAACACATTCGTGGCTTGACCAATGCCCTGATACCATACGAAATCTTTTTACAAACAGAATTGATATAATGCTGAAATTTCAGATGTGTGTCCATTGTAACTCCTAAAAATGACGTATGATCACTTAAAGAAATAACTACTGACTTCACATAAAGGTAAGGAATGAATGCTAGTTTTTTGTTTGGTGAATAAAAAGCATAAAACAGGTTCGTCGGCATAATGTTACACAACGGGATTGAACATCCGAATTAACAAATATCCAACTGAATAGGTTTATGGAAATGTAGCAGCTGTTGGAAAAAAAAGGGAAAACTAGAGTCATTTGTTGTAAATCAGGTTAGAGTTTTTGTGTGACAGGGGTATAAGACAAGAAAATGTACACATATATAGCTGGGCAGGCCACGTAATGAGAACGACCGGTAACAGATGAAAAGTAAAAGCAATGGCACCAATACCGTGGGATAGGAAATGCCATGAGGACTCTAGAAACGTGTGTTGCTGGGCGAGCATAGGTAAGATAAAATTATCAAAGGCAGGACAACAGCGGGGTGATGAAATGAGTAATTTTTCCAGCATAAGATTGAATCATCTCGCTCAAATAGGGCGAAGATGAGAACATTGTCAAACGCCTTCACGTTATAGTGCAAGTAAAACATGCTGCTACGGTTGTTGGTTGCCCCCCCCCCCTCCCCCGCCTCCGTTACTAGCAGTGGAACGGGAGAACTTGTTTCAATTTTCTTGATGCTAAACTGTGCTTAGACTGAAGTAGTGCAAGATGTCGCATGATATGACAAAACAAACTACGTTTAATCGAGGAAATACAAGTATTACTTCAAAGAGAAGAGAAAGCGATCGATGTCAAGCTTAGTAAGAGTGAAAATTGTTTTTGTGTGTACATTTTTTTTTCATGTACGGTCACTCGATATTTTCTACCTATTTTCCTTTGCTTCACGGAAGCGAACTCAGTATAATAATATGAAGAGCTTCACTTGCTTTTCTTTTTTTTTCATGCGACTGCTTTGTTTTATTTTATTCTGACATCAAAATAAATACGCCTTCTAATAGGTGAAATTGTTTTTTTAAATAAATTATTTAGAAAATTGTTCTGGTGAATTTTAAAGACCATAATTTGACATGACCACGTATGCAATTGGTTGTTCTTTTTTGCACATTTTTTATTATCGATTAACGTGGAACTTTACAATCAAATATGTTATTCATAGAGCAATATGGTTCATATCTTCTAGATCTAGCATCCGTTAATATCAACAATTCCTGCTTTCATATGCAAACGAATAAACGAATGCGAAAAAAGTTGAAGTACTCGTAGCTTGTCTACCTGATGCTAACATAATGTCACGCTTTTTCGTAGACTAGTTCTCAAGGTTCGTCGGCATAATGTTACACAACGGGATTTAACATCCGAATGAACAAATATCCAACTGAATAGGTTTATGGAAATGTAGCAGCTGTCGGAAAAAAAGGGAAAACTATTGCTATTTAGTGGGGCTCCCACGAAAAAAAACACCACTGCAAAAAAAGAAAAATAAATGAAAGAAATTTCAGGTATAAAAGGCTTTAGGCCTGAAGATTAGGCACAAGAAGAGAAAGGAAGAAGCCACTCTAAATAAGCCACCTCACTGCGGTCGTTGCACTCTGGTGTTAGGCAAAACGGTCTTGCAAGGTCAGGAAACTGGCCGAGACAGTGTCATGCCGAGAATTCTGAACTTCAATTTCTGAAAGGAAAAGAGCCCGGCTGTGGTAACGGGTTTGCGATGTACGTGCTCGTGGAGCAACAGGAGATGTCTCACAAAGATAACCTTCGAAGACACGAAGTAGCTCTGTGTGGCATAACAAAAAAAAGGCACATTAGAAAAAGCAAAGAAGAAAAAATAAAATGCTGCACTAAATTTATTATCACAAAAAAAGAAACGTTCAAAACAGATTTGGAAGCAAATCTCATGGCCCCAAAAGACGATTTTGATGAAGTGTTCACGAATGTTTTTGAGAAAAAAAACAAGAAGCATGCTGATTATGAAATTTTAGGAATTGAAAATCTCGACGACGTCGACGTTAGGGAAAAGCTTTGCAGCAACCATAATCCAATCTCTGTTTCGTTTCCGGCTTTCCATTAAACACGAGTGGTAAATTGACCATTCATATTGGAAATATATATTGCGACAATAGGAACATGGGACAGCTTTGTAGCTGACAGTATGCGTTGCCGGCCTCCTATAATTTATTTAGGCACCAATGTTGTAAAAGTGTCTCTGGGCTCGTTTTCGGCATTGTACAAAACTAATGAAACCGAGAAATCAATGGCCAATAAAAGCGTGGAGGACATTATTTGTGATTTTAGGTGCGAAACAGCGCTTTGACTCACATGTGTAACTCCGTACGTACGTGCGTCTGTACGAACGTGCCACAACACGTTCCCCTTGCCGCAAGTGTTGGAGCGTTGCCAATTAGGTCACGCCACAGCTGCTCGTTGACGTGACGTTTCGCTTGCATGCTTCTCTCAAAGGTGTGTGCTGACGTCACTCTCTCCCTCACCCGCAGCACGCTCGCCGCAGCGCCTGCAGTGGCCGGCTCCTGCACCCACTCGCAACACGCTTCTCTCTCGCATCATCTCCTCCACTGTTCGCAACGCTAGACCGCACGTCAAGTGAAAACACCCTATCGGCTTGTTTATGTGCGATGAAACCTACACAAAACCAAACCAGCTTCCCGTGTCTTTGCGTTTCAAACAAATGTTTACTCAATACGCAGTACACTACGTTTGATTTCAAAGGGTTATTTCTGCACCCGCGTCAACACCCGTTTCGTCCGTGTCAACGTCATGAGCACCACTGTTTCTTCGCATCCAATCAGGGTTCCCTTCGGGGAGATAGTCCATAAACTTTCTTAACTTCACTGTAATGAGTTTCACTTGATTTAAAAAAAAATTAAAGTGGACTAAAATTACCATTTGCGTCAATGGGATCCCGACCCTTAACCTTCGAATTACGCTGTTTTTTTGGATTAGTTGGCTCTTGGTGGCTTAATTGTTTGTCAGTCAAAATATATGTGTTAATTGCAGAAAACTAGCTTGCTCTGACCATTCTACTTCTTTCATACTTTCATGGCGTGAGCTTTGGTACCGACAGACTTGATCCCTATATAGTTAGCATTCGAGGGTTTATTGGTCAACCGCCACCCATTGTTAAGGTCACGTGCCCGGGAACGCTCTCGGGCAAAAAAAAAAGAGCATTATGCACTTGCCACTTGAGATACGGGTGGCACTGGATAACATTCCCATGTAACAAGCACACATAAATACATATAAAAGTGTCGAAAAAAGAGCACTCTTTATTGTAGTTCAAATGGCAGAGAATCAGTCACATAATACAAAAGTTGTGGGTTCTAATCCCCTCAATCGAAAAAAGTTATTTGTGCCCATTATTTTTCTTTAATTTACGTGAGGATCAATATATTATGAAGTTAAAGAGCCACATATATTGTCCCCCACGTTTTTCTTGACCTAATCGTCTGTCGGTTTCATTAGTTCCTTAAGCACTATAGCTCATTCACGACCGAATATATTCTACACAGTCTAAGTAACTCTACTAAAAAGGTGACGAAGCAGCGACAAGAAAAGTAACAACAAATATCGCAATGCTTGCACAAGTCCGAAAAATATTTTGTAATGTTTAATTTCAAGTAACCTCAATAACTTGTATAGCTATATATTAGGTACTCAGTACAGTTGTTTACTAATACTATATCATGCTACAGTAAATAAATTTGTTCAAGATTCACAAATGAATATGTACTGTATACATTATAGCCGTGGTACGCCGAGTAGTGTAGCGGTTACGGTGCTCAGCTGATGACCCTAAGGTTGCGAGTTTGATTCCAGCCGCGGTGGTCGCATTTAGATAAAGTCGAATTGCTAGCGGTCCGTGTACTATACTATGCGAACTGTTAACCAAACCAGATGTTCAAAATTCCAGAATTTTTTACTACAGCATCCTCATAATCATGTTCTGGTTTTAGAACGAAAAATCTCGGATATTATACAGTTAGAAACAGGCCTTCAGACTTTTCGTAATATTCACTCATTTACCAGTAAAAAATTTTTATTAAGCAAGAAAATGCCATAACCGTTTTTGAAATAGGCGCGCAAAGGGGAGGTAGTCGATGTGAAGTTTGAAGTTTATTATAAATCATGAAAATACAAGTAACATGGTAAATACCTATTACAAGAGGAGCTCCCGTAGTAAACACTGTCAGGGGGACTTCCTCGCGATATTGCATTGATTGAAAACAAGGGAGGCAAAGATTGAGCAAAGAAAAGCATAATAGAAAGAGTAACGTGAATAAATAAATAAATAAATATATGTAAAACTAAAGAGAACTAGAAGCTTCTTTAAAAACTAGAATTGATAGATATGTGGGGTTTAATGTCCCATAAACACCATTTGAGTTTGAGAGACGCCGTAGTGGAGGGCTCCGGAAATTTCGACCACCGGGGGTTCTTTAACGTGCATGCGAATTTGAGCAAAAAAAAAACAAGAAATACAGCAATAGTACGGAAAGTGAAAAAAAAAACAAGTCGACGTGAGTTTCACAAGACAAGACATAAAACAAAATTCAAAGCACAAAAGAGAGAACGTAAAATGCAGTTGCTATAAAAAGGTGATAAATAAACTCAAAAAGATAGTGTGAAGGTGGAACCATGAATTGTCAAGAAAGATGTTGAAATAGATGTTTTTTAATTGAACTTTAAAGGATGGTATAGTGTAGCAGCTTTTAATGAACTCAGGTAGTAAGTTCCAAAGGTAAATACCAGAAAAAAGCGTCGTCTGTTTGTCATAGTATGAGTAACTATCGGCAACAGTAAGCTATGTTGTAAGGAGAACCTGGTCAAGTTGGTACTTATCAAATAGCGGAAGAGGGAGGAATAAACCTTATTTTCCGAAACCAGCAGGTTTAGGTAGCCGGGCCTCTAAACCTCCCATGAGGGGACGTCAAGGGCTTGCCTCGACGCCGCCTCATGGGCGTGCTGGGTTGCCCAGGTTTGGTCGTCGAGCGCGGGGCTCCACAGAGCCTCATGAACCTTCGACGAAAGGGTCGTGGTGTTGGCGTGTCTGTACTGTGCCGGGCGCTCCCACAGCATAAGCGAGGTGGGATACTTTTTAATGAAATGTCATGTTGACGTGTACGAAATATTAGCACACTAATTTCAGCGATATGGAATGATGAATGGGAAGAATGTCAAGATTACTGAAGATGGGCGTAGCGGAGTCTCTCCAGTGACAAAAGGTGATAATCCTTATAGCTTATTTTTTAGATGAGCAATCTTAGACAGATGAATCCTATAGGTGTTTCCCCAGGAAGAAGAACAGTAAGTTTGGTGATTTTGAATGACAACGAAGTATAGTGAACGAAGAATCTGCAGTGGAAAGAATATGCGGGTTTTAATGAGAACACGAGTGCCAAAAGAAGTTACAGATGAGATAGCGGCAACGTGCTTATCAAACTTGAGGTGAGAATCAATGGTAACGCCAAGAAGCGTGGTTGCGTCACATAGATGAATAGCAATTGCGTCTATTGTTAGGTGCGGCACAAATGGTAATATTTTACGTGGGGAATGAAAAAAGCAGGAATGCAATTTTAGGTGGGTTAATTAGGAGCTGATTATCATGGCACCACTGTGTGAATATGGCGCCATCTTTCTTTGATTCCTTAAATAAGTTATATGGCTCGCTATCAGAGGAAAAGATGGTGGTCTCATTGGCATATAGAATACACCTAAATGAATTAGGACATTCGATTAGGTCGTTTATATAAAATAAAGAAGTAGTGGTCCTAGAATTGAGCCTTGCAGAACACCTTGGTTTTTTCGTATCAGATTTAGAATAGGATTCACCGACTAAAACAACCTGAGACCTCTTCAACAGTTAACTATATATCAACGTTATTGTCCGACCACAAGTACCATAGAAGTCTAGTTTTGAAAAAAAAAAGATGGCATAAATAATAGTGTCGAATGCTTCCAAAAAATTTTAAAATACGTCCCCAGCGAAGAAGCGTATGTCTATAGAATATTTAAGGTAATCTGAATTCTATTAGTGCGAGGTCTGAAGAAAAGTTGGGCCTGAAATGAAATTGATAAGGTGTCGAAAGATTATACTTGTACAGAAAATTTGCCAGTCGAGTGAGCCGTAGTTTCTCGAGAACTTTGCTAAATAAAGGAAGAATAGTTATCAGATGGTAGTTATTGCTACTTTGCCTTCTCGTAGTTCATCGGGACAATTGCCATTCCTAAACAATAAGGTAAATACATTGGCCAGAGGAATATAAATGTCTGAGGCAATGAGTTTTATTCTGCAGGGACGAAGGATATCAAGGCCGGCACCTGTGCACTTTAGTTGCTTCAGAACTTTAGAAATTTTGTGCGAGTAAAAAGAATGCGATTATCGAGGGAGAGAGGAAACAGCAGAAGTTGGTGCATTGATTTCGAAAAAAAATATCGTTGAAAGACCTTTGCAATGTCAGGAGAAATTGTGAACACACGTGTGCCATTAAAAACTTTTGTTATCTCTCTCGGAACCATGCTGGTTCGAAAATTCCTTAATTGCCAATTTTTTCGGCTGTCATTTCCATTGGTAAGAACACGGGCCTCTTAGTAGCTGCGCTTTGTGTCTCTTAACAGCATACTAAGAGTATTGGAGTACTTTTTAAACCGCTGCATATGTGAGAGTGTAATTGGCTGCATTTTTAATTTTTACGTAAGTTATTATTTTTTGTCATGCTGTGCAGAAGACCATTGGTCATTCAAGGTTGTCTGGGAACCATATATACTTTTTCATTTGATTAGTTAGTGGAAAACTTTTTGTTTGCATCAGTGATTTTATCACAAAGATATGCAAAGCAGGAACAACAGATTTATCGTTTAAGACATCTCTTTGATCAGTTTGATTGATTGATATGTGGGGTTTAACGTCCCAAACCCACTATATGGTTATGAGAGACGCCGTAGTGGAGGGCTCCGGAAATTTAGACCATCTGGGGTTCTTTAACGTGCACCCAAATCTGAGCACACGGGCCTACAACATTTCCGCCTCCATCGGAAATGCAGCCGCCGCAGCCTGGATTTGAACCCGCGCCCTGCGGGTCAGCAGCCGAGTACCTTAGCCACTAGACCACCGCGGTGGGGCCTTTGATCAGTTTGAGAAATGATGTTACGAAATTTATCAATTAAAATACCTCTTTAGTTACAGTTTTCAGATTATGTTTCCCGTGACTATCTACAAGAAAAAGACAGAATAATGGTCAGTAACCAGAAAGTCAACAACAGCGGCAGAATGATCTGTAGTGAGATTTGTTATAATATGGTCAATAAGAGTGCTTTAACCACCAGTAACACTGCGTGTGGAAGTGGGAATTGAACACTCAAGTCCATTACCTTAAAAAAAAACATTTAACCTATTCTGAGCACGAGGTACCAGAGATATCAGCAATGTTTTTATTGTCACAGGGTCTTGACGTTGACAAAAAAAAACAGACAGTACGATGAAGGATAAACTGTTTATTTGGGAGAACTTGTGCCCGGTAAACGGAGAGTCGGATCACAGTTGCAAACCTGCACTGATAGCGGCGAACGGATCGTCAGCCGTCGATAAACTGACAAACGGCGAAGCGCGTCGGCATTTATACACTTCCCATCGAATGTTCTAGCGTTACCACTAGCGATGATGTAGGCTCCAGAATAATCTGTATAGTTCGCGCCTTGGGCGCGTGATCTTATAAAAATGACCAACTACAGTCCTAAAGCTTCTCGAAGACTGCAGGCGCAGTTTGCGCTGAGAATTACGTAGTGTGTTTGGGCAACAACGAAACTTGAGAAAAGGAAGGTGGAAATATTGATGTCCCCCTTAATTATTATGTTTTTGTGCTTGTTGTTAACTCGATTGAGCGTTTCATCGAGAGTAGAGCAGAACTCGTGGTATAAGGTGAAGATGGCGAGCGATAAATGCATCCCAGGACTACTTTTTTACCATGAAAACAGGAGCAATCAAATTCTAGCCTTACATATTCACAGTGGAGTCTTGAATTAGTGGAAAGGGCTAACTCATAGCGACGGGTGTACGCCAATGTATTGCGTACCAAACCACCATGTCGGCTATTAGCGCGGTAAGCAAACTCGGCATACAAACCGGGCGAGACTAACAGTACCTCATCTGATGATGACAACCAAGTTTCGCAAAAGCATATGACAGAAAAACCATAATTCAAGAGCGACATGAAGTTGATAAGATCGTCAAAATCTTTCTGTAAACTGATTTACTTGTGGGGTTGAACGTCCCAAAACCACAATATGAATATGAGAGACGCCGTAGTGGAGGACTCCGGAAATTTAGACCACCTGGGGTTCTTTAACGTGCACTCAAATCTGAGCACATGGGCCTACAACATTTCCGCCTCCATCGGAAAATGCAGCCGCCGCAGCCGAGATTTGTACCGGGGACCTGCGGGTCAGCAGCCGAGTCCTCCGCCACTAGCCACCACGACGGGGCATCTTTCGATAAACTACGCGTGTTGAAATGAACCAGCGAAAAGGTGAGAGTTCGCGAGGCGGTGGAACAGTTCCTTGGCTTGTTCAAAGGTATAGAAAGCCATAATTCAAATGTGCGTTATGTGTCGAAGTTACGAAAAGACAAAGATTGCCGAGCTTGTACATGCGAAAAACACGACTTCCAGGTTCTTTTCTTTTTTTCATGTGGCAATTGTCAACACAAAAATGCCACTTTTTTCTTTATTTAGCGACAGCATGCTTGAGCAAACTGACGCTTATTTTCTGCTGTCAAATGGTCATTGACAAACACTGGCATTTCGTTACTGGCACGGAAACCAATAGCACCTGTCGTAAGCACGAGCTTTCTTAGCCTTGTTTGCGAACTATGCTTTTTTTTTCACACGTGTGTGGAATCTGGCAAACACTTTTGCTGATGGGCTAGAGAACTGCGATGCAGTCCTCACCCTTTGTGGTGGGCACACCTTTGATTTAAACATTATTCTGACGGTAATATTGCTCTAGGTTAGCAAGTCGTTGGCTCAGTACTCGTTGGCTTAGGCTTTTTTGTTGAAGGTCCTTGTTATCTTCCAGAATAATTTCTTGTTTTTGTTTCATGGTTTCAAAAAGTTTATTGAAAGCGAAAATGCAATCACGCAGCCCTTCAACTTTCCTGCGCAATGAATCTACTTCTTTAGAAAGACCTATGTTAGCTGGCATAGTGAAAACAGCACACTCATAGGAGCAGCAAGTGGTTCGGCAGCAATAAAGCAATGTAAACCTAAGTCCCAAGCACACAACTGAAATGAACCTGCGAAAGCAAGAGGCGTTTATAAGGCACGTTGCAAACTCTGCCACGACCACTGCAGCAAAAGTGAAGGGCGCCACGGAAATATTCGTCGTATGTAGTCAGCTCTGCACGATGGGCCGGAGAGGAGGCGATGACATCGAAGATGATTAATGATGCAGACAATAGCACGTACTGAAGCTGCTACGTCGCAGAGACGCTGCGTTCACAAAAGTAGCGTAAGGGCGATCCTGCGAATGCAGGAGGCGTTTGTAAGGTACGCTGCAAACTCTTCCTGGACCACTGCTGCCAAAGTGAAGATAATTTATCTCGTTTGCCTCGTGGAAAGAATAAGAGGACTTGCTAGGTTCATCTTGAGCGTAGTGTGGCTGCTTTTGAACGAAGTCCTCGGCTCCTTTTAAGTGTAGAATTATTTCACTTATTAACAATAGGTTTTGGCTCGTACGTACGTACACGTTAACACATTGTGATAGTATATGGGGTATTAAACTTCGTTTTTGAATGATCGTACCTGTCTTTCTCTCAGTATTTCCCCTAAGTAACCATTTTTGAACATTGGGAAACCTCAAATTTTCAAAGTATTAAAAAATTAGTTTTGCACTTTTTTTCACTCGTTTAGAAAATGAGTTTTGTTGAACAAAAAAAATGGCAAAGTGTACACTAAGCTGCGCAATGCTTGAAACAGTGAAACTGAACTATTTTGAACAATAATCTGGTTGCTTCTAGGTTGTTTATAAGTCTTAGCTAGGTGATTCAGGTTGTTTCTAAGGTACTTGGTCATTGGTAGGCTTCAGCTAGTGATGGTAAGTTTTTACGCTGATTTTCAACGCATATAGGTTCCAGCTAAACCCCAGACAGTCATATACACGACATGGAACTGCAAGCTCCAGATACAGGAGCTCGCGCTGAAACAAAGCGTTTGCCCCTCTTATTGATCTACGGGCACGTGGTTGTTGGCGCATGCCTTTCATCGTTTTGGGCCCTTCTAACCATCCACCATTGTCTTTCCTTTTACCTAGAATTATCTCGTTGTACTTATATGAAGACCCCGAGGTCTTCAGAGCACCATCATCACTCGGCAGCCATTTCTTGATGGGCGAACTGTTGCCTTCTTGATTTTTAGTAGACCAACAGTGAGTAGTATGATTTAACCCATTTCTGTGGCACACGCCCGCTTATCGTGATGATGATAGCGTTTTAGTTCGTCGGACAAGGAGTAATATTCCAGACAGCTTCGCAGTTAACACAACTTAACCCCTGTATCTAAAGGCATCAACAAACACATTTGAAAGCCACCATATGTGAGAATGCCACCAAAGAACTACCTTTCTGGAAGGGCAATTCCCTGCTGCTTTGCCATATGGAGCACAAAACGGCGAGCTGTGATTGGGAACTTGTCTCTCACACCATGGCGTTGCGCTAAGTACGGTATCTTTCAAGACATCGACCTCCCGGTACACTTGTCTACATTCAACGATGTTTAGCACTACGTGAAACAAAGCCCAGAAGGAGAGCACAACATGTGAGCTAACTTTCAACGAAATGGTTTATCGCAACCAAAGCACGAATATACTATACAGGGGTGGTGCTGACACGCTGCAACAAGATGTCATGTGGATATAGGTACATTTTTCTTACCATTCTGTTTTTTACAAGGTGTGTGAAATAATTAAGAAGCTAATGCACGTTCAAGAATACAACTCATTGCTCCATTCATCGCGCCACCTGGTTTGTCTTGTCAATTACTCCCGTTACGCTTCCGTATGTGCAGTAGAGAATACACTACAACTGCCTGATCTGTCTACGTCGTAAATGTATTCGGCTTTGTCTCGTTCAGAAAATTTAACACTGCCCCAGCCGCGGTGGTGTAGTGGCTAAGGTACACGGCTGCTGACCTGCAGGTCACGGGATTGAATCCCGGCTGCGGCAGCTGCATTTCCGATGGTGGCCGAAATGTTGTAGGCCCGTCTGCTCAGATTTGGATGCGCGTTAAAGAACCCCAGGCAGTCAAAACTTCCGGAGCCCAACACTACGGCGTCTCTGATAATCATGTGGTGGTTTTGGGACGTTAAACTCTACATATCAACGAATTAAAAAATTTAACATAAAAACGAAGTTTTAAAACAACTTTTTCGTCAACCTGAGCACATTATATGCGAAACATTCTTAAGCGAACTTCAGCGAGTTTGACCATCTCTCTCTCTCTCTCTCTCTCTCTCTCTCTATATATATATATATATATATATATATATATATATATAATGTTACGCATGCCTTGGAAGAAAACGAAGATGGGTGAACATGCTGGCTTCGTTGGATTTCCCAACAGTACGTGGGTCTTCGTCTACTCCTTTCCTGCTTTTGAAATGTAAAACTTCTTGATGGAAAACAAACAAAAAAGACTGGAGCACTGTTTCCAACTTGGGTTCCTTTTTTTTTCTTCAAGGCTTAAAAATTCTGATGCTGCCGCTGGTTCAATGAGCTTTCTTTCCAATAGTGGACAAATGCGGCACTGTTTTCTTCTTCTTTTGTCAACTAGTTCTTTTCCGCTTTTCTTTTTTGGCAGCTTCTCGGACTAATCGAGGACGAAATCGGTTTTAATACTTTCTTTCCTTTCGTAGAATATGGATGAATCAGACCGGATCTGTCGTGTGAGTGCCTTTTTTTCGGTGGTGGAGTTTTGCTTCAATTTTTTTTCTTATTTTAGTGGTGAGCTTTGCTCTCCACGGCACACCACTGACGACATGCCGCCATGTTGGCTCCCCTCCGCGGCTGGCGAACCCGTTAGTGCCATCTGGACCACGTGGTTGACGCACTATGATGATGCGGGGACCGGAGTCCTCCGTGGAGAGGGTTCGTAGCCGGCTTACAAGACGCTCTGGACGTTGCGTTGGCTGCGACTCTCCGACTTTGACGACGCTGCACGCAGCATACTTCTTGGTGCGCTGGTTGTAGACCACCACAAACTCAACACGGTCGCCCACCTGCAGGTGGTTGCCGGACTTGACATCGGACGTGTGGAAGAACAGCTTGCGCCCTTCCTCGGCCTCGTAAGAAAGGAAGCCGAACTGGCCCTTGATTGCTTCCACCGTAGCCTGCACTCGAGCTCGCGCAGCCACAACGTTGACGGCTCGTTCCACGCCCGATCCCGTGACGGCAACCTGGAACTGCACCACATCGTTCTTCTGGAGCAGCTCGTGCTTATCCGCCAGGCTGGTGATGCCAAACGGGTAGCTGGCGGTGGGCTCTGCACTCTCCCCTGAAGTGCTGAGGCGGATGAGTCCTGCATACTGCTCCTGATCCGGGTTAAAGCAACGCATGGGGCGCTCGACGGTGCCGTTGAGAATTTCAGGCTTCACGACCTCCTGGGGATCGGCGAGGGTGCCAGCTGGGAGCTTGCGCACGCACTCGGCGCTGCGCTTGGTGCCCTTGAGCACCATTCCATACTCCACTTCTTGGCCAGGCTCCAGGGTTTGTGGGTTGCCCTCAAACACGCTGAAATGGAAGAATATCAGAAATACCTCCTGTGTTGATGCTCAAGAACTAAGTACGTGTTTTTGTTGACGGTGTGCCTGTGATAGCTTTGGTGGATACGGGGGCAACCATTTCGGTCATGAGTGCGTGTTTTAAAGATACCTTGGGGCGCAAGGTATTATTTAGGTGGAATCAAGCTGCGAAGTTTTGCGGAGTGAGTGGTGAGGCACTGCATCCTGTTGGTGTGTGTCAAGCTAACGTATTTCTCGGAGGCCGCGTTATCCCAACGAAGTTCGATTATTCCGCAGGCGACACATGATGTTATTTTGGGTATGGACTTTTTGAGGGAGTGTGGTGCGACTGTCGACTGCCGCACAGAGACAATAGTCTTGAGTGATCACGTTCCGCCAGCACTCTTGGAAAACCCTGTGGATGGTGAGACGGCATTGTGTGTCTGTGGCAACACTATCATACCACCGTTATCAACCGTTCGTGTACCTGTTGGTTGCAGCGATAGCTATTCCGCCAACTTTGATGCCAACGTAGAACCAGTGTACACCAACTGCATGAAAAAGAATGTGTTGATCCCACATTGTGTGGTGTCGATCAGACGTGGACGCGCTGGTTTATGGACTGTCAATTGCTCTACAGAACCCGTGATGTTACCAGATGGTCTAAAGTTAGCCGTAGTGAGTGGACAACACGAGGCCTTACTGGTGACCGAGCTTAGAGATGCGCCGGAAGAGCATCGTAGTCACAGTTTCGAAACGGCTCTTCTGTCAATGGTGAATAAGTCACCGAGCACAAGTGAATGCCGAACATTGGTCAATGTACTTTCGAAGCACGTCCCTGCATTCGACTTTGCGCAGAAAGACAAAGCGCCCCTAATCCCTGCTTCTCGGACATGTCACACTATCAACACGGGTTTGGCCAATCCGATTAGACAAAAGCCATACCGTGTTTCGCCATCCGAGCGGCGGATTATTAATGAGCAGGTGAACGAAATGATTGAAAACGGTATCATTCAAGAGTCGGTAAGTCCATGGGCAGCTCCAGTAATTCTCGTTAAAAAGAAAGACGGATCCTGGAGATTTTGCGTAGATTATCGCCGATTGAATGCTGTAACAAAAAAAGACGTGTACCCACTTCCACGTATTGATGATGCCATAGACTGTCTGCATTCGGCCTCTTACTTTTCCTCTGTAGACTTAAGATCGGGCTACTGGCAAATTCCATGCATCCTGAAGATAAAGAAAAGACAGCCTTTGTAACACCTGACGGCCATTTTGAATTCAACGTGATGCCATTTCGACTGTGCAACGCGCCGGCGACCTTCGAGCGATTTATGGACACTGTTCTTCGTGGCTTGAAGTGGAGCATTTGCATGTGCTATCTCGACGACGTCGTCATCTTTGGCCGCACCTTCAGCGAACACAATTCACGTCTGGATACTGTACTGACTTGCATAAGGAACGCTGGCCTTGTTCTTAACTCAAAGAAATGCCACTTCGGAGACCGACAAACCCTTGTTCTCGGGCACCTAGTCGATCAGGAGGGCATCCATCCAGATCCCCAGAAGACAGCAGCCGTTGAAGCATTCAATGTGCCGCGCTCTGTGAAGGAGCTCCGCAGTTTTTTGGGGCTTTGCTCCTAAAACGAAGATGGGTGAACATGCTGGCTGCCCCAAGCTGGAGGAAGAAAGAAGACGATGAGACTGCGATCATCAACCTGTTGGCCGCTCCGGCGCTTCTCTTCGCGACCAAAATAAACGGCCCCCTTCAGCCGTATACGTCCTGGTCCTCCTTGTGCGTAACAATATATATATATATATATATATATATATATATATATATATATATATATATATATATATACCACCTACGACTGTTAGCTCTCCTGGCCGTTTCGATAATACGGCTGATACTAAAATTAGTATGGTATGGTATCATTACATGACTGCGTGGCGAACATATACAGGGTGCCTCAGATATCTTTCGCCAAAGTTTGAAAATATGCCGACACACGCAATTATGACGCGAACAAATGAATGTTCTGATCATTGCCTGGAATTAGTCAAGCTACTTTTGTGTTCTAAAATATTAATTATTAGATCTGTTTGATTAACTAACTTTTGAAGGAACGAAGATAGATAAAAATTTCAATGAGAAATTTGTATATTGGTTTTCAAAACGTCCAATTTGACAGTTTTGAACATTATATCTGTTAAGTATTAGTGTTTCTCTGCTAATTATAAATGCCCGCGCAACACGAAAAATACCACGCGATAAACCCGCTCGCACGCTAGTGCGCACGATTATTCTAGTGCTCCCTAACGCTCCACGTTGAAACGATACGCGTCCCTCGCAGCGGCTCATGACAGCGATAAAAAGTCACAGCGGTGATCGTCTTTGTGGCGGGCGGCAAAACGTGTTCTTCGCAAACTTGCCAAGGTCAATGTAAATAGGTCGCGAATGTCGGAAAGAAAAGTGGTCTCAAATCTACTGCGACAAAAATCAACAACCGCGTGACGATTGAAGCGCGATTAGGTAAGGGTGGAGGGGACCAATAGCGAAAACAAAAGGTTAATGAAATGTTTATTTTCAATAGTTTTAATTTTATTGGTTAAAATAAAATTTTAGATTACTTTAAAAAAGCTTTGGTCTCTGGACTGTGGTTGAGCACCAATTTTTTTCGTTTGGTTTCAGAAACAGGGGATACATGCAGGCAGTCTTGTAAAATAGGCCAACGGAATTTGGGGGCGTATCCAGGAATTATGCTATCAGAACTTTTGTTTAGTTCGGCGTGTTGTTTGGTTCGGCGCACTACGAGGTCAACGAGGCATCGCTTACTTTGATTGATTGATATGTGGGGTTTAACGTCCCAAAACCACTCTATGATTATGAGAGACGCCGTAGTGGAGGGCTCCGGAAATTTAGACCACCTGGGGTTCTTTAACGTGCACCCAAATCTGAGCACACGGGCCTACAACATTTCCGCCTCCATCGGAAATGCAGCCGCCGCAGCCGGGATTCGAACCCGCGCCCTGCGGGTCAGCAGCCGAGTGCCTTAGCCACTAGACCACCGCGGCGGGGCCATCGCTTACTTTTCCGTGGTGGTTTCCTGCGTGCCTTCCGAAGTTTAGTAATTTTTTATGTGCAATTTATGGCTCATCTAGCTCACAGAATGTGTAGATAGCCGCTCCTGTGACTGCCGACTGCTTTCTCTGGCGCACGGCTGGCATGCTCTCACTTTTGGTGACTGTGAACGCGACAGGCTAAGCAACAAGACGCTTTAGTTTACAGCTGCCAAAGATATATTTTCAAAACTACTGTCTCGCTGCTGTGGTTTTTCATAATTGTACAACGTGAGTTTCTGAACTATCATGCTATTGTGCTCGTGAACATTTTTCTCACAACTGCCTCTGCGAAGTTTCTTGTGCATGTTGCAAGTACGTCATTTGGCTAATAAAACAACTTTGCTTCCTAAATCTTTGTTATTTTTGTTTCTTTTTTCTCTCGCATGCAATTAGCGAGACACAATTGAGGCGTAATAAAATTGCGTAATATTAAAGGCACGTAGGAGGCCAGCAATAGAAAAAAATTCAATTTGACTCCGTGTAGGGCAAATGTGTGACGTCGCTAGCGCTTCTGATTGTGACGTCATATTTTCTTTTTTTTTGCTGTTAGTTGTTCTATTCTCACTTGGATGTCGACACGGGCAAGGAGCTGCCGACTACTGGATTCATGGGCTTTAATGGAATTTACGCAACCTGTTTAAATATACGTTGAACCAACCACTAACGTTGCAGCCCTTTGGAGACAAAACAATCGGGCAAATTGTACAGCACAATCGGGTCGTTCGTACGCGGAACGTTAAAAAGCACTATGGAATTATTGTGTGGACTGGTGGGTGAACGGCGGGTTGTCACGTGGTATTTTTTTGTACTTTGCGTGCATTTTTAAATATCAGAAGAACAATTATACTTAGTAGATATAAAGTTCACAACTGTCAAATCGGACGTTTTGCAAGTTCTTGTACAAATTTTTCATTGAAATTTTTTATCCATCTTCGTTTTTTTGAAAGTTAGTTAATTAAACAGATTTAACTAAACAATATTATAAAACAGAAAACATATTCTGACTAACTCAAGCAACAGTCAGCAACTGGCATTTGTTTATTTTGTTTGCCGGCATATTTGTAAACTTTGGCCAAGGTTAGGTGGGGCTCCCTGTATATATATATATATATATATATATATATATATATATATATATATATATATATATGGTATCACGTGACATGAATAGACAACGAAGGTAAATGGGTTGTGAAAACATGATTATCATGATATGCGTGTCATGTAAAATATGGCTACATGCTACGCTCATAGCGTGCTTGCGGCCATTTAGCTAGTTCCACCCTTACCATTTTTTTTATTACGTGACGCGAACGGGCGACGAAGGTAAAGACACGCCCAAACATGATAATCATAATATGTGTGTCATGCAAAACGTGAATACATGCTACGCTCATAGCACGCTCGCCACCGTTTCACTAGCTCCACATATATCAAATTTGGTATCACGTGACGTGAATAGACGACGAAGGTAAATGACACATCCAAACATGATAATCATAACAGGGAAGTCTTGTACGGCCTAATTTACATCGTGACGTTGTGCAGATTTTAAAGTGATTTACGTTCTTCCTCGTGCTTCGCGTAATATTGATGCTCACTGTACGTGGGATCTGCCAATTTTTAATCTCATTGGCCCACCTAACTTTCTGTCTCCCCTTCGTGCGTTTGCCTTCAGTGGGAATCCACCTAGTTACCCTTAAGGAGAAGCGGTTATGCTGCCTACGTGTTACATGCCTGGCCCATGGATATCTATTTATTTTTCTTGCTTTCAACTATGATATCCTCCACCCCGGTTTGTTCCTGTCCACTTTGCTCTCTTCTTGTCTTTGAAAGTTACAGCTATCATTTTCTATTCCATCGCTCACTGTGTCGTCCTTAATTTAGCTGAACCCTCTTTGTAAGGCTCCTAGTTTCTGCTCCGTAGGTAAGTACTGGCAAGATGCAGCTGTTGTATACCTTCCTCTTGAGGAATAGTGGCAATCTACTAGTAATGATTTGAGAGTGCTTTCCAAACGTGCTTCACCCCATTCTTATTGTTCTAGTTAATTCAATCTCGTGGTTCGGCTACGCTGTTATTATACCTGTCCTAAGTAGACATATTCTTTAGCAACTTGTAGCGTCTCTCCACGTATCACAAACTGCCGTTTGCTGCCAAGATTGTTGCACATTACTTTAGTTTTGTGCATATTAATTTTCAGACCTACTTTTCCGCTTTCAGTGTCCAGTTCAGTGATAATGAACTGTAATTGGTCCCCTGGGTTACTCATCAAGGCAATTTCATCATCGAATCGCAGGTTACTGAGGTACTCTCCATTAACGCTTATCCCTAACTCTTCGCAGTCTAGGGTTTTGAATACCTCCTGTAAACACGCGGTGAATAGCATTGGAGAGATCGTGTCTCCTTGCCTTACACCCTTTATTGGGATTCTTTTGCTTTCTTTATGGAGAACTATGGTGGCTGTGGATTCTTTGCAGATTTCCTCCTGTATTTGTATGCAGGGTTCTTCGATGCCCTGATTCCGTAGTGCCGGCATTACTGCTGATGTCTCGACTGAGTCAAACGTGTTCTCGTAATCTATGAAAGCTATCTATAGGGGTTGGTTGTATTTAGCGCATTTCTCTATTACCTGACTGATAGTGTGAATAAGGTCTATTGTGGAGTAGCCGGTATGAAATCCTGCTTGATATTTTGGCTGATCTCAACTCTAATATCACCTTAGTTCTATTAGCTATTATTTTGATAAATAGTTTGTAGAGAACGTAAACCAAGCTGATCGGCCTGTAATTTTTCAAGTCTTTGTCCTCTCTTTTCTTATAGATTAGGATTGTGCTGGTGTTCTTCCAAGATTGTGGTCTTCTTCCCGTCAAGAGACACAAGTTTGTATATAAAGTGGCTGATTTTTCTGACACAATTTTTCCGCCATCTTCAGGAGGTCTGTTGTAACGTTATCTTCAGCAGTGGATTTACCTCTTTGCATTTCTTCTAGGGCTTTACTTACTTCCCCTGTCGGTACTGGTAGGATGTCGAATTCTCTTGGACATTTATAGTTTCTCAAAATACCATCCTGGTTATTTTGACTTCCGTACAGCTCTCTGTAGAACTCCTCCTCCATCTCGACTATCCTATTCATATTGATTATGACATTGCCTTCATTGTTTCTCAATGCATACATCTCAATTTTGCCTATGCACAAGTCTGCCTTCGCAGCTTTTAAGCTTTTCCCGTTTTTTACAGCTTGCTTTATTCTTTCTATGTTATACCTTCTGATGTCGGATATTTTACGCCTATTGAATAACTTCGAAAGCTCCACCAGCTTCATTCTGTCGGTTGCATTTGAGGCGTTTAACGTTTTTCATTTTTAATAAAATTTTTCATCTCCTGAAGTAGTTTGCTAGTTTCTCATCTAGTGACTGAACCTTCAACTTTATTTGCACACTCTTTGATGATACTTGTAAGTATATCGTTCATTGTGTCAATGCTAACGTTGGTTATCTCATTTAGTGCCTCGAATCAATTCTGAAGCAAAACTCCGAATTCCTGTATTTTTTTCTCTCACCTTCAGTTCCTTAATTGGCTTCTTGCGTATCATTTTTTTGTCTTTGCTGTTTTAAATTTATGTGAATACGAGCTCTTACCATTCTATGGTCTCTGCATCTAATCTTGCCAACTAGTTCTACATCCTGTACAATCTCTTAGTGCGCACACAGAATGAAGTCAATTTCATTGTTAGTTTCGCCGTTAGGACTTCACCACGTCCACGCACGGTTAGCCCATTTTCTGAGGTAGGTATTCATAATCCTTAATTTATTACGTTCTGTGAACTCCACTAATAACTCCCCTCTGACATTTCTAGAGCCAATGCCATATAACCCCCCTGCATGGTATCCGGCCTGTTTCTTGCCCACTTTGGCATTAAAGTCGCCCATAAAAATAGTATACTGAGTCTTTAAGAACGGCTGACTCTACGTCTTCATAAAAGCGTTCAAGCAAATGATGATCATGTCTCATTGTAGGGGCGTAGTCCTGTACCACCTTCATCTTGTACCTTTTGTTGAACTTAATTTTGATTCTTGCCATCCTCTAACTGATGCTATAGTGTTCCTCCATGTTGTCAGTGATATTCTTGTGTATAAGGAACCCCACCCCTAATTCTTCTCTGTCAACTAATGCATGGTAGCATAGTACATGTCCCTTCTTCAGCTCTCCATAGGCCTTACGTGTCCTCCTAACTTCGCTGAAGCCGATTAGATCCCATTTAACACCTTGTAATTCCTCGAATAGCACAGATAGACCAGCTTCACTAGATAGCGTTCTAGTGTTGAAGGTAGCCATATTCAAATTTCAATGGTGGCTCGTGCATACCCAAGGATTCTTAGCACCCTCCGCTGCGTCACAGGTCTGACCGCCGCCTTGGACAGTTGCTTTGCACCTGCTGGGGACTGAGGCCAAGAGTTAAAAGCTGTGTTCATTGGAGGTTGTGGCCAGGTACTGCACCACAGTAGCCAATCCTGCTCTGGTGAGGGAGTGAATTACTGGCGGATGGTCACCAGTGAGGTCGCACCCCGATTTCTTTTTTCTTCTTTATTAACGATCCTTTCCCCACGCATTTTAAGTAGATATACAGTTGGGAATGGTTCGACATCTCTATTCGAACCGAATTTCGTCATAGCAGGCCTGGCTGCTGCGCTATCTCTAAGTAGATGGTGTGTTGTACTTTATTAGCAGTTTAGAAAACCACCTGACCCGCCTATAAGCTCCCAACTTCACATGGCTCTTAGCTCACCTGGCGTTCTCCTAATTGCCTAAATATTAATTTTTCAATAATAAAAGCACCCTGTGTGGTTTCGATCTTCTTACCTTGCGAGCTTGTGCAGGATTCTTGCATGGAATGACCCTTTTTTCCAGGTGGTTGATTTCTCCCAACTTCTTCCGGTCTCGCTCAATGTTGACATTGCTGAGTTCAAAGTCTCCGAAATTTCGGAGTTTTGCTGATTTCGAGTGGTCGTATCCCTACTTTGACGTTTCCCTAAACTGACGAGTTGCGCGCACCTGTTTTCCGACTAATCAACTACCCCATGTGTGTCTTACGTTGAGCGTATACGTGGCGGGCAGTTGGACTGAATGAAAATAAACGCGAAAAGTGTCTAGCTGCTTAAAAATAGACAGGCGCTGCCTTTATGGCTGTATCCTATTTTTTTACGTTTCGGGGTAGTAACTAAAAATAACACTCCGGTGAATAAACATAAAAGAAGACAGTGGCCCTCAGACAGGAGTCAGCTATAGGTATTAGTTATTACACCAACAGTTTGCCTTATAGCGTACAATAAAGGAGGGAAAATAAGGATAAAATTATTTTGATACCATTATCAATACATAATGGTATCAATACCAAAATCAGTATAGCATAACATGACTGTATAAAGAACATAAGCGACTAGTTACAACATAAAAATAATGAGATTTATGTAATGAATGTCATCATTATCAATTCATGGTCTTGCTGCTCTTGCGGTGGTTTCGTTCACATGACATATGTCCAAACTGGTATGGTAGGACATGGCTGCATGGCGAACATAACTGACAGACCCTAATGTGGAAATCATGACATCCATGTCTTGTAAGTCATGACTACACGCCGCGCTTATTGTGCACTCGTGCTCATTTCGCTAGCTGCACATATACCAAATTTGGTATTATGGTACGTGAACGGATGACGAAGGTAACTGACACGTTCAAATATGATAATCATGACGTGCGTGTCATGTAAGAACATGACTACATGCTACGCTCATACCGCGCTCGCTGCCATTTCACTAGCTCCACATATAGCAAATTTGATATCACGTGATGGGAATAGGCGAGAAAGGTAAATGACACGTCCAAACACGACAAATTATGATATGCGTGACATGTAAAATATGAAATGCTACCCTCATAGCGTGCTCACGCCCATTTCGCTAGCTTTACATATACCAACTTCGGTATCACGTGATGTGAATAGACGGAGAAAGTAAATAACATGACCAAACATAATAATCAAGACTAGGAAGTCATAAAAACATGACTACATGCTACGGTCATAGCACGCTGGCAGACGTTTCGCTAGCTCCACGTATAATAAATTTGGTATCACGTCATGCGAATAGACAATGAAGGTAGATGAGACGTCAAAACATGGTAATCATGACAGGCTTATCATGTGACATAACTACAAGCTACGCTCATAGAGTGCTCGCGGCCGTTTCGCTAGCTTCACATATACCAAATTCAGTATTACTTGGCGGGAATAGGCGACAAGCTCAGATGCCAGGCACAAACATGATAATCATGACTTGGAAGCCATGTACAGCATGATTTACGTCCACCTCGTAACTTTGCGCTAATTTTAATGTGACATATAAACCTTCCTTATTCGTGCTTCGCATAGAATCGATTCCCACTTTCCGTGCACGGTAATGCCCCGTCTGTTTGCGTTAGTCGCCATGTTATGAGTCTTATTTCATATAAAACTTGTTGTTGTGCTAGTTGGTGCTCACTGTGCAAGAAGCTATAGAAACGGAATAGAAGCCTAAGTAAACAAGAGACCCCTGAAATAGCGTCACTTGCAAATTAGTTTACTTAGAAAAAGTTTCTATTTTACACTTTTCAGGCAGGTGCGGAGTCAAGTTTGTGCAGAAGAATAAGGTACAATGACATGTTTATAAAATGAAGATATCAAAACACAATTCTGCGTGGAGCTGAAGCACAATTTTTGAGAGCTTGATAACGGTGCATCGAAAATTCAAAGGAGTGGTGAACAAATTCAGTGGTTGACTGAGAGGGCCAAGCGGGAAAGTTTTGAAGAGGTGGTCAGTGCTATCAGCCACTGATGCTGAAATGCAACCATTGATAACATTAGATACGTAAGATCGCTACCGTCTGCCGGTGTCGTTGTTGCGTCCATGGGTACGACATACAGTCTCGTCAGAAGGAAGCTAAGCCCATGGCTATGCTAGCATCTAGTTCTAACGTGATAGCGTTATAGCGGATGCTCGAAAAAAATAATCTGTGCTGAAATCTTAAGAAGAACGCTGAATTTTCAGTCAGTTATTTGAGGAAAAACATTGTCATGTAAGGTTTCTTGACCAAGTCGATTCGTCGATTCGGGTTGAGGAAGGGGAAGAGGACTGAAGGAGGATTAAAGGACGAAGGACAGGGAGGTTAGAATTCGGGTTGAGGAAAACAATCAACCCTAATTAAACTCTATATGCACGTATGTATCTGCCAGAAAATGAAAATATTTTCGATAGATCGGGAACATCGTAAAGCTGTAATCCCCAGATCGCTTTTAGGCTGTATTTCACTCATGAGGGTCAACATATAATTCTGAAGCTTATCCTGAAGAATAACACGGTCCCAGGAAGGAAGTCGTGCTTTCCACACCCAGTCTAGGTGACTCCATTTGCAATCGCTCGCATTGAAAAAAAAAACATGTAAATTTGTGCACTTATATTGTAGTGCACGATTAAAAAAACATGAACAGTTGTAAATACAAGGGTTTATCTACATCATCTATTCTGCGGTTTCTAGAAGGTAGACCCAATTATTTATCGTAAAATGCACCAGTCACTTAATCAGTTATATACGAGTCACATTACTTCCGTGCTTTGTATCGTTATTCAATCCCGTGCATAAGATCTTCGAATCATCCGGAATCCATAAGTGTGCTTTCACTATGTACAGCAACGGCTTCATTAGCAGCTGGCTAATCTGAAAATTTACGGACACACTGAAATTCAATAAATATAGAGAGAAAAGGTAGTAGACACCACCAAAACTCCTATGACACAAATACGCTGTTTCCCTGAAAACGCCAGTTGAATATTGGGTTTACTTATGTTAAATATGTTCTTACTATAAGTAGTCCTAATTGTGTTTTGGTCAGATATAAGTAGAAGTAGCTTTCTGAGAACATGGTTAAAGATTCTTCCATAATCATCCTGTACGGCTCGTTTTGAGCACAGATGCCAGTGCTATGCCGTCCAAGTTACCAAAATTTAACTTTAACATGTTCGGAGAATGGTCGCAGTAGAATTCGACTAGTTTTACCGCGTGGAAGTAATACTGAATTCGAAAATTATTTGTCATTCAAATGTCAATATGTCTCTACAGGAACGTTTAGAAAAAAAAAGACTGCCTAGAAATAAGTGAATCATTTCACTCATGACTGCAATTACGGCGCGAAAGCGATTAAAGCCCCACTCAGCCTCAATGGAGAGAAACTGGTCACCTTGCCTAGAAGGTGAGCGGGCGATTCCACTTCCTGAACGCCGCTTTCCGGGTCACACGCTGAAAATGACGGCGCGTATGTGTGGCGACGGCGGCCCCACCCATTTCTGATGAAAAAGGAGAAGGCTTCATATCTAATTCTGTGCGGTTTTCGGCTCTACGCGGAACACGTCCTGTTATGAAATACCCTTATTATCAGACAACCAAGGGCGCTGTCTTTCAACACTTAGGATTTACGACAGCCACAGGAATGGAGTCGCATTACCTGTATCGATTTAGTTTTCGAAAACAAAACATAACGGATAGAAGCTGGGCCTACCAACACCCATGCAGATACCGATGCTGATACCGTTCATTTGTCCCTAATACATCTATATATTTCAGTGAAGTTTCACGGGAGTGAAATACAAGGAACCCAAAGAAACAGTCAACGCCTCCTTTATTTCAATGCCAGTGCGACCGCGCGCCTCTCAGCGGAAGCCGTCGGTCCACCTTAATTCAGGCAATGGTCGTGATGCTGCGGCACTACAAGAGGGGCCGTGCTTCTGGCGTCACACGTGCGTCCGGGTGCTTACCACCGAAGATGCGACAGACGATTTGAAATAGACAGCATGAAGGAGACTCGCTCCTTCATGCTGCTTCTTTCTGGCTCGAGACAATGGCACCGCCACGAGACAATGCCGCCTCCACGCACAGCGCCACCAATGACGACACGCTATCTCAAAACACCGCATATTTCCCAGAGCCAGCGCGACTGCTAATATTGTGAAAACGAGGAATTCAAGACGCCACCCCAACGATCTTCACACAATTCAACAAAAATTTACTTCATACTATTTCCGTCATGAGGCATTGCATGGGGGCTACTCTCCCTCATGACCGCAAAGCACACCCGAAGGCGAAGCGATGGGAGAGAGCGGGAAAGGGCTGGAGCAGAGGGTGGTGAATAGCTTGATTGGGCGCATCTGGCTTGCATTGATAAAACAGAGGAAGCGTTGAAATCGTTCACATAACTGAAACTTCACTGCTGAATACTCACTATAATGTGGAGCGGCATTGGGCGCCGCAGATATCAAGTGAAACTTGTGAAATGCAGTTTATTTTTTAAAGCGTTCTGTCATTTTCACTTGAACAGGGGAATTTAAAGCACAAGAAAAGAAGAAGCAGTCGAGGAAGTCTACGTTCCGGCGCACTGCCCCTAGCATAGCCTGTTACTGTGACACGAAGTCTCCCAACTTTCAAATATATTCTACAGCCTCAGGGAGTACTCCTCATCTAGAGACAAGAGCCTACTTTCATCAAACTCACACAAACTGCACTGTTGTTAGTCAAAACGAAAGTGGCCGAACAACACCGGTGGGGCGGGAAAAAAAATTGACAGATCCCATGAGTGGCAAGGCCTTCGTTTCTCCGAGTGTGGCTGTCCACTGGAGGAAAGATACAAAAGAGGCGACTCATGATTCTGGAAATAACAAACACACGCAGACTGATAATTGAGATTCAAAACCTCTATTGGTGCAACACACCCTATTTCTACGCACAAATGTCTATAGAGTGTCTCACGTTAGGTAATTTCTCAACAAAAACGAATTCACACGTAAACGAAGGGAGAACCTTTGTTTAGCAATAGCCCCGCTGCGGTGATCAAGAAGCTAAGGTACTCAGCTGCTGACCTACAGGTCACAGGATCGATGCAATCCGGGCTGCAGCGGCTGCATTTTCGATGGACGTGAAAATGTTGTTGGCGCGCGTGCTCAGATTTGGGTGCATGGTGAAGAACCCCAGGTGGTCAAAATTTTCGAAGGCCTCCACTACAGCGTCTCTCATAATCATATCGTGGTTTTGGAGCGTAAACCCCACATATAATCGTTTTGCTATAGGCGCAGGCTATGCGGGAATGAAAGCTCTTATTTTGCGAAAAATGGCTTCAAAACTTGGTCCCAGAAAAAGTCAGGTGGTGCGCGGGCGTCTTCCGGCCCCCACCAGCGTATCCAGGACGTGTGGTTTGAAAAAAAAAAACCCACTCCCACCCCCTTCCCTATTTCTTTAGCTTTACCTGTGTATACAGGCGCAATAGGAGACGCACACGAACGCAGAATGATAGGTAACCACCACACCCCTTCCTGAAAAAAAAAAGATGTCATACTACGCTACTGCCGGCATCCAATCCCGCTCTTGTGCACTCAGTAGCATGTCGTGAGAGGTTATTCACACCGTGTTTTATAAACGCAACCCATCTTTAAGACCTCTGATAAACACATGCAAGTGTGATTGCCCGTAGGCCCTCTACGTTTAGACCGGACATGTTATGTGCTGGAATTATCAACGTAAACCCCCCTCCCCCTCCCGCCGCAGCCTCCGCACGTGCACTCTGCTCTAATAACTTGCCCAAATTGATCGCAGCTGTAGGCAAACCTCCAGAAAAGCTAGCAGAAACAAGGAGAAAAGAGCACATGATGGCAACACCAAGAACGTGCAACCGTTGATATTGCAGATTTTAACTTTCCCGGTGCGGCATATTGCACGCGAACTCACGAGTTGCAAGTTCAGTGCTGCGTATTTAGCTTCTTTCCTTCGTGCTGTGTGTAAGCGCAGTCCTATATTCTATCACGGAACTTCACTAACTCACTCAACCTGCCGGTCTTTTTCATCCCGTTTAAATGACTGCCATGCACGGGCTGGAACCATCGTCCCACATCTGCACCCTAAACTACCGTATTATGTCCACAGACATGACTATAAGTAATACGTGCATACATGCAGACCTTTTATTTCACGTTTCTTAGCGTGGATGCATGCTCAGCACTCAAATCGATGCAAATGTTGTGATGTCTTAAATGAAAGCGTGTCCGAAAGCGACATCTGTGCCTTGGACATCGCAGACCTTTGCGATCAGAAAAGAATCTCTTTTGAAACTGAATGCATCACCTATAATACGGTAGCTTGTACAAAAACACACATAATGGTCCGTTTTAGCTTAGATGGTTTCAATTTCGATTCCGCAAAATCCCCACGGACGCAGGCTGCCAGTGGAAATAGTTAGCAGGTCACTTTCGCAAAGTTTGTTTCAGACCCAGCTAAATAGCTCAACTATAGTGCCAACGAAATCAGTGCATTCACCTTTAATAGGCACATGCTATTCATGTTCACAGCACCAAAATTATGATCCCCTCAAAGCGTGTCTTCCAGAATGGAGCTCCCGTGTACAATATATGATGCGACCACAACGTAGATGAGCATGTTATCTTTAACACAAAACTATTAGACATGCAACGCAGATCAAGAGACTGAACAGAAACACCGCTAGTGCCGAACAGAGTGGAAGGAAAATATTGGCTCCCTCTTTGAACATCTGTTTCCGCCAGTTAATCAGTGTGTGTCATTAGATCGATTTACCAAATTGACGCATAACATCAAAAAGAACAAGGCTACATAAACTTTCTATGGTGGGTGAACTTTTCGCCATTTTAAAAGACTTTTTTGTGGCGACCAACCCGTACTCGAGGTAGGCCTACGCTGAGCCAGGTCAACGCGACACGAACGCGCGCCAAGTGGTGTTCGTCAGGGCCGAGTGGACGCACGTTCGACGTGCAAGTAATGATGGACGGGGAGAGCATATTTCGCTATGAGTGTACTGAAAAGTACGGGTGGCAAGCAGCAGTTTCCGAGTGGATGTCGACCAAATCGCTGTTAGCGGCGACTCAGCCTGAGCTGGGCTATAACCCAGACACGGCGTTCAAAGCATTTTAGAACAGCGATCGGGTCAAGAACAGGGCTACCAGGCTCTCCCGCATGCCCTACATGCCTAAAGATCACTTCAAGATCACTCTACGACTACGAGGTGGCGTCATTATTTGAAAGTTGGGTTCCACCAGTGTAGGAAAAGCCATCATAGAAGTTGCAAGGCTGGGGTCAGACCAGACGGTGTCAGACATCATCTGTCCAAGCGTCTGCCAGAACATAATGGTGGCGAATACACCGGAACGAGAAAATGCTGAAAGGTACGTGAGAGTAAGATCAATAGACTTGGGTGGCAATTATGAGATCATCGCCTGTGAGGCTGCGCCAGATAATACGTGCGAAGGAGCGATAAGAAATATGGAAGTTCCCGACGAGCCGGCGGAGCTTGAGAGAAATATTGTCAACCCAAAAAATCTCTTGGCGCTGGCCACTAAAAAAGAATGAGAATACCGGCATGGTGATAATCGCCTTCGACGGTCACAAGGTTCCAAATTTCGTCAGGTATGGTCTGATTCCGGTGAAATGTTCGCTGTACAAGTAAAAGATCGATGTGATTTATCCTTGTGGCCGGCTTGCATTGCATTACTTTTAAGAAACAAATTTTCTTAGTACCATGGTACATGTGCAGGAATACACATTCACCTGTGTTGATGCATACAAAAGCATGAAACTTTACATTCACTTGGTCGATGCGTACAGCTAATCGGACATTATCGTCTTGGAGCTGCGCTTTTCTATTAGCCTGTTCGAGCCAGCTCAAAGGGTAAAGTTCCAACCTACGTCATGAAATGTATAAAAATTCTGCCACAGCGTGCTTTTTGTGGCGTTTATTCCGCAGCATACCATTTGTTTATTTCTCACTAAAGAGCAGCCCGATTTCACTGAATATACTTGCTATGCACTCCATTTACACTTACACATAACTAAGATAGCAGTTAGTCATGCCGTGTGCACACTCTATGTGGCACGTTTTGTGAAACTTTCGGTTATTGCTACTTGTGTATTTATTTTAGGTTTCCGGGATTGAATTTACTGTGAAGAAAAAGCAGCCTAGCCCCACTTCTCTCTAAAAAACCAATCATCTCAGCAGGTGAAGATGATTGTGCAAGCAGCAGCGACGAGCTGGGGTTTTGCAATTAGAGGCGTATCAACAATCACATTACATTATTCCCACCGCAATCACATTACCTTGTCAAGTGTTGTGAATTTTAATGACAAATTTTTTTACTGTGACATATAGATGGGCTTTAAATAAGTCTCCATAAATAGTGCAACACTCGCTCACCCTTTCTAAGAGTTTGTTTTTTCTGTTGTATATATGTCACTAAACGCCAAACCTTTCAACCAATTTCCCGGCTGACAGAAATGTTTTTAAAGAAGTTGTGGGGATTTATGGCATTGAAAACAATGAATTTCTAGTAAAGTTGAGAAAAACAAATTCTGGTCACGTGGGAAATTTCAAAATTATACAGAGTGTCGTCATAATCCTGTTTGTCAGACTTCTTGCAGTTCCTCTATAAATAAAGGTACATGTGAACATAAGGGCTTCAATTGTTTTTACTTCAACGTTAAGTTCGGTGACCTTGCGCTACACCTTACTGCTTGAACTACTGTGGTGTGGTGCGTGCGTGTGTGTTTGTGTGTGTGTTTTATGTGCTTGCCGCGTCCGACTTTGTCATTTTTTGCCCAGTCGACAAACCCATATGTACAATGATGCTATGCGGCTTATTCAAGACCACGGCACCTTATTTCACCAGCTTCATAAGTGCAGGTATATTAAGTACAGTGGTGACACCAGTATCTTCCTCCTTCTCTGTCAGCAGCAGGGAAGAAGGTTCATATATGCTTCACCATTAGAACAATTGAGCTTTGGGCCATTTGGTGATGCATATTTCATAGAATCAAGTGCTTTGAACGGGACAACAAAAGAGGCAGGCAAGACGAAGCATTTCGTCCTGTGTGTCTCTCACTGTGTTGTCCCGGTAATTGCACTTTATTTGATGGCGTATGCTGTCACGGTGTATTAGCTTCACTTTATCAAGTTCAAGAAATGATACGGACAAAGCGAGCATTCTCGGTAGCACACACACATTCAAACATCTATTCCATGAAAAAACAAGTAGACAAGCCACTCGCGTTTTTCGCAATTCCAGCGTCCTCTAGGTGGCGCGCCATGCAATCCAAAATACCCACGGTAAGAACCTGTGAACTCGCACAGGAAAAGATTGAACGCACGGACTTACGACCCGCACCGCTTTCACTGCATGAACTCTGGATCGTCAAATGAACGTATATCGGAGCAAAGTACTTTACCAAACGATAGGAATTGTAATTGTTCGCTACCTCATTTTTCGCCACTGTGCGAAGGGTGGTAGTGTCAGCTGATCGACTGCGTTGATTTCGACGATGCCTTGCGTAATCCTGTGTGTGCTACCTAATACCACATGAAATAGAATTGACGTATGTTTTAGACAGCACTCGGAGGTAGGTATCGAGCCTGACAATTTGCCTTAGTAATTGGGAGCTAGCAAGTAACGCCAAGGCATATCTGCAAAGCACCACACGTTTGGCGGGACGATAGTTTCAAAGCATGTGCCAACCATCATCAGAACATGGATGGTCAGGAGCGGAAATTCATCCTTTAAACAAAATGCCAGCATGTTATTGTGGCGTTATGCTTTCCTAAGCCAGTTGCGCTTATGCCGAAAACAACGCCACGCACCCTAATCCAAGCCCCGTTCTTCCGATCATGGAACATCACTATCAAAGTTGTCGGTCCCTATCTAGACCTGAATAAAGTGAACCAAAATGATTTGTATCATCTGATCACGTCACAGCGTCTGTTCTTCATCGCGATCAAAACAGGTTCCGGTTCAGCTCAATTTCGGTCAAAAGGACCTCGTTTGACTATCGCTTTGCATTTCTTATGGCAATGCGGACGCTAACGTTTTCTTCATCTTAAGACACAATGTAAATTTCCGTCGCAAGCCACGCCATGCAGTCAACATTTCAAGTGCCATTTTCTTTGTAAAGATAAGGAAATCTGGTGCTATTTGTGAAAAAAAGAGGGACTTTAAAACAGGCCTACATCTCCTTCATCTCTGAGGCCGGAGCTAAATGAAAGGGACCCTAGTTTTGCTTTCACAACAGAGTAGATTTTCTTATGTTTACTCAGCATATGTGCAGAACAAAGTTTTCCCAAACCAAACTAAGCATACGTGTAACCCTTTTGCCCCATAGCGCGGCTTATTACTGCACAATAAAGTGATTGAAGTTCAAGCAGTTCATAGGCTGAAATTGATTGTTTCTCATGAGCAGCGTACAACATAAAATGACACCCTTTTCTCATTCAACACATCATATAAACTGGTTGGTTCCGATTGCTTGCCCGAAATCCTGCTCTGCAGTGGCAAATGCAGTGTTTGTACTAGGTGTGTAGAAACACCTTTTTTCTTATTATTTGGGTGGGAGGATGGAAGGAGGGTTGCATTTTTAATGTCAGCACAATTTTCCCCGTTAGTATCGTCGTACATGTGGAAGTAATACATCTGTGGATTAAGATAAGGCTAGCCAACGCATTACCTTAAAAATCAATTTGTAACATTGACATTACTCAAGATCTTCATAAAAACTTCTGTGTGTCTGCCTGATCCCGTAGAGAAGAAATATTGATGATTTATTGATGGATATGTGGAGTTTAACGTGCCAAAACCGCCATATGAGCATGAGAGACGCCGTAGTGAAGTTCTCCAGAAATTCAAACCACTTGGGGTTCTTCAACGTGCGCCAAAATCTGAGCAACCGGGCCTACAGAATTTTTGCTGATTCACTGAAGATGCAGTGCTACCAGTTAGCAGTCGTGAATCTTAACCACTCAACCACCACGGCGGGGCAGCGAAGAAATATTTGACACTGTACAACGAAAGGGACGAAGGGGAGCGCTGTCTTATGTCATATATATATATATATATATATATATATATATATAATTGTATATTCTTCACAATTACAATAAAGGTTGATCTAATAACTTCGCATATATTTTTCTGGTATATGATCTGTTACATTTTATTACTATTTTGTCAAAAACACGAAGAAGAAGCCAGCCCTTTAATATACACGTCTTTCCCTTGTATATAGATATATATATATATATAGATAATATATGCGAGTATATATATATATATAGATATATAGATATATATATATATATATATATTATATATATATATATATCATATATATATATATATATATATATATATATATCTATATATATCTATATATATACTATATATATATATACGTAGCAGGGAAAGAAGCGCACTGGCTCCGTAGTAAAAACGGAAGCGGAGAAAAAGTACGACGTATCACGAAACACTTTTAATAATCACATACGTTTTGGCCGGTGGGCCAGCCTTCGTCAGTGTGACAAGTAATGCGCTTTCGTAGCTATTATACACATTTCTAAAATGTTTTGGGACATGGCGGCATAGCAATCAGAAGTGATTTGACATGATTATACAAAAAGGCAAAATACATTTAGTGTGAAGATGCAATGCGTAAAGTAACATGGGCACAGCAATCACCTCTTATCGTTATAGCGACATCAGAAGAGTGAAAGAGATTTTAAATATAAATATGGCGCATGGTGTGGAAAATATTATGACAACCATGCGTGCAGATTGAAGCGCGTGAACGAGCGGTATACATACAAAAGATAACCAGTTTGTTAAGCAGGGAACAAGAATGGTTCTGCCGAAAACAAAAATAAAAAGTAAGATAAAAGAAAATGAACTAGAAATCTCGGAAGGGTATGAGACACCTTAAGTGGTGCAAGGTAGATTAGCGAGTGTGCCTGCGTGTTCGTTTATTCTAGAGTTTAGTGTACCGAACTTGTAGATTAGAAACGACTCGCGCATTTCCCGCTCATGATGTGAGCGGAAACCGGATTCCAGTACAGTTGCTTTAATATTGTCGAAAGAATGACGAGATATTGCTAGATGTTTCGATAGAGGCAGATTTGGAAGGGTTTTGACATGAGACTTATGATTATTAAATCGAGTTCTAAACGGTGTTTCTGTATGACCAATATATTGTAGATTACAGATATCGCATTCAAGCATGTATACTACGTTGGAACTATATATATATATATATATATATATATATATATATAAAGATATATATATAAATATATATATATATATTTAGATATATATATATATATATATATATATATATATATATATATATATATATATATATATATATATATATATATATATATACCCACAAATTGGGTGCCACACTGCAACGTAAACACAACTACGTGGTTTGAACATGATCCTTTCTGAAGTTCGTAAAACAACATTGCAACATTGATATTTCCCAACATACACTATTGCGCCATCTCATACAGCCTTAGAGGCTTGCACGCGTCGTCAAAGTCATTTCCCGCGATTGCACCTGCCGCTACAATTTTGACAGTCATACGGTCGATATCACAGCTGGACAATCGGTAACGCAAGTCCAACAGTCGTGCTCAGGCTCTCGCCATACACCACTACTTTTCTTCGCTTTTGCACCCGTAAACGTAGCATTCTTGAAGACTTCGCCAACAGCGCGCTCGACCGGTAGACGCGAAGTTCACGAAAAACACGGCGGTGCGGCTTGTTTCTTTCGTTTCAAGAAATATGACGTACGGAGCGGGACTGCTGGTCGAGTTCTGCCAGCTGTGGTCCATTAACGTGGACTTAAACGAATTCTATTAGTCAAGAATGGTTTGATTATTCACGGAATCAAGATCCTGATACGCGGCTTCTACTTGGTCGCAGTTTCACAGTAGCCGTGGAGTCCTAAATAAACTGAATGCTAGCTCACGCGATTAATAACAGTTACTTTCTAACGATCAATTGCAAGCACCTAATTTTGAAATAGCACCAATAATTTAAGAAGGCCTTCACGTTCCCCTAATGCATGCTAGCTCATGCTACTCACTGCGTACAGTTTTATGGGTTTCATGCATTACAAACGAGACCGATGAACATACATGAGGTAGCTCGAATTTCAACAAACAAGATAAAAAAATAAGACTGCACTTACCTACGTGGCCTAAGGAAACCACCTCACGCAGTTTAAAAATGTTTGCTGTGGGCCAGCATTGGCAGCTTGGTTTGACAAGGGCGCTTCACACAGCATTTTTACAAAAACATCTCGCCCCAATTGCGACGTGGGATCATATTGAGGCTGTCACGGAGGGGTCTAGCTTATTCACCCATGCACGAAACAGGCAGAGTCGTAGCATTTCTTTCTCGCTAACGCGTCAATCGTGAGACAAGCACGGCCGAACACGGGTGCGACTGCGTAGCACCGCCTTGTTGTCGTCTATACCGATCATCCATGAGAGGATGCTCCTGAATTACGCGAGGTGGCACGACTGTCTATGAACATTGCGAATACAATAATTCACAGTTCATAATGAAATAATTGGAAGCACAAACCAACGGGACACAAGAGAAGAGACAAACAAGCGCAGTTTGTCTCTTCTCTTGTGTCCCGTTGGTTTGCGCTTCCAATTATTTCATTATGAATTTGTACCAACTAGCCCACCTGTCAACCCTTCCGCGATTCACACTTCACATAAAAAAGAAGCAAGAAAGTCAAGGAGCGTCTCAGATGCGACACCTCACAGCCTTGATTTGGACTCTATGCTCTTTGGGAGTAAAACAGTGGGTCACGAACGCTGGTTGTCGGGACGCCTCGTGACGACTCACGTTCAGGTAAATTTTGGGGCGGCCCGTGGACTTCTTGGCAATTAAGAGCCACAGGCTCCGAGGCACTAGGCGTCGGCAGAAGCTGGTATTTTTTCTCCGCATCGCGGCTTCTTCCGCCGAACGCTACTTTCACCACGCGCTGAACTTCTGTTCGCCGAACGCTACTTTCACCAGGCGCTAATATTCTGTTCTTCCCCTCTTTTTTTTTATTCTTCGGTGCTCGTGCCACGAGAGTTTCCCGCGTCTCTCATCTTCTTCTTTTCTTTTTGTTGTCTGTGTCCAGTGACTCAACAGCACTGTCGTCTTTGTCGCTATCATTTCGCCGGAGTCCTTACACCCAGCACGCAAAACTCACAATTTTTTTCCGAAAAAAAAAACTTACCGCACAGAAAAAGAAAGAGACAGGAATGCGTACAGCAAAAGCATGATGTCGACCGAATACACGAACATTTGTGAACATGTGGGAGACAACCACCATGAGCCTGACAGCTTCGCATTACACCAGTAATCATGCTACTCAAGCAGTGAAATGCGACACATTTTTTTTACAGGGGTGTTCTTATTAATTGTATTCGAAGGAAAATGTTTTAGAATCTATTTGCAATAGCGTGAATACTGAATGGTCTGGAATATGCATGACCGGAAAGTGATCAGTATCGTTCAGTGTAAACAAACAGCTCAAGTGAAGTGACACCATCACAAATAGAAAAATAGTATGCAAAATAAGGGATTGTCAACGACTTGAATTTAGGGGTCTGCTCTTGCCTAAAATTCTTGTTTTCCACAGATTTGCGGTATATCGTAGCCTTAGTGACGCACTCCTAGGCAATCACACTTGCAACAATATTTACTTTTCAAGTTTCCGTAGTATAGGGTGTCCTAGGTACGCATGTCCGTATATATTTACCCTTCCTAGGTTGTCGAGTAATACTACTCAGTTCTGTTTGTGTATTCTTTGCATGAATTGGGGGAACTCCGGCACAGTTTGGGTTGGTCGGTTCTAGAGCTCCGGGAATGTTGCCAATGATTACATCATATATTGGACAATCTATACACGTTGCCTTGGCTTTTCCAACAAAATATGGCGATGACAATGTAACTGACGGTACTGGGAGATTATGAGTACCTCCATCGACTAAAGTTACTGCTCGCTATTTACCGGTCAAGGATTCTAGAGGCACAGACACGTGTGCCCTGGACTCTTACTACTCTGAATATCCGTCTTGCTATGCCTCAGGCTGAGATTTTTTTTGAAAGTTCGCGTTTGACGCTAGCGCCTCGATCAAATTGATATCGGATCTCTGATATTGCGAGGCAATGACGTAGAATCGCGCTGGATGTCTCAGCTTAAAGTTTTTTAGTGTGAAAGCCACTCTGATGTAGGCAGCAATATCGTCCATCAAATGGCCTTCTTATACGAAGCGTTCACACTCTTTCTGAGATATATACATTTCAGAGAGAGTGTGAAGGCTGAGCGACTTTACATGAGGGACGAGAACACTGAACGCCGACCTGAACTCCCGAACCTTTTCAATGTGACAGTAACTTAATGTCACAGCCGTCACGAGCGTGCACTCGGGCATTGCTGGTATGTTTAAAGGCCTCACGTGGAGGTCATCGATTAGCACTTTCCGTGAAAGAAAAGGTGCCTTCGTAGGAATAAATTCCTCCCGCATGTCTTACAACACGTTGATGTTATGAACAATCAA
This sequence comes from Rhipicephalus annulatus, assembly GCA_013436015.1. Lineage (NCBI taxonomy): Eukaryota > Metazoa > Arthropoda > Arachnida > Ixodida > Ixodidae > Rhipicephalus > Rhipicephalus annulatus. The sequence goes on along the minus strand of WOVY01000381.1, from coordinate 640,970 downwards.
ACATTGCAGCGTGTTGCTCGCTGCCACAACACGGAAAAATTCACAGCACTCTCTCACACCGAATCCTTGCATGTCGATGGCTAACTTGCAGAGATCAGTATTTTTATTAACGCCGAAAAAGCATAAGTTCGTCGAATTACGTTGTCGTTAAACGCTCGCAACACTTCGCGCGAAGACGGCAAGAATACGCTCAATCCAGCATAGCGCACAGAGTTCAAGCTGCTCTGTGTTACTCAGCCAGCGAATAGCATTGCATATGCTTGAAAACGGTTCCCTCTGGAAATATAGTTGTCCGAAAAGACGGTGAATTAATCACAGTGTTGAGGGAAGAAGCGTTGCTCGCGATGACAGAAGTAATGTCTATAGTTTCTATTCAACCGTGTGAATCGACAAAATCCTCTTAAAAGACATCAGCAACCCACTGATCTTCGGTGCGACGTCTATCGCCTGGTGAAATGCAGTGGGCTTCACGGATGCTCACGAGCTGCCTGCTCATGAAGTGGGAGACATCGAGCTCTCTCAGCTGAACTCCGAGGGGCCACAGCAGGCTGTTGTACTTCGAAAGGTGATGGAATAGCTGACACACGCGAGTCTCATTCGTTGTCTTGCATGTCATCATACGTACAGGAAACGAAGGTCTGCCGTATCTTCGGGTAAAGTCCTCTAGCACATTCAGCATCATGTTGCGTGCTTCACCCGTCGGCCCTTCGATGATTGAACGACGAATCACTGAATTATAAATTCACGCGGATCGCGACTAGCACTGCTGCGAAATTACGGTGCACGTTGGAAGGCTCTTGACAATAAGACTTCACGAATAGACGCAGGGAGAACACAGTGCTGGGAACGCAAAGATCCGTCGAACGGTCAAGGATAATGGCACTGGATCACTTCTTCGTGTGGTCATTGACTCACGGCACTTACCCATTACTCAAATATGGCACTCGAAAGAGAGAAAAATGGTGACCTGTGACTCAGTCGGTTTGGTCCCCCTGAGTGGGTTTCGCCAAGATATTGAGGAACCAACCAACAAACCAGTAAAGCAGCTAGCACAGGGATGATATGGCTGCGACGTTTACAGTTGGTGATTTTGCCCAGTCCAGGTGCTGACACACTGTTGCTGTCCTGTATATGAGTATATGAGAGTGGTCACTTAAATTCCACGGAGAAGGTTGGTTTAAAAAAAAGAATTTCGTTGAACGCTTCAGCTTCGCCTTCAAGTCTAGTTTGCGATAACGTAATCAAATGGTCTGATTACATTACTAATTGCGTAATCTGGCGGCCTGTTGCTTGAACGACTGTTTGCGTACCGTTCGCCGTTTCATAGTATCATTAAATGTTAATAAGAAGTAGAGTTAAATGCCGACTGCACTATAAATATTCGTTTCGCGAAACAGTAAGGGGTCGACTATGCGTAAGTAGGGTAACTCGAGATCCTACGCAGCGGTCGTTTTGCCGATGGTTCTGCAGCTGATGATGATTAGGCATGAATGAACGCTTCGCAATGGGTCGGCATTTAAAACACCGTCTCATAGCCCAATTCACATGTTTTGACGCCTGGTGCGGCTCTGCACTTCTGCCACGCCATATATAATTCATTAAGAAGACTCCTTTTGCTACAAGACCTTCAAATAGTGTTTTTTTTCAGAGCGGCATCTATAAATATTGTGTCTCTGTGGTAGAAAACGTGCTTGCTACGCAGACCACCCAGATTCAATTGAGACTTAGGCTTAGCTACTATTTATGTTATTTACATTTTTGTCAATATTTTCGTCAAGGACAAGAGTGAACTTTTGCTTACAACCAACAACGTCTACGCCAAAATTTTTGCGAAACAAGCCCTTTGTTGCTATTGCGCTAATGCTGCTAAAGACATCGAAAGGAATTTCCGCGTACGCCGAAGCTTTTCGCACTTAAGTTCTTTTCTCACGCACCCCACTCGCAACCCCCCTCAGAACACGCCTCCCCAAAATAAAAGAATACGAAACCAAATAAAACCAGCATATCCCACGCACTCTGATAATCGATGTAATGCGAAGCATCCTCCGAAGGAGGAAAGTATGCTGTAAATGGCATACGTGACATTATTTACACGTTATGACTTGTTATTTATGTTGGTCGTGCGCTCGCATTGCGCAATAGGAATTGTGATTGTGAAAATGCGAAGTGCGGTATCTGTGCGCGACAACTGGCAACGCTGACACATGTGCTTTGGGGGCGTGACGCGTGTGCGGGGGGAGCTATCACCGACGCACTATCACCGGACATTGTGAACCACATAGGCTCGCCCGATCACGAGGCGCAGCTCAACGCCATCTAGCGGCTTGACGCGACCCTGGCTCGGCAAAAGCGAACGGAGCAAACTCCTGGCAGCTCGCGCTGGGCCTGCCGTCGTTGAAGTCTAGATAGACAGGAGGATGGGGAACCCTGCGCCGTGCTCCCACACTTCCTACGCAGGATTACCCAATAAAGTCTATTTTTCTCTCTCTCTCTCTCTCTATCTAGAGGCACGAGGCTTCTGCGCACTACTACCGTAGTACTCCCGGTACCTCGTAGTACAGGTACCACGTGCCCATTGAGTGGTCAGTGGCATATTCGTCTGAAGACTGTAGTGCCGGCATTTCTTCTGCGCCCTGCTAACAACGTTACTAGCAGAGGCGCTTTCCCTGACTTTGTTTATGACAACCACCCTAGAAGCGGGAAGCTTGACACGTTCTTCTTGCGGCCTTGTTTCAGGCGTCATCTGCATGATTGCTATCAACAATGCAAGAAGTTTGGTTTTGCCATGGTCTGTTTTCTAGGCCCCCGCATTGTATCATGCCCGTGACAATGACAATTCGTGCAAAATGTTTTAACTTTGGATCGGCTGTTGACGGCTGTGGTGCCGCCCGCTCTGTTGTACACGGTGTATTTTGCAATGATATATTGAATACCATTGCGAAAATTTTGCTTCTCGGCACCAACCCCTTCCGCATGCTTATAATAGCAGAACAAGTTTTTCTGTGGTTGAGCGTTCATAAATTGATAAGCGACTTTCGCCGTAGCACCTAACGTAGAGCATTATCTCTCACAGAGGAAAGTGACCATTTTCTTATTACAATTCGATAAAAATTGCTCCTTGACGATCAACTGAACCATGTCATCGACACTATGCGGAGTCTCTGAGAGCTCAATCCACCTATCAAAATATCCTTTATTTCTAGGTACAAACTGTGTGGCCGTCTCTCTGTTCTCTTGTTTCGACGCTCAGAAACGCTCATGACACCCTTTTGCCGTGAAACAGAAACAACTGACAAGAGCTATCTTTACATTGATGTAATCTAGGCAGTCGTCAGAAGCAATTCTTTCATACACCTTCGGAGCTTCTCCCGTGAGCCATTGTGATTTGTGCCTGTCTTGGCTGGTCGCCATGCATTCAAACCTCTTGAGGGACGCGTGTAGGTTCTTTTGGCCGTCCTCAATCTGCGAGAGAAACTTTCGCGCATTTATTGTTGGGGAGCGCACTGCTTGTACTTCAGTTGGTTTTCCCGGTGGCGTTCGGTACGCTCATGCTGCATATAGCCTGACAACCCTTATGCGTAGCTGAAGGCTGCGTTACTCTGCTACGGCTCGGGCTCACTGCGAGGCCGAACACCCGGCCAATAATTTTTCCCGCTCAAGCACCATCAGATCGTGTCCCTTCCCCGCTTCACGCTCAGCCACCCTATCATCTCTCTCACGATTTTTCTGTAGTTTCCCCCACTATCTCAGTTCTGCCTCCGGCAAGCCTTTTCACTCACCAAGTTCACTTGACGTCGGTGCTTCCATAGCATCTACGATGTGTCTATGCTACAGAGAACAGGTTCGTTCGGTCCCACCGAGGCCAAATGTCGCGGTGTATTAACTTCACCATATCAGGTTCACAAAATAACATGGACGAAGCGGGCGTTTTTGGTAGCACGCTCACATTCAAACATTTAATCCGTTAAAAAGCAACTAGACAAGCCACTCGCGTTATACACCAATTCCCCGTTTACACAAAAAGAAGCAAGGAAGTCAAGGACCACCCTTCACGGGGAGTATTGGCCAGAGAAACAAGGAGCATCACAGATATGACTCCTCACAGAGTTTATTCGGACTCGATGGTCTCCTGTGTGAGTAAAACGGTGGGTCGCGAACGGTGGTCGTCGGGGCGCCTCATGACGAGTCATGTTCAAATGAACTCTGGGGCAGCCCGTGGACTTCTTGGCCATTTAGAGCCACAGGCTCCGAGGCACCAGGCGTCGGCCGGACACGGGTTTTTTTCTCCGTATGACTGCTTTTTCCGCGCAACGCGATACTTTCACCACGCGCTGCTCGTCCACTTCTCCCTTTTTATTCTACGGTGCTCGTGCCACCACAGTTTCCCGCGTCTCTCATCGTCTTCTTTTCCTTTTATTTTCTGTGTCACAGTTACTCAAAAAACTGCCGTCTTTGTCACCATCACTTGACCATAGTCCTTATACTCAACACATTATGTATGCTTATCCATGTAACTGCCATGATTTCAAGGGTGATTTTGTGTGTTACAGTTCACTCGCAAAGGTGTAGCTTGTTCTTACACTCATAGTTTAGAGGTGTTTGAAACACTTGCAGAAGTAGTGTGTAACGTTTTCTTACGCCCTTCGTTTTCATGGGGTGTATCTAAACAATTTATGTTTAAGGTGTTTCTAAACACCCTAAAAGAGTGTTGTCTATGGGACAGAAAAAATCCACTCTTGAAGGTGTAAAAGGTTTTGCTATGTAGATATTGAATTTAGCAAATGATTAGAAGAAACTGTTTCACTAAACATTGCGGCATGCTTCCAGAGAAAGGTGAATGCGACCCCATTATACGTTGTAGTAAAGGAATGCGCTTGTCTGATTCATCATCAGCCTGGCTACGTCCACTGCAGGACAAAGGCCTCTCCGATGCTCCGCCAGTTAACCCGGTCCTGTGCTTGCTGCTGCCAATTTATACCCGCTAACTTCTTATTTCATCTGCCCACCTAACCTTCTGTCTCCCCCTAACCCGCTTTCCTTCTCTAGGAATCCAGTTAGTTACTCTTAATGACCAGCGGTTATCCTGTCTACGCGCTTCATGCCCGACCCATGTCCATTTCCTCTTCTTTATTTCAACTATGATATCCTTAACCCCCGTTTGTCCCCTAATCCACTCCGCTCTCTTCTTGTCTCTCAAGGTTACACCTACCATTTTTCTTTCCATTGCTCAATGCGTCGTCCTCAATTTAAGCTGAACCCTCTTTGTGAGTCTCCAGGTTTCTGCTCCAAAGCTAAGTACCGGCAAGATACAGCTGTTATATACCTTCCTCTTAAGGGATAATGACAATCTACCTGTCATAATTTGAGAGTGCTTGCCGAATGTGCTCCGCCCCATTCTTATTCTTCTAGTTACTTCAATCTCATGGTTAGGCTCTGCGGTTATTACCTGCCCTAAGTAGACATAGTCTTTTACAACTTCAAGTGCACTATTACCTATCTCAAAGCGCTGTTCCTTTCCGAGGTCGTTGTACATTACTTTCGTTTTCTGCAGATTAATTTTAAGACCCACCTTTCCGCTCTCCTTGTGTAACTCCGTAATCATGAGTTGCAATTCGTCCCCTGAGTTACTCAGCAATGCAATGTCATCAGCGAAGCGCAGGTTACCGAGGTATTCTCCATTAACTCTTATCCCTAACTGTTCCCATTCTAGGCTTCTGAAAACCTCCTGTAAGCACGCGGTAAATAGCATTGGGGAGATTGTGTCCCCCTGCTTTACACCCTTCTTGATTGGTATTCTGTTGCTTTCTTTATGAAGCACTAAGGTAGCAGTTTATCCGCTGTAGATTTCTTCCAGAATGTTTATATATACTTCATCTACGCCCTGATTCCGCAGTGTCTGCATGACGGCTGATATTTCTACTGAATCAAACGCCTTCTCGTAATCTATGAAGGCTATGTATAGTGGTTGGTTATACTCTGGGCATTTCTCTACTACCTGATTGATAGTATGAATGTGGACAATTGTTGAGTAGCCTGTTCTAAATCCTGCTTGTTCCTTTGGTTGATTGAATTCTAATGTTTTCTTTACTCTGTTAGGAATTACCTTTGTAAATAGCTTGTACACTACAGAGAGCAAGCTGATCGGCCTGTAATTCTTCAAGTCCTTGTCATCTCCTTTCTTATGTATTAAGATGATGTTAGCGTTCTTCCAAGACTCTGGTACCCTTCCCGGCAGGAGACACCTCGTAAACAGGGTGGCTAGTTTTTCTAACACAATCTGTCCTCCATCTTTCAGCAGATCTGATGTTACCTGATCGTCACCAGCAGCTTTGCCTCTTTGCATGCTCTCCAAAGCTTTTCTGACTTCTTCTATCATTACTGGTTGGGTGTCATCTGGGTTACTGCTAGTTCTTATCGTATTAAGGTCGTGGTTGTCTCGGCTACTGTACAGATTTCTGTAAAACTCCTCCGCTATTTTGACTATCCTATCCATATTGGTAGTTATTTTGCCTTCTTTGTCCCTTAGTGCATACATGCGACTTTTGCCTATCCCAAGTTTCCTCTTCACTGCTTTGAAGCTTCCTCCGTTTTTCAGAGCGTGTTCATTTCTCTCCATGTTATACCTTCTTACATCGCATACTTTACGCCTATTAATCAACTTCGAAAGCTCTGCCAGTTCTATTTCGTCTGTTGTACTTGACACTATCATTATTTGATGCTTCTTAATTAGGTTCTTCGTTTCCTGGGAAAGCTTGCCAGTGTCCTGTCTAACTACCCTGCCTCCAACTTCCACTGCACACTCCGTAATGATACTCGTCAGATTATCATTCATTGTATCTACGCTAAGGTTGGTATCCTCACTAAGGGCCGAGTACCTGTTCTGCAGCGACACTCTGAATTCCTGTACTTTCCCTCTCAGTGCTAGCTCATTGATTGGCTTCTTGCGTATCAGTTTCTGTCGTTCCTTCTTCAAGTCTAGGCGAATTCGAGACCGTACCATTCTATGGTCACTGCATCGCACCTTGCCAAACACTTCCACATCCTGCACGATTCCTGGGTGTGCAGTCATTATAAAGTCTATTTCGTTCTTATTTTCACCATTAGGGCTCCTCCATGTCCACTTGCGGTTTTCTCGTTTTCGGTAGAAGGTATTCAAAATCCGTAAATTATTGCGTTCTGCGAATTCCACTAGTAGCTATCCTCTGGCGTTTCTAGTGCCGATGCCATAATCTCCTACTGCCTGGTCTCCAGCCTGCTTCTTCCCTACCTTTGCATTAAAGTCGCCCATCAATATGGTATACTGTGTTTTTACCTTACTCATTGCCGATTCCACGTCTTCATAGAAGCTTTCAACTGAAGCGTCATCATGGCTGGATGTAGGCGCGTAAGCCTGTACTACCTTCATCTTGTATCTTTTATTTAGTTTAATTACGATACCTACCACCCTTTCATTGATGCTATAATATTCCTCTACGTTGCCAGCTATGTTTCTGTGAATTAGGAACCCCACTCCCAGTTCTCTTCTGTCTGCCAAGCCCCGATAGCAAAGGACGTGCCCATTCTGTAGCACCGTATAGGCCTCATCTATCCTCCTAACCTCACTGAGTCCTATTATATCCCATTTAACACCCTCTAGCTCCTCGAATACTACAGCTAGACTTCCCTCACTAGATTAGGTTCTAGCGTTAAACGTTGCCAAGTTCAGGTTCCAAAGGCGGCCTGTCCGGATCCAGAGATTCTTAGCACCCCCTGCTGCGTTGCAGATCTGACCGCCACTGTAGTCTGTTGCTTCGCAGCTGCTGAGGACTGAGGGCCGTGAGTTATTTGGCGTATCCATGTGGGAGGTAGTGGCCAGATACTGCACGAGGGTGGCCAATCCTTCTCTGGTGAGAGAATGCGTTCCCGGCGGTGGTTACCGGTGAGGCCGCACCTCAGGCCTCTTAATGCAGTTCCATCAACTCGCGGGTTTTTTTTGCGGTTGGGAACTGCGCGGCACCGGGCACGTGGTCCGACTGTTGTTGTTTTCACAGATTCACACTGTTTTCCGCTCCTAAAATTTAAAATTTAAAATTTTCGTTTGTAATAGCAGTATCTGTAGCAATTGAACTTCTTGTATCTTCACGAACAAATAGACACCACTCTGATCCTCCTAGGAACAAAATTGCTAAAGTTATAGGTAGATATGTGCAGAGCTCACTTACCCGTGCTGTTGACACGGCCGCTCCAGCTCCCGCAGTTGGAATAATTTGTGCTTATTGGCTAAGAGGTGGAGGAGCAGTTCCGGTGGGCTTAATTCGCTGTGGAAGCTGTTTTGCCAAACCCAGCTTAAGCGGAGACAGCAGTCCGGCAACACTGAGTGTGTCTTCTGAATGTCTGATTAGTTTGATTAGTCATGTCTGATTAGTTTGAATTAAATATATTTTGAGCATTCTTCGTCATGTAATTGAAAAAATTGAGGCTGCTTCGCCTTATTGATGCCAAGCCTTAAGGAAGCGCGGAACTTGACAGCCTTCTTTGTTTCTAGTTGTTTTTATCTTTCTTTTCAGCTCTTCTTCCGTTTTCTTTTCCAATTTCGTCTGTTTAGTTCAATTATATTTTCTGATAATTTTTCTCTTTTATTTTGCCCTTTTTTACTTTGCACCTGTTCCTTTTTATATATTTATACGCGGTTTCTTTCGTCATGTTTTCTTGGCCAATGCAGTAAAATCCACAGTTTATGTCATTATAAAGGCACTCGAACAGCAAGACAAACAAGACTTCTTTTTGCCGTGAGCATGCAATCAAGATGTAGCAGTTTGGTAGACTATATGTGCTTTCGCCTCCATTATACGCCAAGCGAAGATGACTGCATACGACAGAATACGACAGCCTAGGCCCCTGAAGTGCTTCGCACTTAAAGTAACCATCACAATCATTACGCCTTAGGACTACCAGTTCTGACGACTGCATGTTTTCTGTTGAAGCATTGAAAAATAAGTATATGTTTCGAGTTGAGTATCTCGTCGGTAGTGCCCATAGCGTTAAAGCAATGGCTGTCAATTTCAGATATTTGATTTTTTGATGGCCTACACAAGTGGGCATACAAGTGGGAGGGTATTCTCTGATTGATTGATATGTGGAACTTAACGTCTCAAAACCACCATATCAATATGAGAGAAGTCTTAGTGGAGGGCTCCGGAAATTTCGACAACTTGGGGTTCTTTAACGAGCACCCAAATCTAATCAATCTTTGGGTAACTACTACAAGTACACTTGCTCGGAATCCACGACGCCATATATAAGAAAGGAAGAAAAAGAACAATATTTTGGTGCTGCGGAACGCAAATCATAGTTTTTGTTTACTTGGCCGGCATTCACTATGTTGTTGTTGTTGTTGTTGTTTTCCTAATGTTAGTGGCGCATACCCACTGTGGGAGATTGGCCAAGAATCGAGTGGTTTCAACATTTACTGTTCATATTTGGAATGATGGAGGTTTAACAGAAAGATCACCGATAGCCTAGGAAAGTGTGGTGCTAAATGTAATGCATAAAATATTTACATAAACGAATTTATTCTCAGAATAGAGCAATAATCAGATTTTATACGTGTATAATTATGTGAACCTGTTAGGATAATGAAACTGGTTAATTAGTCAACCTATTAGTTTCATCAATATAGTCCCGGACGGCCGCGCATACTGTCGCATTAGAGAAACCAGAATGGAAGCTCCAAAAGACAAAATGACAGGCAGTGATAAGTCCATACCAATACCACGTAGGGGTATTTCTAATAGGGTTTTTCGTAATGTGTTAAACCGCCTGCTGGTCAAAAAGAAATGGTCTATTGTTTCCAGTTCATCACAGAACGCATACAGTGGCGAAGGTGCCTGAGCAGACCTGTGTTTATAGAAATTTAGATTTGGTACTCGGCAACGCAGCCTTGTGATAGCTACTTCTTGTTTTCGAGTGCGGCAAAAGTCTCTTCGCCAGGGATATAATATATGGCGATAATCTGTAGAGTTTGTTAGTGCTGAACCTTTAAAGACTTGCATAAGCGTACGTCTGCGGAATCGAGCAGCACTCACATAAGCGGATGATGGACAGACTGGTAGAATTGGTTGGCTGATTGACGACTTAGCTAAAGAATCGGCTACTTCATTTAGAAACAAACCTTTATGTCCAGGCACCCAAACTAATCGTACTTTTCTCAAATGCATAGGTACTAGTGCACGGAACGCCTTTGTTACGTGATTATCAGCACCAACAGAAAGTGCCGCACAGAGAGATAGGGAATCTGTTATTATGACAGCTGATGTAATTGCTGTATCTAACTTGCGTAAGGCGAGCACTACTGCCAAAAACTCAGCCACAAAAACAGGTATAAAATCGGGTAGTCGAAGAGAATAAATCCAATTTAAAATCGGACTGAAAATACCAACCCCTGACTTTTCGTCGTATTGAGATGCATCTGTAGCAATAATAACGTTCGTTGTAATACGGCGCAGGTGATCTTGTAGTAAACCATCCAAAATATTATGGGGAAGTAATTTGGCATTATTAGGAAAAATGTCGTCGAATGGAATTTCCACCGGGGCTGAATTATCACGACTCGGCATGATGTCGCATATACGTACGTTTAGAGGCTCCAGTAAATTTTGCACAAATATAATTTGTGGCGTGTGAAATCGCGGCCATCTAGGAGCAAAAATGATTCCGGGGTGGAAATAAAGGCCGTTTCTCAATGTCGTAATGGTGATTCATATATTCTTAAGAATGTCTGAACATTCAGAAGGCGAATTCTACAAGAAAGCAGAAAGACCCTCGATTCGAGATACAACACATTGTTGGCAACTGTTTTGGGAAGGCCAAGGCATAAGCGCAAAGCTTCTCTTTCCAGAAGAATTAGAGGCCGCAACTTGTAAGCTGGAACTCCAGAGAAAAGTACACAACCAAATTTCAAAATGGGACGAACGTACATGCGATATATCATTACCAATGTGTCTCTTCTCATACCTATGCGGTAATTGCTTAGCCTACGTAATATGCCAATGGCCTGCACACCTTTTCCGGCGATATATTCGATATGAGGTCGCCAGTTAAGCGATGTGTGATAAATTACTCCAAGGTATTTAACAGATTCCACCTGTGGTATATTCTCATGATGGTAAGACAGAGAGATGTTCACAGGGTATTGCAGCGGGAAAACAAGGAGGGCACATTTACTCGGATTAAGTAAAGAGCTGTTGCCATCGAGCTAGCTCTCCAATATATTAAGGTAAGTCTGCAGCCGTTCATATAAGGTCTGAATGTTATCTGCCATCGCAAAAAATGCGATATCATCTGCATAAACATAAGTTGTTATATCCTGTTTACGTGGAATCTGCTATATCTTTCATCACTTTTTAAAAGAGTGTCGTATCCACTACACACTTATTTGATTGATATGGGGGGTTTAACGTCCCAAAACCACCATATGAATATGAGAGACGCCTTAGTAGATGACTCCGGAAATTTCGACCACCTGGAATTCTTTAACGTGCACCCAAATCAGAGCACACGGGCCTATAACATTTACACCTTCACCAGAAATGCAGGCGCCGCAGCCGAATACCTTAGCCACTAGACCACCGCAGCGGGAAGGGTATACTTTGTCGATATATACTTAACAAATAGTGGCTGCGAAAGCGGCGAATGGGCCTGAGTGTTTATGCTATGTCACGTGACGTGTTTAGACAAACAGGAACTTTTTTTTTCTTTTGCTGTTTGTAGCAGTAGTAGCTACTGCAAATTAAACCATGTCATTTCAACAGCGGTGCCAGTGTCAATCCTTGAACATTGAAGCTCAAAAATGGGCTTAGCTTGTAACTCATTTTCTCGTGGTAATAACACTCGTTGTTCGGCTAGCTGATTCACTGCATCAAAAAATTACATCCAACCAGAAAATGAATGTAAACACGAAACAGAGAGTTTCCTTTTTTGTTTTCTGTGTACGTTTTTTGGCTAGATATTATTTCTTTATTTTCATGTCAGTTTATGTCTATGGAGAAAGTTACACTTGAGAACGAGCAGTTGGCCGTAGGCTCAATGTCAGTGCGTTTTAGTTCGAACTTTGCTGTATCATAAGGATTTGACATGAAAATTTTGACCGAGCACTTGTTTAAAAAACTTTCTTGACTTATCCAGCAAAACGTCTGGCGCTTATGTTTACACGCAATGATTTTTACTGGGAACACGCGTGAAGTGAATGTCTCGCGAAGACGTCAAAGTCTCGCTTCAGCATCAATCCAATAATATGTAGGTCATCTGTTTCAATCCAAGAAGCATACACGTAGGCTGTATTAAACGGGAGCGAAATGCATCGTTGTAGCGCCCTTGAATGGTGTCACGTTCACGATAAATACGCGTGCAAGGGGCACCGTTCCGATACCCAAGCGTCGCACTTTTCCCCTCATTGCGGCCGCTTTCTAAGCTGTGAGTTCGAAGTAGGACACCAACTGGAGCCACGCGTCACGTTCAGTGAAATCAGAATTAGCTCACTCCCCGAAAACACACAAAAATTAAGAAGCAAAAACACGCATGAAGACGAGAGTAAATGGTATACAGCCTATTGCTTCTCATCGCGCTGCATGTGCCGAAACCGAGAAGTTAAAAAAATAAAGTAAATAAAAGCTATACTGTGACCTGCTGTTCCATTTTAAAGCGTTATCAATGGCCACTCTTGTGAGGAGATTAGCGGAAAACCTTGAAGCAGTAAGCGAATGTCTCCCGACGTGGTACTACTATCAGCGCGACGAGCGTGTACACTCTTAGAAATAAGGTGGTAGTACTTGCTAACTTCGTGGTAGTAATGGTTTGTCACATATGTTACAACCCTGGTAGTAAGCGCATTTACTAACTGCGAGGGTGGTAACAGTTACTACCTCTGCTGTTACTACAAGCAGTTAGTAACTGTTACTACCCTAGCCGTTAACACCCATGGGTAGAAACTTTCAGAGGTTTAAAAAAAGTAGTAACCAAGACTACCTAGTTCGTTCGTTTTGGCATATTTCTCCACTGTTAATGTTGACTAACCAATCCCTTATTACTAGACAAATTTGGGTAAGAAGCGTGGTGCGCCATGAATGCGAAGAATGCATAGACCAAAGAAGTTCACTATTTTTTACGTATACATACTGCAAGAAGTAAGCGTGGGGTATATATAGTCCCTACTTCACAGTGGCATGTCTGGCACAAGGCAGCACTTGCGTTTCAGGATGAATTAAAAAAAATATAAATCTAGGGCACTCTATTACACTACCTGGTTACGTGTGTTTGGAGATGTAGCACAAGACTTTTAATCAGCCTTACTTATAAAAAATTATATGTTATATATATTTATTATAAAATGGCCACAAAAAGGCATTATGTAAAGTGGCCGGAACAAGGTACCGAACTCATTCTCAGTGCCTTTGAATGCTTCACACGACTAATATATCAGCGTTTTAAAGGTAATAATCGTTTTGTGGGTTTGACGCGCCAAAACAATGATGATATTTGGGCACGCTATACAGTGGATTAACTGTGACTGTCCTCGAGCCTAATTGTGACCATCTGGCTATTTTGCTTTGCCGGTCTTGTTAATGTTTGCTGTAATTTACCAAGTTTGTTGTAATTGTCTATTACGGCGCGTGTAGCACTTGATTATGGTTCCTTAAATTGTACTTATCCTTTTCGACAATATCAGAATGACGTTTACATTTCTCGGTTGAGTAATTTAGAACAAAATGTATTTTCTTGATCTATGTATACCTTTTGCGTCATTTTCCCGTTTAATAATAATACGTGGAGACGATTCCTCTCATAAGTTATCAGAATCAAATTCACACACTATTTTGGATTAGATAGTCAAAATCCGGGTAGTAAAGAGGTAATAACGGGGCAAGAAAGGTAGTAACGGCTGCAGTTACTACCTCTTTCATTTCAGTTAATAACTGTTTACTAACGTAGGTAGTAAAGAGGTCGCAAAATGTTAGTAACGGTAGTAGCTAGTAACTGTTTACCAACAAAGGTAGTGAACAGGTAGCAAAAGGGTAGCAACGGTCGAAGAAAGGTAGTAACTGCTCCAGTTACTACCTATTCGCTTGCAGTTGTTACCTTTTTACTAACTTTTTTCCAATAGTGTATAGTCAAAGCAGAGAATCCAGATCCACTCTCGTTTCCCTGCACACAAAAGCGCTCGGATGTTTTTGAGGGCGTCCTTATGAGAGAACCTGAAATGGTCAATGGCGTTCGCGGTAGAACGCATAAGATAGAAAGAAAGAAACTTGATAGGCCTGTCTTGATGTTGAAGAACTTACGCTATACCTGCTGTGGCAGCTGAATTTTCGGTGGAGGCAAAAATGCTGTAGGTGCGTGTGCTCAAAATTGGGGGCACGTAAAGAACCACAGGTGGGCAAAATTTCCGAAGCCCTCCATCACGGCGTCTCTCAAAATCATGTGGTGACTCAGCGACGTTAAACGCCACATATTAATCGAACAAAAAATGGCAATAAATAAATGCCGGAGGCATCTTGTATGAGCAGTTGAGGTGATGATAGGCTAACTTCGCGATGTTACACAATCAATTCAAAAAAAGCTTGAACAGTAGTTTTTTCGGCTTTTTTCTTGCTTTGTCGCTCGCTTTTGTTGTGTATTTCTCGGCCACTACTTCCCTCTTGTCGACCCTCGTGGCGTGTTTTTTCTCTGTCTGTAAATGTCTTGCTGTAATAAAATCAAACATTCCAGTTTTTTTTCCTCTATAAAACAGTGACACTTCAGTCTAAACTAAGAGAAAAGTACAGAGTGGTTCACAGACAAGAGCACAGAACATGCAATTAGCAACATTGCAAGTGGTCTAAGTGAGATGAAACAGTGCGCCGATCGCGGCAGACTCGAAAGGATTCGATTACTGGCAGTCCGAGGGGAATCCATTGACCCAGTTTGGCTGCTACGAGGGACACGCCATGAGCTTGGAGCCCAACGAGAACACAAAATGTGGTGCCGTTACGCAGCCGGTGGACGCAGGAGGACTGCGCAGTGCCGCAATTAGCAGGCGTGTGCTCGGGAGCAACGGCTCGCACGAGACTATTGCACGTGCACACGAGCGCGGCGTGCTGCCCGCACTTGTGTAACTACAGTAGTGGGCCAATCTGAGAGCACGCCTTATTCAAGAAGGATGATATATTTTCTCTCACGGAGGCCTACTCCCCCGAAGGAGAAATTACTCCTGGTGACGTGGGCGAAAAGAGGGGGAGAGGTGAAAACGGGCGCCATGGACCGGCTCCTCACCTGGCCATGCGGCCTGTGATGCGCTTCGCCGTAAGGCATGTCCTGGTGTGCTCGTGCAAGCTGCGTAGGGGAGTGCTGCAGCCGTTCCCGTATCTTGGCCTCGAATCTGCCGAAAACTGAGAGTCTCAGCACGGGCGTACGTGCAGCCACGCTGCTGCAGCTGCTCGTCTTTCATTTCAGGAGGCCCCTTGTTTTCATGTATTTTTATTGTTGCTGCGGTGAGTCTGTGCGTGCGCCACAAGTTTCACAGTCTCTGGTGGGGTGATGCGCGCTAAGTGGAAGGGTATCTGGAGCGTTCTGCGATTAGAGTCCTCCGCAGGCCCGTTCGGCCGGCGCAGCATTGTGTAGCCCCGATGAAGCGGAGAGTGGAGTGCGCACAAGGAAGCGCCGCACAAACAATAAAGCGCGATGAACGAGATCGAGGGCGAGGAAGTTAGAGAAGCGCCCAATCGGGCTAGGATTCTTTACACGTCTCGCGGCAGTTTCTTGGCCAAAGTACGACGAACTTGAATCGAAACGGATCGAGGTGCGCTGCTGCGTCGTTGCTGGAGGTCGAGGTTAGTGGGAGAGAGGGAATAAAAATTGTGTAACAAAGTCGGACGCAGTGTGGCGTCTCCGTTGGGAGGAGGGAACGCGAGGTATAAAAGCGGCACGGATCCGGCTGGTTGCGCATCATTTGAACTTGTGGAATTCTTGCATAGGGGATTGCCGATCGCTCCTGCTCAGACATGCACGCCCTGGTGAGTCGCGCTTCAATGCTCCGGTGCTGGCGTTCGCAAGGAAGCGGCTACACCCGCCATAAGCGTTGAGCCCATGCTTCGATCAGTGCGGATTTGTTGAAAAGTTTAATGTGCTGTCGGTGGTAGAGCCGTGGTCGCGCTTATGCATTTCACCTTGACAATATTGGGATAGTTTCATCAAGGCGTACGGATTTCGCTATGAGAAATGATTTGCTTGAGCAAAAAGAATTGTCCAAGCCATGACCATGCGAAGGACAACTCTTTTTGCGTCAGTAGCGGCCGTTATCTATTTCGAATATAGCAGCGTAAGGCTTCCTACCATCAAAGTTCAAAAGTGAAAATGTTGGCCCATACTAGAAGTCAGCTTTGAGTTTTGTTGAAAATATTTAATCCGTTTTCAGTTTCAAGGAATGAAGTGTTTTTTTTTTGTTTCTATACGGCGTGCTTTTCCAAATACTGATGGGTGCTCGCCGAGGCTGTTTATGATATATCTAAACAATATTTAAGTTCTCGCGAAATCCCCAGCTTACAATAAACGGCCATGATACCTAGAAGCATACAGGTGGATACTTTCAAATTCTAGATATCACATCAAGAACTAGGGACCTTCAAAGTGTCACTGCTGTCACAAGACTGATGTCATTGAAATAATGTCGATGATTCGAAGTGCTCTTGCGATCATTTCGCGCTGAATATTATGGCTTTATGGCACGGCTAAACGAAAAACGGTGCAACCAACGCACAGCATTCTTGCACGAGGCGAACTATTTCTTTAGCCATCACCTTGAATTGTTATCTATCTATCTATCTATCTATCTATCTATCTATCTATCTATCTATCTATCTATCTATCTATCTATCTATCTATCTATCTATCTATCCATCTATCTTGCAACAAAACACTTATAAAATATGGCATGCTGTGAACTTCGCTAAGCAATCTGTCGTCTGTTTTTCAAAAAATACAAGGTAGGTTAATATGTTAGGTGAACGGGTACTTACTTGAGTTGGCTTGTATTTTATTGGCACCGAAACTGTAACGAGAGTCCTAATTTGCTCTCAATAAGTTGCTGCACCGAAAATTCAAGGAAAACTGCTAGTTTCAAATTACATGCTGGGATTTACGAGTCTTCTGGTAAGTAACGTGTACCAGCGGTAAAATGGAGTTAGCTTATGCCTATCATTACGTCAACAGCCTGACGACACTTCCTAGTTAATTGAGTAAAAATTCTTGCTTGCAAAAGAACACGTATTCTTTGCACAAGAACACTGAATTTTCTCTAATTTTTTACATCACAATCGCACTTGCAAAATACCTGAAACATACGCTTCGCATTACAGGATTTCAACACGAGCCACCGTCTACTTTATATAGCGTAAATTAAGTTCACGGTTAATTCAATATTGTGAATGCAGGAATGACGTGTTCTAATTTTAAAAAATGGAACCAGCAATTTTGATTTTCGAGTGAAGCACTAATTGAGACATAAAGTTCAACTATATTATACGCAGGCTTTGTCACTCCTGCTTTAAAGAAGGATGAGGGGCGCTAAATGTTTTTCAAATGGTTGTTGGTACCACATCTGCAGTGTTTCTTGAACTTCATGCGCATTGATTTCACAGCTATTTGGATTTCAGTGAAAGTTGCTGGGTTCGTTTGCAGCTTCTGTTTATTTTGTGACCACACTACTCCAAGATTTCAGTATTATTGCAATGAGATGGTGACAAAAGTAAAAAGAGCCCGTGTGTAATAATTATGCACTAAATATGCTCATTTACCTTTCTGCAAAGATAAAACATGTTACTTTAGTTAAGAAGAAAGACTGGTTGGCGCTGAACCTAGTGTGGAATGTGTATTTTCCGACAAAATAAAAAGTAAAAATGGTTGTTCATAACAACACTTGCTTTCGAATGGTATAATTTGTAATGTTTTCATGAATCTATCGCAGGCGAAGGCTGCTCTCCTGTCCGCGGCTTTCAGCTTTTGCCTGGGTGGTACCCCTCGCCTTGGTAGCAGAGCCTTGGTACTGTTCAAGAATCTTCCTAATCAGAAACAGCCACAACACAACCATCAGCAACAGCAGCAGCAAGTTCTAAACAATGGTTACGGACCCGCCATGGTTCCTTCTGTGTATCCATTGAATCCCATGTTTCCCAGGGGCCCGGTGTTCCCTCATCCACCTCCTTTCCTGCAGCACGTCCATCCATTCCTGCCTTACGGACCGCATATGCAGCCGATTCAGCCCATCCAAATGTTCCCTATCCATGGACCGGGCATAATCCAGGCTCCCATTCCCCTGCCACCGCCTGTCCATCCTATGATCACTCCTATCCAAATACACAGTCTAGCCGGCAGTACGGGGGGAAACGTGGCCACAGGATTAGCCGCTACGCTCCCCACAAGTTTGGCTAGTGCGATCTCCGGAGGGGGAACTATTTCGGCCGGACCTACATACCTGATCCAAGAGCTGAGGCACCACAACACACCATCAAGCAGCACTAAGAGTCAGACAAGCCACAGCACCAGTGGGAGCAATCTGAACACCCAGCAGCCAGAAAAAATCTTATTCCTCAAGGACCTTAAGTCATTTAGCACACCGATTCCGGCGGCTAAGAACAAGAAGCTTGTGCTGCCTACTCCGCAAGACTCGTTCAAAAACCTTGGACCCGAGATCCTACCCCCCATTGTGCTCAATGCTAATACGCTCGCTCAGCTCGGTCTGGGTGGCCTGTCGGGTCCTATCACCGGTGGTCTCCTGCCCGACGCCGGGCAAGATGGCCTCCACCTAAAGGGAGGAAATGCCATCTGGTGATGGCCTCGCATGGACGTAATGATGCGTGGATTTCATTGAGCTGCAAGTTTGTGTGTCTAGTCTCGTCCCAGTCACGTCCCAGCGGTGTGTTTGTCAGTATTTATGGAATTTGCTCTAGAGCCACTTTACAGGGCCAAGTTAAGTTTTCGGATATGCCCATATATACATATCCGTGTGCTGATGTCAAGCAAGCACAGCAGGATAACTCAAGAGCTTTTTATTGTCTCCCCAGTCATTGTCGTCATTGTCTTAAGCGAAATTGCTCGGCGAGACATTGTGCGATGTATCTCATTGCTGAAAATTAACTTGCTAGCTTAACGTCGTGTCTTCCGAGTTTTACAATCATTATTATTCGCCTGGTTGTCTTGTGTGCTTTGTTTGGTAGGGCAGGTTATTGTCATACAGTGAAAAGTGTTTTTTAAACCAAAAAATTCACAAAAATATTGTTTGAACACCTTAACACGTTTTAGTGGCCCAAAGGCTTAGTGTACATAAAAGTAATTTTCTCATATTCATTTTTTTATATTGAAGAGCTGGACTCCATTTATTGAGTATTTTTAGACTTGGCGTCCTTCGACATTTATTGAAGGACTACGTTGTAACAGGGTGTATATACTGAGATTTGTAAATAAAGGCCTATTTTGAAAGAAATGGTATTCTCATAAAAGAGGAACAATATAATGGCAGGACTGATCAACGAAAGTGGTGCCATCACTTTGATGGTAAGTAAGCATCTTTTCATTTCATTCAAGTACATATGAAGCTGCAATTTTCCTATACGTTTGGATACGACGTTCCTGAGCAACTCAAAAGTACGTGATTGCCTAAATAGGGCGTTTTTGAAAGCGTGGCACGAAACTAGAGAGCTTTGTTGAATGAAGTCAACTTACAATATGTTTTAAAGTGCTCAGAGGGCAGACCATAACATTAAGATTCACGATATCTGTAAAATTGTTCCGAAAAACAAGGTGACTTCGAATGTAAAACTGAATTTTTTTTTGCAGGCATGTCGACTGTTTAAAGAAAAACTTAGAGGTGCATTTGAGCCGGCCTGTGTGAAGTTATTTAATACGCATATGCCACAGCCGTGAAATATTTCACTATACCTCTCATATGCTAAAAGCAATGTATTTCAACTGGTTAGCACAGATGCCTTTGTGGGAAAGGTGTTTGCAACAAGGTAAAGCTAAAATCTTCCCAGACTGCTCATGTACCTTGAACTACTGTGGCAGCACGCAAAAATGTTTGCGTGCTTCTGGGAGTTTTGGTTTCTTGCACTATGAGAAACTGAATCACTCAAAGACTAAAATTACAGCGAGAACGCTTCAGAACATGAGGATCATGTCAACAGAAATACATCGCTTTTTTAACTTGTTATCAAGCGTAACAACGTGCCACTCTTCTTCGCCCTCAAACATCTGTCTCTCCAACAATATCAATTTGAAGTTCTCTATTTTCATCGGTCCTCTAGATGCCTTTTTGAAGAAGTTTGTCCTAGCTAATTCAAGAAGACGCAACCATACATAAGAAGATGGTTAGGAACTACTCTCATCGAGGTGCCCCCAAAACAGCTAGAAACAGCGTCGGTGATGCTGCTGGCAATAAATTTCGTTAAGGCACACCCTGATGTTGACTGCGTGCCTCACCGACTATCGTTTCTTCTCTTTGACACCCATTTAAACTATAAAGAAGGCAGAAGAAGACGTTAGAAAGAGTTTCTCATTCTATAAGATTGTACTCTCACGTTGCCGTTTAGCGCCCTCACTCTCAAGACATTGACGTATTTCACTCAATATTTATTCCAGAGAAAGTGCCGAAAAAAACATAATGAGGTAATTGCCACACTCACAGCTCCAAAAGAGTGCTGGCAACTCTCTTTGCGAGAGTAAATGCTTGTCCCATATTTCACTCTCTTTTCAGGAGGGCTGGTAACCCTCTGCCGCACAGAATAGGCCCACTCTCTCGACAGAGCGCCGATACTATTGCTGAACGAGAGTGAACATGCAATGTCTCTCGCCAGACAATAGTCATGCTTCTGAAATATAGTTAATATACTCTCTGCGGGAGTTACGCTACTCTCTCAGTGTTTTACACTCTGGTCGGTCGAGAGTGCACCAACTCCCTCTAAGAGTAGGACTATCGTTTCAAAAAAAAACAGTCGGGAATTTTCTACAATTCAGTAGTGAACGTGCTGCAGAGATCTCTTGAAGCTTACGTCAAATATTCCAAATAGACATGGCACACACCTCATAATTCTGCACAACACAGCAGCACAGAACATATGCCTCTCGCGATAAGGTCTACTCAAACCTGTACTTATATCCATGATGTCTAGCCTCCTTAGAATGTGGGTGGCGCAAAATATCTATAACGCTATTTTGAAGGGCAACTATATCTCTAGCATGTGTAAGTATCTGGTGATCGTTAGCTACACTATAGGCACGTTGACCTCTTATTATGAAACCGCATGACATTCAACGCAGTTTTTACTACTAAATGGCAATTATGAGCTAGCATTCTCTCAAATCGACTCAGTGTGGTGAACCCGTGTATGCTCAAGCCGGAGATTGGTAGGTAGGCGCTTAAAATTCAGTTCGGACGATCTTTCAGCAGTGCTGGCTGCAAAGTAATCTACGAGCGTTACGATCCAACGTCCGATCCAACTTGCGATGCCATGCCATGTACTAGCAGCCAAAGAAACCAACCACGCCAGTCAGCAAAACCACAACTAAAACACATCTCTGGCATTCCTTACAGTTTTGCTTACCTTACAAAATGTTGAAACTTCAACCTTCCTGAGCCCCCTTCAGCGAGAGTGGACCAACCAGATGTGACCCGTACGACTCCCAGCAAATGTAGGCACAGCTTACACGCCGAGTCTCTAATACATGTCATCGGCGCTTCTGGGAACAATATTACGTGATTCAGAGGAGTCAAAATAATTATACAGTAGAGCCTTGCCATCAGTTATTTTGGATGAACCATTGTTTCTTGCATACGGTGTCCGCACAAGGAGTGATGAGCATCGTTGCGACGTGCATACAACCAGCGGAGCTGCGCACACGTGCGGCCGCCTGGTTATACAATAGTGGCGAGTTCGAAGTCTGCTTGGGTAATATCTTTTGTAAGCCTTTTTTTTTCACCAATGTGTTAGAGCCTCTATCTCATTCCAGTGGCGATTGGTGCAACCAAAAATTTTTGGCGATGCGTTAGAAGTTGCCGCTATTTCTTGCTTGCAAGGTGTAGCTGTTGGCGCTTCGGGAACGAAACGTTCATGATCACCAAACCAAGCTTTTGTTACAACTGGAACTTATCCTATTTTCTTGACCCATTGAACTAACATCAGGGCGTCTACGCTCAGACGCGTATGATTACGAGACAGTTAATATTGATTTGCGGCCTGGGTTGTGATATGCATGAAGGCACAACATGCACGCCGGCACGAGAGCTGCATAGGTTGGGAACTCCACATGAGTAGCAGGCACTCGCCGTCACTTACTCTGCCTTCAAGGAAATACTAGGTTTCGCGGCTAACTCTGCCCTTCTCCACATGAAATTAAACAACTCTGGGGAGAGTAATATAGTTCATCTGCTCTTGCAGTACTGCCCCTAATACTGTGAGTGCTCAGTGAAGTCATTGGTAGACGTTCGCTACATTTTTTTTAATGCGACAACGCGGCACCGTCAAGCCAAGATGTGTTGAAGATACTGGATATCCTGCGTGCAGTGTTTGGTCATTTGGGAATGCTCACAGGGTCTCTTATGTGCTCTCCTAAGAACGAGTGCAAGGCAAAATTTATTATTATATTTTTCTTCTCAGCCACTTGATTGATATGTGGGGTTTAACGTACCAAAGCTACCATATGATTATGAGAGACGCCGTCGTGGAGGGCTCCAGAAATTTCGACCACCGGGAGTTATTTAACGTGCACCCAAATCTGAGCACACGGGCCTACAACATTTCCGTCTCCATCGGAAACGAAGACGCCGCAGCCGGGATTCGATCCCGTGACCTGCGGGTCAGTAGTCTATACCATAGTCACTAGACCACCGCGGCGGGGCACTTCTTCTCAGCCACTTCACGGCTTTTCCACTGCCCCTTTTAAAGCTTTCAGCGCCTAACGTGGTTTTCCACCACCACCAAGAGTGAGGCAACGCAAGCTTTGTGCACCTCACCTCATTTTGCGCTGCCTTCTGAAACAAATATCAATGCTTATAATGCATGAAAATTAAGTTGGTTAAGTACATATTTACATCGACAGCTCAAGGCTTATCCGGTGTTCATACAGAGCAGTGCTGGTGGGGTCACTAAAACCGACCACTGCAATGGTCGGTTTTCAGTGACTCTCAGTCAAAGGCAGTCCTAGAATAAGTTTCATAAGTCCTGCGGCACCAATGACCAGGACATTTGGTATTCGAAATCTGACACCTCATTCATACATCATTTCGGAAAGGGCACCAATTGACATTTCAGAGGTTGTCAAATTAGTGCGGCATAATAGCAATGAATATGCTGATAATGCTGCTCGGTGCGCTTTGCAAGAGGACAAGAAAAATACCTGTCCCTTTCAAGATTTGCTGCTGCAGCTCCTGTGCTTCGAACTATCGTACAGGACATTGAGCAGCATCACCTCAGCGCGTTGCCGTGGTCTCAAACGTCAACTCGACTCCGCCGAAGAGAGGCCACTTTGCTCTGGTGCTGATCGTTAAAAGTGGCTTTCGTAAAGTCCTTTTCGTTTGGCAGAGGTATAGCTGGCAATCATCTTGGTGACGTCTCATTTGCGGTTTTGAGGAGACTTAGCAGCAAACATTCTGTGACTATTCTGGCTACATTGTTTGAAGTTTGCAGTTTGATGTTCGGTTTATTTTGCCACACAAAGTACAATAATTTCATATGTGGTTTGGAAGGTGAGAAAAAACTACGTATATGTTGTTTGAGTGGCCCCACCTTGCATTACCCCGCAGTTGGCCCTTTAGCAGAAGCAAACAAAAGTAATATACAGTAAAGGTCTGAATTACTGAACAAAGTTATTTAAAATATACATATATAGCAGACACTTTCGGAGAAATAAACAAGACATGCACACAAAGCGTAACAACAGTAACCATTTTTTAAAGTAGAGTTAAGGTAGTGGGTATATGCTAAATTTTAACTAAAAAGCGAGACACCAGGCGATAACAGGCAGTCATACAAGAAGCAAGTGCAGTTCACTGTTTGAAAGTACACGCAATTTTCGCGTCATTACATTATATTTACTTTACATCTGAGGGACGCTGGACGGCAACATCTGCAAACCATAGTTTGTTCGCGATCATGTTACGTGCCATAGTTTTGTGTGCCTCAAGGCGCGTGAGGAAGTGTTTGGCTGCACGTTTGAAAGAGTTATCGTTATTTCTCTTTTTACGCATAGCGGATCTTACGGAAGATAGTAGCTTAAGCTCATAAAACTTGCCTAACTTTAAAATTTCAAGTTATGCAAATAACTGAGAAGTGGGCGCACCATATGGCCCATTGGCAAGAGCTCACACTGCATTTTTCTGCATTATAGTAAATTCGTAGAGAGCTTTCTTAAAACAATTTTCCCACACGAGATCACAGTAGCGCAAGGTTGATTCGAATAAAGCAGTGTATATCAAACATCTGTCATAGACTGAGAGAAAATGCATACACTTCCTCAGCAAGTACTCCTATAGTGATGTAGCAGTAAAATATAATTCAATCACAAGGTGATTGAAATGTAGGACGTCTTCTAACTTACATGATACAGACTTAAGGCACAATAAAACCGCTTGTTTTTTCGAAGAGTTGATTATCAGGAAGTTTTTGACAGACCCCTCCTTCAATTTTCGCTGTATATGGTTCCCACGGTCTGCTATGGCATTAGCATCCATTCCGGCTAAAAAGATACTGGTGTCTGCATATATGCGGTAATTAGCTATGGTATTAATGTTTAAAAGATCATTTATATAGATAACGAATAAGAGTGGCTGCAAGATGCTGTCTTGGGCAGCACCACATTTATTTCACAGGCTGTTGACAATTCTCGGTCTATACAGACTAACTGATGCATTTTGTACAGATAGCTGCTTAACAAATCACCTGCAATACTCCATATCCTGTGATACTTTAACGTTTTTAATATAGTGATATAGTTACTGCGATCAAACAATTTTAAAAAGTCGATAAAGACGCCTAGATTTAGCAGTTTATTTTCAATACTATGCATGAGTTCTTCGTTGAGCGGAGACGACCACTCGCAATTTATCTCGTTTACCTTGACAAAAGACCTATGTCGCTAGCGAATATCATCCAATGTTATTTCAAAAATTTATCGAATTAGTAAAGTAAGCAAGGCATTGCTACAATTTTTAAAGACCACATACTTGTAAGAGTGGCTGTAGACTAATAATGATGTCGTATACCGCACAAGACTTCAGCATTGCTCTGTGGCGTCATGTGTGTGTATTGCCCCCTATTTATTTTCCTGTACACTTTGAATCTAACGCATTCATTTCTCCTGTGCCGGGTATCATACCAGTCATGCTAAATTGGTAACCCTCCATGTCCTTCATCTCTCTCCCGTGTTCTCTCTTTCCATGACCAGGTTGTTTTTGACAAATCGACAATGTGATGTGATGACGTCATCTTTTGATATCTCGATGACACAATAATGCCGGCATGATGACGTGAAATATGTTGGGAATTTCTGAAGTCATTGTGACATCACATCGTGATATCATCAATTGATCATTCTTGGTATCTTTCATTTGAAACCACGATGATGTATTATCGCGTCTTATAAGGCATTGAATGGTGTCACTGCAATTATTACCACCAGTATCGACGTAGTGGTCAAATCTCTGAAGCTACCATGTCTGGTATTCCATCCTTACATTGTAGCGTTTCTGCAAACGAGTGGCCATTATGAAATATCAGTTGTAGTCTCAGTGTCCTCCCGGAATGCCTTCAAGTGCTTGCGCATTGCTTGACGAACTGCTAGACGTGTTGACTTATTTTTTTGTTGTCCTCGAATGTCTTTCTTAAGGTTTATACGTACGCTCTCTAGACGTTTTAATCGAAGCCATCATGATCATGTTCCAGATTAAGTTCATATGAAAAGCTTTGCCCTGCGCATCATATGTTCTGTACACGAGTACAAGCGTACGAGCGGGAGTGACGAACGCGGTGGAAGCTGAGATAAGTAAGCCGGCACCTCTCAGTCACATGGAGGGTGAATGCAATAGCGTGAACTCACGATTGAGCCATGTCATCAACTGCTGCTCAATTAGAGAGAAAACGCCCCATACATCCTAAACGGAATGCTGGGAGACGGGGGTTGTGGTACTCGCGACGCACAGTGTGAATTTTGAATATAAGGGCGTGGGCGCAATCACTGGAGCACACGTTATTTTGACAGGCATGAGCAAACTTACCCGTAAAAGCTTATACCTGCTGTGCTCTTAGCGTGAAGACATTCCACGAAAATAGCTTCACTCAATAGAGGAGCCGTATTTTCTTACGACCACTTCTAGAGTGAAGCTGTTTCGTAGAGCTACGCGAAATCTGCGAAATAATTAACCACGAAAGACGGAACGAAAGACAAAGCGCAACTGGACGAGCGCTGAACTACCAATTCAGATTTATTTGAAAATGGCCTTCTTATTGCGTCAGACGCCGCCGTCATGAGGAAGCTTCACACAAACTAGTAATTCTTACAACCATGCACGTCATCTCTTAAGAAAACAGAAACGCCGTGCAGTTGATTAAACCGAAACGCATGGCAATTGACGAATCCCTTTAAAAGACACATTACACATTTTAGCATGCTAATGCACACATCAAAGTCCCGTTAAAAACGGGTATTTCGCAAGCTACTCTACCCCCCCTCCATATGCGTTAAAAAGCAAGATATTCAGGCGACTAAAGTGTGGCAGATAACAGACGATGAAACCGCCGCGAAAACACAAAAAACGACGATTCTCTGTCATGCAGAATAATTATATTATTACAGTGGGTTCCATCTAGTAAACCAACAGCAGCGACAACAACAGGATGAAGAGAACTCCCAGCACTCGCAAATGTTTGACTTCTCTGAAAACGATAAGGTCTTCCCTATTCTAGCATCTCCAATACGCCATCGTATAAAACAAAGATCAGCGCACCATATACGGCAGAAGCCGTACCAAATAAAGGTAAAGTAATTAGTCAGCAAGTTGCAGAAATGTTTCATATTGGAGTTATTTGAGAGCCTGCAAGTTCTTAGGCTGCATTTGTCATTCTCTTTCAAATGAAGGATGGCGTTTAGCAATTTTGTGTTGATTACCACCACCTTGATGGCAATTAAAAAAATGCCTACCTACTTCTGTGCATAGACAATGTATTAGATTGTCTTCGTTGGGTTCCCTACTTTTCTCTCGTCGACAGGAGATCTGGTTATTGTCCAGTCCCGATTGAAGCTGGTGATCAAGAAAACATAGTGTTCGTTACACTCAATGAACTTTTCGAATTCAACGTTACGTCATTCGGATTGTGCAACGTGCTCGCCACCTTCGAACGATTTATGGACACTATTCTGTGGGGTTTAAATTGGGAGATATGTATGAGCTATCTCGCTAGTGTTATTCTCTTCGAACGCACCAATCGTCTCGACATTGTACTCAGCTACACACAAAAGGCTGGACTTGCAGCAAACTCCAGAAAATGTCATTTTTGGGAGCGCCAAGTCTTGGTGCTGTGACATCTAGTGGACAAACACGGCGTCAGGCCCGACCCTGCAAAGATTCAGCCTGTTGAAGCTTTTGAGGCACCTCAATTTTCGAAACAACTCCAAACATTATTAGGTTCATGCTCCTATTTTAGGCGATGCATTATGCCTTTGATGACGTCGGTTATCTCTTGAAAAGCAACCTGCATTTGAATGCCCCGTTAGAGTGGACACCTGAGTTTTAAGCTTTTTTTCAGCGGATAAAGTGTTCCTAACACCCAATGAACCTGTCGGCAATGTAAATCTGGCCTAATGAAAACAAACTAGTACTCTACAAACATTAGCAGGATTACAGGCTACCCTGATAAAGTATAATATACGCGAACCTGAAGAATGGCAAATTAAAAAAAAATGTCGAACTAAGTATGGTGAACAAGTGCTTCGGTTCACGCTACCAGCTTTATAAATATAATCAGTAAAAAGCAGCTTTTTCACATTAGGAAAACCTCATTTAAAGAACGAAGGAGAATTTTCACCACGATATCGGTATCATGAATGTGCCTCAAAACTAACGCTGTGTTTTTATTTCTCGTATTTTGCTGTTTCCGAAGGAAAAGTAATTCATTTTTATTATGTTTTCTTTATGTCTATAAAAGCACGTTACTTTTTCTGTGAATGAAGATTATGTGTACATATTTTTTGCATTAAGGATATTCATGTACAATATAATATGTGTACATTTCATTTTCCTGTTCTTTTTTTTCTTTTTCCTTTCCTTTGTAAACACTTTTAACGCTGTAGCACGTGTAGGGTGGCCAGGACACCCTCAAGCTTATTGTACCAGTTTTTTTCCCTTGGTCTCTCACAACATCGTGTTGTAAATAAATAAAATAAAGTTGTTCCTGACGTCACAGCCAATAGTGCGACACTACCGCGCCCATAGAGATCCACACAGGAGCGAGCGGCGTCGGTCTTGCTACCGTCTTGGTTCACCGCTTGGGTAACAGAGAACACGTGATCGCTTACGCAAGTCGGTCACAAAGTAAACCCGAGCGTAACTGCGCGGTAATTGAACAAGAATGCCACTCGCTTAATTTCGCTGTTCAGTGGTTTCGGTCATACCTGTACAGGCGTCAGTTAGCGATCGTCACCGACCATCACTTTCTGTGCTGGCTCGTTAATCTCCGGGATCTGTCATAAAGCCTTGCACGATGGACTTCATTGTTTAGCAGAAGAAATGGCGACGACATGCTGTCACTGAATGTCTTTCCAGACTGCCGTACTGTACCGCAGAATGTGACGCTGATAGTTTAGACCCCGCAAGAGCAACCGTGCAACATGATTTTCCAGACGCCGCAACCTTCGCGAGCCAGTAGCGTGATGATCCAACTTTAGAACTGTGTTTCTTAGCTGCGAATTGCTCATCAAACGGCCGTTTTTTCTAAACTGGATGGACTGCTATATAAGAAGACTATCTCCACTACGGGTGCACGCCATCTTCTGGTGGTGCCAGAAGCACTGCGCTTTTCGGTTTTACAAGCCATGCAGAATCATGCAGCTGCCGAACATTTAGTATCTATGAGGACACTCTGTCGCGCAAAAGAAATATTTTACTGACCCCAAATGCACAAGCCAACAGACATCTATCAACTGGACAGAGTGCTAAAGTCACTAAAAGCCAACCAACGCCCGTTCCGGTTGTCTAATGCCTGTAGAACTTCCCCGCTCACCTTTCGAACAACACAGCATCAACCTGATAGGGATGTTTCCACATTGATTCAAAGGTAGCCGCTGGATCATAGTGTGCACCGACTACCTTACACGGTTCTGTGAGACGGCAGCACTGCCCTCTGCAACTACAGGCAGCGTGTCACAGTTTACTCCGCATAACATAATACTTCGTCATGGTCCCACTCACGTGATAAATAGTGAGCGTGGCCGTAAGTTCATGGCTGGTGTGGTTGAAGAACGTCGGCGTCTATGTGTCGCCAATCTGTCAGATTCAGCCCCTCATAACCCTCAGATCAATGACTTGACTGTACGTAAGCTGTACGTAAGCTCAGACCATATGAACTGGAACGATGTGCTTCCATTCGTCACATATGCTTCCATACGTCACACGCGACCACTGGGTACAGCCAGTTCTTCCTTCTTTACGCTTGTCCAGCGAAGAACACATTAGATAATATTTTGTATTTTTCTAGTAATCACGACGATTTAATCGCGAAAACTTTAGTGGAGCAGACGAGGCTTGGTGATACGCGAGATTGTGAATTCTGGCTTTTCAAAAACTGTCCAAACCACGGTACAATCACAGACACCGCCAAGTAACTTATGAGCCTGGCGACTTAGTATGGTTATGGACTCCAGTACGTAAACGCGGACGGTGCCAGAAATTACTCGCTGACTATGTTGGACCATTTTTCGTAACTGAGCATCCCCGGCTGCGGTGGCTACATTTTTGATAGAGGTGAAAGTGCTGTAGTCCCGTGTGCCCAGATTTCGGTGCACCATGCGGTCTCTCATATGGTCGGTATTCCATGTGGTCGAAATTTCCGGACCTTCTCTACGGCATCTCTGATAATCGTATAGTAGTTTTGAGACGTTAAGCCCCACATATCAATCAATATACATCATAACTGAGCGTCTTAATGAGATAAACTATTAAATTGTACACCTCTCTGCCAATGGGATGAGATCATCCAAGACCAAAGTTACACAAGTAGCCCGCCTTAAGGAGTTCATTTAGCGACGGCCTAGCTGATGCCTCGCCCGGAGGACTTCGTCTGCGAGGGGAGTAATGCTACGGTGGGTTCAATCTAGTGAACCAATAGCAGCGAAAAATACAGCTCAAGAATGTAGAGAAGAACGACGCACTGTAGCGGCACGCACTTGCCACCCATTCCCTGTAAACGAAACTCTCTTCAACTTCGTTTACAGGTCTCGTAACAATGTAATATTAGGGGTTTTACGTTTCAAAACCACGATGATTATAAAAGACGCCGTAGTGGAAGGCTTCAAAAATTTCAAGTGTCTAGTGTTCTTTAACGTGCAATGACATGGCACAGTACATAAGCTCTACAATTTCGCCTCCATCCAAGTGGGACCGCCACAGCCGGGATTGAACCCGCGACCTTGGGGTTAGCAGTCAAGCACCTTAGCTACTGATTCACCCCGGCGGCCTTGTCATACAGAAGACGATCAACAAATGGAACCCAGCCGTGTTTAATTAAAACCTACAACTTAGATTACCCATGCATTACATTCTGAGAACGCCATCTTATCTTTAGTGTTCTAATTTTTGAGGACAAACATCACATCTAAAAAGTGGTACATGTATTACATCCCCCATGGCACCGATACTGGGCAATATCTTTTTTTTTTTGGAATAGATCGCAATGTTGAGGCTAATTTTTCTGATTTAAGAGTAGTAAAAATTTTTAGGTATGCGGATGATTTTGATTTTTACTGACAGATGTTCCTGATTATGATTTTGGCGGTTATAATTATGGCGAGATCAGCACCTCTAAACTGCATAGTAGTAGATTAAGCTTTACATTTAGGAAACCAGAAATCACATCATTCAGTTCATGAATGAATGCTTGCATTTTCATGAAGTTTGTGTCTGCTGGATTCACAACCCGCGTTCTGCAGAACGGGTTTCTATTGTATGATAGCTCTCTTACTATAAAACTATCAAAAAGAGAGTTGTCATCGCTTGTCTTTGCTCATAGTTTAAAGAAGCCTTCTTCACACTCTTTGCAATCACAATATTCCTCCAAATTGAAACCCTGTCGAGTTCAGAATTTACCCGAAATTAACAATAACGTCCGTGTGCAAGCAGTTACTGCAGACAGTAAAACACCGTCAGGGAAGGTGCAACAAAAAGGAAAAGAAGAGAGTACAGAAAATCCGTTCTTACATAAAGTATCGCACAACATATCAACGTAGTGTCAAGTATGGAGTCAATGTTGCCTTTTCTTCCTCTGAGAAGCTGTCTAAAGTTTGTGCCCTATAGTGGACAGGGCACCCGAGTTGTGGGAAAAGAAGCACAGGAACAGGTTCACTGACTGCCCGTCTCAGGCACAATGATTGATTGTAAGGTTTAACGTCCCGAAATCACCAAATGATTATGAGAGACGCTTTAGTGGTGGGCGCCAGAATTTTAGACCTCCTGGAGGTCTTAAACATGCACCCGAATATGAGCACACGAGCCTACAGCATTTTTGATCTCCATCAAAAATCGTCTCAGGCCTAGGTCGGCAAAGTCACTCATGATTCGACTCACTCGGGCTTACAGAGACTCAGATCGAGTCATTAGCCTGAGTGAGTCCGGGTGAGTAACATTTTGGTACGTTTCAGTCCAAGCGAGTCTGGTTGAAAAAAAAAAAACTTTCGTGAGTGGGAGTCCAAGTGAGTCCATCCAACTTAGGCAAAGTTTGGTTAGTGTGAGTCCGAGGGAGCGCAAAGCGTAAGACATATCAAGTGCGAAGTTTTTCTTTTGTACTGCAGGCACTTTGAGGACATCTATCTATCTATCTATCTATCTATCTATCTATCTATCTATCTATCTATCTATCTATCTATCTATCTATCTATCTATCTATCTATCTATCTATCTATCTATCTATCTATCTATCTATCTAACCATCTATCTATCTATCTATCTATCTATCTATCTATCTATCTATCTATCTATCTATCTATCTATCTGCCTACATCCAGGTGCTCGCGTGATTACCCCTTTAACTTAGGGTAAGCAAAAATTTCTATAGAAGGGTAAGGTGGTTTGACGAGTATGAGTCACTGGTCATCACATGAACTATGTACCAGTTTCTTCGTGTACGTCCTGAGACCCTTTCGGACAGGCGTGAGAGACATACCGGTAGGCTGCTATGTGCCACAGGTTATTGACAATCTTTATCTACCCAGGAACAGCGGGAACATACGTAGGCCATTTTAACGCGTAAGCGTTAAGAAAAAGTGGACAACGGCAGCGTTGACCCGATGAATGCAAAGAATAACTGTCAGTGTTCCAGCAGGGATCGAACCTTGCAGCATTCGGCGTGACCCTCAAGTATTCTAACTCAGAGCCATGCCAGGCTTCAGAACAACTTTTCATATAGACTCTAATGTTCGTGAAACGTAAATTGTGGTTACAGCGCTGGTATTCGATTTATAAATATTACATAGGTACCCCCATGATACAGCTGTTACGTAGAGTTAACGGGAGTTGTAATCAGGCGCCCTCAACTGAAGTTCAATTAAGTACTGCAGTGTCCAGGGCTACCATCCTTTCGAGCACCGTCGCTTCACACCTGCTTTACGCATGTGGTGTAACTAATATCCATGTTCCTATAGACATCGTTACGCAACTGTAAACAACTAGTTAAATAAAACATATGCGGTGGTTTAACGTATGTCTGTGCGCGCATTTGTTCAAAACTGTTGCGTGCTGTAACCTTGCAAAAAAATTACAGCACAATAACCTTCCATCCGCATACTTTGAATGACATCAATTTCCAGGGTACGCGGGTTCTGCCAAACTTTTACTCTGTGCGAATTAATAGCTTGACTGCAACGTAGCTAGCCTTACAGAAGAATATATTACGATATGATGCATTTTAAAAGAGACGGCTGGCATCAAATATGCGTGCGAGATGATTGATTAACATGGCTCCTTGGTGCTGCAGATAGACAAGAGCAGGGAGCTGCTTATTTACACGTGTATGAGCAGTACCACAGACACTGCTGCTCACGTCCGCGGTGAATTAGTGTCACCACATGAGACCTGATCGGAGAATTCTTGCAACTGCCGCTTTGCAAGCCAGCTTCCCAAGGCAATTTGCGACGATATTCTGCGCGCTGAATACTTGGTTCACAAGCCTCTCATGCCGCATCTGCCCTTTGGTTTATGCCCTCCCCTTTTATTATTATTGTTTCTTTTCTTCTGCTTCCTTGTGCCAGCATGTGCTGCAGACACGGAGTGCTCAGTTATACGGTGCCGTACATGTTCTCTCGCCGTACTACAGATAGAGCTATTTGTTCGGTAGATCGGCAATGCGGTCTTGTGCATGAGATCGGAAGTTCAAGCAAGATTAGAAATTAAGCAACGTGGAATAGGTAGGCTTGCTTTAGGAGCTCACGGGAATACACCAAATCAGGGAGTACAAGGTGATATGGGATGGACATCGTTTGAGGGCAGGGAAGCTAGCAGCAAGATAAAAATTGAGAAGCGATTGAGAGAAATGGGGGAAGAGCGTTGGGCTAGGAAGGTTTTCAGCTACTTGTACATGAAGAATGTCGATACAAAATGGAGGAAGCGAACCAAGAAGTTGACTGGTAAATACTTAGAAAACAGCAGGTGGCCAAACCAAAAAGAACTATAGGTTAAGAAGAAAGTGAAGGAAATGGAGACTGACATGTGGAGAATGGGCATGATTAAGAAGTCCGCACTAGAGATCTATCGAACTTTTAAGCAGGAAATTGCCAAGGAAAGGATCTATGATAATACTCGGGGTAGTTCTCTACTGTTTGAGGCCAGGACGGGAGTACTGCGAACCAAGACATGTCGGGCCAAATACGAAGGGGTAGACACAGTATGCAGTGCGTGTGGAGAGGAAGAAGAAACTGCCGAACACTTGATAATGTTCTGTAAAGGGCTTCACCCTATAGTTCAGGATGATGGCGCAGAGTTTTTCAAAGCATTGGGATTTAGGGACAGCGAGGGCAAAATAGACTTTAAGCGGGTAGACTTAACTAGAAGGAGGTTATCTGATTGGTGGCTAAAGTCAAGGCACGAGTGAAAATTAAACCCTTCACTGCGAAGTACGAATCCTCAACTTCATTAATTAAAGGAAAAAAAGATAAATGTAATGATTAGTTCACTAAGTTTTACGGCTAGGTGGCGTTAGCTGCCGCCCGATCTAAAGGGTACAGCCACATCCATCCATCCATCCATTTATCCATCCATCCATCGTTGCACTCATCTTTCCGCTGATTGCGGACACTAACCACCGTATTCACGAACCACACGCACTGGTTTTTGTGCGCGTGGCCTTATGACGGTGCTTACATGTGACACTATAAAAAGGCACTTTTATCAAATAATCTTAAGTTGGTAGTTCAGCACTGGTCTTTTGGTACAGTGTCTTTCATCACGCCTTTCGTGCTTATTTATACCTCAAATGTTGCATCAAATTGCCCAGAAAAAAGAAATACCTTTATAGTATTTTTTTCCAAATTATGGTTCCTACCATCCTTGCTATGTTTTTTAGAAGCCCTGCTCTAAGCAGCCCACGCAAACGTTGCTTTCCACTATGTACCTGAAGCTCTCCTTGTCATATTTCTCTGTAAGGTGCCCGTACACATTCCACTATACTAGAAAATTGTTGGAAAAAAGTTCCCCAGTATGCCCTAATCTCTAGATCCTCTCCTGTAAGGTTACCATTGAATGCTATCTTGCTGTAACTACACGCAAGCATCTGAGCTTTATTGACTCGGGGCCCACGGAATGGTAAGCATCTTTTTGTACTTGATGATTTTACTCCACGACCTAACAGTGCCACTGATGAAAAACTTAAGCAATTTTTTTCGAGATCCTCTCAGTAAGCTCTCATGTAGACAAACAAGCCTGTATTATTTTTAGCTTGTGTGTCATGTCTTCAGATTTTCGATTATTAAGAAAGCGACTCCTAAAGTGGCTCTGCCAGCACTCCCTCTATTAGGAAGGGAGTGTGCATCAGAAATGTGCGGTTCAGTTTGTCTGCTTCATTATGCATTCCTGGTGACTCTGGAACGAAGTCGCGAAAGGAAATAACGGCGCCAAAAGATGCGAGAAGTGGGTGGCAGAGCATCAGGAAGACCAAGTGCATTTAACAAGTACGGCACACATGCGTGGAATGAAGGAAGTACGCACGTTTGAGTGAATCCCTTCAATAACTCATACACGGGCTCGTCGCTGGGGAAGGGAAACGTCACGATGATGGCGAGTGCTTGAGATTTTCACGAGACATCTCACTGGGGCACAGGCTTTTTCAGTGGGCTGCACGAAGCAGCTGGGGGGCGACAATGACGCCGCTCTGGGTAAGTGACAACACTCTTTCATATGGCTGTGTGCTTGGAAACAATTGAAACTTTGATTGTGCAATAATTCTCATCACGAGCTGCAGTGACGTTGAATAGAGCTTGTACAACCTGTATTGTCCGAAGGCTTTTTTCTTAAGCTAGAGCAAGATTACTACAAATAACTTGTACGTGCGGTGATTACATTCATCAAGTCAACGTGGTAGTTCCAGAACGAAACAAGTCTTAAACTCGGGAACACCGTTTGCACATATTTATAGACCCTTTGCGGGCACCTTACACCCGACTGTCCTGAGCGAAATTCGAGTTCTCGTTTTGAAATTATATTTAACGGTGACATGAGTCTTAATTTTGGGTTCCCGGGTAAAATTCAGGGAAAAGGAAACTGTTTGGTGGAGAAGAAGCTGGTAAAAGTGCATAAATCTAAAACCTTTAAACTTGCATCTTCTTATGTCTTGGCGAAACAATTAAGATACGAAAATCCGAAATTACATCTTGTGAAGACGAGCAGAAGTAAGTGCTGATGGTGCTTCTTCAAATGTGCCGCTACTACAATGCCATGCTGCGTTGCTAAATATATTGTACCACACTGTAGAGAACAACGCATGAATGGCAACCAGCATGAATTCAGGCCTTCAAATAACTGCGCATATCCGCATTAGTCATTTTTATTAACCCGCCTTCCCGCATTCAGATACGTTATTATACCAGTACTCTCTGTTAGCTCTGAAAAAGTCTTGAGGTTTCGCGTCACGAGAATCATTCATCTCGCTGCATTCCTCATATAATTGCGTCAATCATTAAATCATAACTTTACAAAATTACCAGACACGCATACATCCAGTGATCTACTGGTTGAAGCTCAATTTAGCCGACAGAAAACAACAAGAAATATAAGAAAACTTTCTTACAAAGAGACAGCGGCTTACATCAAGGGAAAAAAAGAAGTGGGGTAGCCTTTTCAGGTTCTCTCCAGTCAGGAAAAATAGAAGTACATATTTCGTCCAAAAATTTGTTTAGGTCTATTGATCCTATTTATGTAATACTTTATGCTTTGATTACCATACGCATTACATCCTAGAACCAGGGCACCACTTATACATTAAAAAGAGGCAACATTCGTCAAGCAGCACTGCTCTGAAACTTCCTTCACTCCCCGATTGGTTGGCGAAACGAACATTAAAGTCAGAATAATATACATTTAGAAGCAAAGGGGGGAATATGTCTATAACATGCGTAGTAGTTAAGCTGCTGATACGTAGTTTCAACGCAATTTTTATACGTTGTACTACAGCAGTACTACCTAATTGACGAGTACCGTCTTGGCTGAGTTCTTGTTCTTCCTTCTTTTTACTGACACTTTGCAAACGACAATTTTAAGGAAAGAAACTATATTCTTATATATATTAATATTAAAGAGTGGGAAAAGGTAATACGGGTTTATGAAGTAGGTTACATGCGGAACACTAGTCTGCAGTAACATTGACCCGGGCCTGCTGAGAATGCATTCTCCAGTATGACGAAAGCACAAAAAAATTTCACAGGTTGCATCACAATATATATTTTTAAAATAAGGGAGAGTAGTGCCTTTAACAGGGGCTAAAAATTCTTTACTTTGTAAAATCTTTTATTTTCGCAGTTAGTAGCAAACATTACAGTTGTGCTAGTTAAAGAACTATTTTATATATTTGTATCCACCATTTTGATGATTTTGGTACGTAGTATGTGACATGTAGCTTCGTTATGAATTACCAGTGCACTGGTCTACATTAAAAAAAAAAACTCTGGGTGTTACTTGGGTGCGAACGCATTGCCTGGTTGATTCAAAAGCGTTCACCTGTGCTATACTGAAACTTTTGAATATTTCTAAGATAGAAAGACCGTTATGTTCATGAATTCGCGATAGTTGTTTTATGATATTCAGGTTGTGTATCGCTACGGCGACACACAAAATGAATAACGCGATGACACACTAAGACGCCACACAGCCTGTCATCTCGTTCATCCCTTCGTGTCTGTTCTCTTTGTGCTAAAAAAGCCTTAAGACGTTATACCGACGCTTCTAAGCCACAGGCGTTCCAGCATGCCCTATATCAGGGATGTTCGTGAATGTTGATATTACTGTATTTAATATGGATTGCACGCACAGTCCAAGCGAATGACTTGGCTAGACCTAAACTAAAAACTTAGTCCACAACGTATACTAAGTTTTTAGTTGGACAATACATTTGCAGTTGGAAGTGTTTACGTATGAAGGTATGGTTTGGTCTGTTATTACAAAAAGCGCCTGAGCGTAGCCATTCTAAGTATGTCTCTCTGGCAAGTGCGCTATCACTCGGCCTATAGCAGCGCGGCTTTGCAGTGGTGCAGTGCACCACTTGGAAGTTGTGGCATTCTCAGCTGCCCACGACCATCATTGCTTTTTTATTAGTTTCGCCAGTTATTTCAAATAACAGAGGGGGCAAATATGCAACGACGTATTGGCATCTTTCCTCAGAGTCAAACGTCAGGCACATAAGATTAACTAGAATGCAGCTAAATTTAATGTTCCGCTTGCGTGCGTCCTTTTTCTGACAGCATATTTGTACAAACAGAAGTTAGTTGCCTGACTGCAGTTTTTGCCAGTGTGCTTAAACTTCTGTCTGAGAGCGTATCTTATGGCGCTCAAGACGTTCCGTGCCAGCGTCTGGTTACGCGCTACATTTCCTAACTTAGCATGCTTTCTTTGCATATCAGAAAAATTGAATGCAGGGCAGCAACTTTCAAAGATGTAAATTACATAGTGAATGATTACTGGGCTTTAAAACGTTGCAAATCAAGAGTTAGATTGAGATATTATTGATTAACATCAGTCAAATAAGTATTGTAACTCTGCGCAATGTAATTAAAAACTACAAGAGTTTGTCAAGAGGACTGGAACTCTACTAGGTTGCTTGCAGTCCTAATTTATTTCTTAATAAAAAACCGGGCACAAATTTCCTTCGTTCTTCACACCTTTCACTTTGTCCCCATACAACGTAACATAGTAACATGCAATAAAATCAAGAAGATACACCTGCATCCCATTTCAACTTTATAGCTAAGATGGAAGTGTGATGGGTATGCCAATACATGATCGAATCAACCATCACTCGGGTTCAATTGAAACACTAATAATACTTTGGTACCATCTGTATCAGTACAGGAAGACTTTACTGACAAAAACCAAATACTTGCTCTCATAAATCAATGCTTTGCTTCAACAAAAGCGTGGAGTAACATAACGCTTCCTTCACGAGAGTGAATTTGTTTGTGCCGCATGGTGCAAAAGTATTCATGCTTTTGATATAGCAATCAATTCTACCCGACCTATTCAATATTGCTGTAGGTCTAATGCCTTTGAAATGTTACTTGTTGCCCCACCGTGGTTGTCTAGTAGCTAAGATACTGGGCTGCTGACCCGCAGGTCGCGGGATTGAATGCCGGCTGTGACGGCTGTATTTTTGATGGAGGGAAAAATGTGTTAGGCCCGTGTACTCAGATTTTAAGAACCGCACAATAAAGAACTCTATTTCCGGAGCCTTCGACTATGGCGTCTCTTATAATCATACGGTTGTTTTGGAACATTTAACTCTACCTGTCAAGCAATCAAAGAATACTTGTTAAACGAAGCACAAGAACACAGTCGTTCAAGGATGCGAATGGCACTTCACACTCGATGACTGCTGTAACTTTGTTAAGAAACTAAAGTCAGCGCTACAATATCATCTGAGAATTTTCACGCAGTTAAATTATGGTGTGCACCGCAGTTAATAAAACGTAAAAAGGTGTGCACAATAGCTAATGAAACTAAAAAGGGGTGATACCAGAAAAAAATGGTGGCACGTTATTCTTGTCATTTATGGTGCCGAATAAATTTCATTTTATGATGAATTCGCTGCGTGCGCTGCTGCTTGGAATGGTACCAGTGACGCTGCCAACGGCGAACGGTGGCGATAAGCGAATGTGCACTCTACTAACAACCTAATGTGGTTGCTACTAACCAGTTTTTTATTTCAGTTTACATTCTCCTTTGATGTTTTCACTGCCAACGCTGCTCCAATAGACAGCCATGATATTTGTTATGTTGATTGTTCTATTTTACTTCTTTAAATGTTTCGTGTGAACGCAGTATAATGAAGGCCTTTCTAACGGGCACGCATTGAATTTGTTTGCGTGACCAGCTAACACAAACGAAACGAAAGCTATTGCAACGTAGAAAGGACTTCTTGTTTCATTGAACATTCTGAAGAAAGCAACCACAACGC
The DNA here is from genome assembly GCA_013436015.1 of Rhipicephalus annulatus. Taxonomy (NCBI): domain Eukaryota; kingdom Metazoa; phylum Arthropoda; class Arachnida; order Ixodida; family Ixodidae; genus Rhipicephalus; species Rhipicephalus annulatus. The sequence continues at coordinate 601,056 of WOVY01000381.1, read as the reverse complement.
AGACAATTGTTTTATGCATGCTGAGGAACCTCACAAAAGACATACCTATTCCAACTTCGAATCGTCAAGCTTTCAATTTCGTCCTGCTAATTAAAATTAAAAACAACAAGTGGAAAGCTGATTAACCTTTCAACAGCTAGGCGTCATACAGGTGTATAATAATGTTGAAAACAGCTGATCAAATGACCAGGACAAATTTACAGTCCTTCTTGCATTTCACTGACAACAAAAAACTATGAGCAACTTCAAACTGCATTACAATTACGTATTTATGAAAATCTATTCATTAACACCATTAAAGCCGCAATTCTCTATCAGATATATTTTAAATTGGGCACGGAAAAGTGAGGTTTATATAGAAAGTTCGCAGGCGTGGCATTACTCAATGGGAAATAGGCATGCGTGTAGTATGCTGGATTCTCCTCTGTTACGCGAAAATCCACAATACACGCTATTCTAAGAGTAATGTTAGTGGACTAGCAAAAAATTAGAAGAGCGACTTACAGCCTACCTCAACTTTGTAAAAACAGAATTCCTACAGCAGTTCACTATTAACCGACGCAACACCGATAGCCACACAATGGTTACCGCACATTGGTTTCAAGTAGACGCACAAGGGGAAGGTAGACGAAGAAAGTGCCTAAAAGCGCTAACGACATGAGGGGAGTTTCATTTCTAGGGTCCCCTGATATGACTGGCTCTTGATAAACTAGGCCAGTCGGCACATGTATGTCCGATTTTGCTGATGTTGCGTAGTTATGCGCAGATTCTGTTTTTCTATATATTGCAGTTGGATTGCAATAAACTGTGGTGGTTGTTAGTTCAACGCTCTGTTTTTGTCTTTTCTATCCCCTCATGTCGTTTGCGCTGTTAAGCCCTTTCTTTGTCTACCATGCAGCACCAACCAGCCCAATCAAGCATCTTGTTAAAGCACAAGGGCAAGCGTCGCGTTTCAACTGTAGTACAATCGTGCGCGTAAAGTAACATCATAAATCTTTTCGTGGTATCAGTGGTACCCATGACGTAATGTAGCACCTGTTTTTCTCATCACGTCAA
>WOVY01000380.1:0-250450 GCA_013436015.1 Rhipicephalus annulatus | reverse complement strand
TACTGCACAAGGGTGGCCAATCCTTCTATGGTGAGATCATCGGTGCGTGCGTACCGGCTTTAAGCCGGTACGATCAGACAGTAGTGGAAATGCTCCATGCATGTCTTCCTTATTGTTGTTCAGCAGCGTTGGCGGCCACCCACCACGGAGCCCAACGAGGGGACGCTACAAGTTTACAAATGCTGAAACCTGCAGACGCCAGCCGTACAACGCCACTATAACCCAATGCGCCTAGACCAAGGTTAGGCTATTTGACAGGGTTAACCCTAGCCGCCAGGAAGTTTTAAAGTAAACGGAAGAGAGTAGAAGACAGGACAGATAAATAGTAAGAGATAAAGACGAAGATGTAGGGAGAGAGGGATAGGAAAAGGCGACTGCCGACTCCCCTGAGTGGGTCAGCTCAGGGGTGCCGTCTACGTGAAGCCGGGGTCAAAGGGGTGTGTCGCCTCTGCCGGGGGGCCTTAACGGTCCAATCACCCAGCGTCGGCTCAACCCCCAGGATCCCCTTTTCCTCGGACATGGCAAAGCCACGCACGGCTAGGCGTGGGAGGGAGTCGAAACTACCCCGTTAGCTCGGGTTCGTGGTGTCGCTACACACCAAACGCCTACTTGCGCAGGCGCCCCTGCGGTATGTTTAAACATGACTAAACTAAAGTTATTGACTGTTGAACATTGTGAGTGAACTTCCCGCATAAAATTAAATTGTTCATGGATGTTTATTACAACTTTACTTCAAGGGGATGTGATAACATCGGTGTTCAGTTGACTTTATAGTTATTAGTCCAAATTATTATGATAGGCTTATTTACTTGTAACTATCCAAGTTTAGAAAACTTCTTGCTCCCAAAAGCACATCAAAGTTTGATATTGCAACATGAAATCAATAAGGACCCTGCAATTGAAAGCTCAGCAGGCTACCATATTGAAAACTATATTATTATCGCAGCAATTCCAAGCTCCAGTCTATCTTATTTAGCCCAAGTCCGCACTTTGTACGAGGATGACTGCAATGCAGGTGATGTGTCATAATCACATGTAACCCCCTGTAAAGGCAGTTTCACTGCAGTAAATGGCGTACCAAGTCCTAAAAACACCTTTTCAATGCATACTAACTTGCCTTTAACCTTTTTCTTAAAAAAAACCCTGTATATCATTTCATAATTTTGAATTAACAACAAGTGATTCCTCAATTAATTCAAGTGTAAAATGATTAGCTTAGCATCAAGCTTGATTTCACTAGCGGTACATGAGCTTGACTACCTTGCTAATGCAAACTATGCAGTGGCCTAAGACATTTCGGAATGAAGTAATTATGAAATATATTGCAGACGCAAGTTTTAATAATCAGAGACATTAAAAAAACTTTCCACAATTCAGAAACACATATCGCAGATGATATTACAAATTTACTTTTACAGTGATTAGGTTTAATTTTGATTGCAAGATACCTTAAAAAAACCCGTGGTCCGAAGGTTGTTGTTTTCACAGATTCTCACTGTTTTGCGCTCCTAAAATTTGAAATTTTCGTTCGTAATAGGAATATTTGTACCGGTTGAACTCCTTGTATCTTCACGAACAAATAGACACCACTCTGACCCTCCTAGAACTAATATTGCTAAAGTTATACGTAGATATGTGTAGAGCTCACTACCCGTGCTGGTGACGCGGCCGCCATTGGACGCGGCGTTCAATGAAGATCAAGGAACTCCTTATCGCAGTGGGAGATTGCACACGTTCTCGTTCTCGGGTCTCGTAGGTCTTGGTCCTCACACTCCTCTTTGGGTGACTCCATCTTACCTCCCCCTAAATCTCTACTGATATCATCTTTCTCTGTCTCTGTGCGGAATTGCTGCTTCGACTTATTGGCCATATATGGCCGAATCTCCGAGAATGGTTGTCTCGGATCTGTACTGACGTTCCAATAGTCGGGCTAGCTGGCCTCTTTTCTCTCAAATCAATCCCTTCTAGACTTCCTTACAATTGTCCTCACCATGTTTGTTTTCTCACTATCTAGTGCGCTCTGCATTGGGTGCTGCAAGTAGGTTCTTTCTTTTTTTGTCCCTTACTCCGTTCCTTTGTGACACTTTTCTTTGTTTTTGTCTCTCCAGTCATTGTTTGGGGCTCCCTGAACCCCAGCCCGTGACTATCTAACGTGTCCTACCTTGTTGTATTACCCGAGAAGTGCTTTCTTTTATATCAGATTCTGCCCTGTTGCGTGCAGTATGAATACTCGACTACTTAGTTCCGTGCAGTATGTGTTTAAGGGGGGGAAATAGGGTCCGGTTTCTTTTAATTAACAACGTAATTCGAAAAATACGACTGGGTAGTTGTTAAGCCCTTTATGTTCTTCCAAGCTACCAGAAAAGTTTTGTTCACTACCTGATTTCCAGCTCGATGAACGTGGATTTAATTGTGATGTCGTTTCCATTCAAAATGGCTGCCCCCTTGACGCTGTGTATGCAGACTTTTTAAACGCTTGATCCCGCATTACTACGGCAAAATACACACTGAGTTCCTAGTATTCTGTAAACTCAAGGATGTATAATCCAGCAATAAACTCGACTTCCGTCGGTGGCACTTAGATTCTTTGATTATGTTAGATTCGATTAGCTACGGTGCCCTGTGCTTTCTATGGAGGGAATACATGGGGTGACCACAACCCCTATAATTCGACTTCTGTTGATCAGTTAATCTGTTGCAGTGTTTCAAGTCAACTGCAGAAAAATTATTTCACTGTCAAGCAGGTATTAGAATGATTGATTGATTGATATTTGAGGTTTACCGTCCCGAAACCACCGTATGATTAAGAGAGACGGCGTAGTAGAGGGCTCCGTAAATTTGACCACTAGAGGTTTTATCAACGTCATCATCATCACCATTTATTATCCTATTGGGGGCCCTTGATGGGGCACTATATGAGGGGAGGGGCGCAAATATTGAAATACACATACAAGGTCACAATTACAAAGAAAAAGGACAGGTAAGCTCTGTACGCTGCTAAAAAACCGTGCACTCAAATCTGAGCACACTGGCCTACAGCATTTTTACCTTCATCTAAAACTAACTGAGAGGCCAACTTTTATACGCTGCTAAAAAACCGTGCACTCAAATCTGAGCACACTGGCCTACAGCATTTTCACCTGCATCTAAATGCAGCTGCCACCACTGGGATGTGGCCTGTGGGTCAGCAGCCGAGTACCTTTGCCACTAGACCACTATGGCGGGGCGAGAAGATGTTGGGACCATGACGCTCCCCATCACAGTTCCTCGAAGCAACGACAGCATTGTTGCGTTTTCTCAAAGACACCGGCCTGTTTAACCGTCCTATCCCTATCATTGACTCTTCTATCATTGACTGTTCTATCATTGGCCCTATCATTGACATTTCTCTCCTCCTCTATTGCTTTCCTTCCCGCTCTCCCGTTCTCTAGGGCAGGGTAGCCTACAAGGGCTTAGTCCTGGTCAACCTCTCCACCTTTATCTTTATTCTTTTGCTCTCTCTCTCTCCCTTTTTTTCTCATATGATCTTGTTGTATCAGAAGGTTGGCATCCCACGTCTTGTGCTCGACCTCGACGTACTTGATAAGTATCCCGGGAATGGCCTTGTTTACGTCACCGGTGAGGTCATTGCTTTGTAGGTGGTAGGCTGTCGCCCAACGGTGGCGTGCCTGGCTGTATGGCGAAACACCTGAGTAGGGCCAGCAGCAAATGCCGTACCTCTGCTGTTAAGATGGAGTTTCACGGCGCCGTGACGCAGGACGATGTTTTTCACGAAGAATTTGGCTACATCGGATGCACTGTCCTTGTGCAAGGCCTCTCTCTAGGCCTAGCGGGTAAGGTAGTCTGTTGCTAAGATGATCCACGTTTCCCAAACTCGAGGTACTTCACGTAAGTTATCGCAACTTGCTGGAATAACCAGCCAGGTGGCTCGAGGGGCTGTCAAAGTTCGGCTGTTTGATGCCAAGTCGCCTTCCGTAGCTGACAATCTCAGCGTGTTTTTGCGTAATGAACTACGTCGGCGGCAAAGCACGGCCACCAGTACAATTTACAGCACTGCAGGGCAGATTTTTCTGGCCTAGTCCCAGCCGGACACCAAAATGGCGTGCTCTCGCCTAACCCAGCCCGGCTGGGTGTTTTCAAGTACAGCCCGTACTCGGCTCGAGGCTGAAAGGTTTGTGCTCGGCTATGCCCGACCTGTTTCATCAAGTTAGGGATTGACCATAAACGAGGCAATGTTCAACCTTCGATTATTTTAATATACCTGGCGTTATCAAGAAAATTTTTTATTGAGTGTTTTGAGAACTCTTCTCATGTCATCAATTTTACCGGTACTCTGTACACAGTCTATTATTTACACCCAAAACAATTTTGTGAAATAATTGCAGGACCCTATAAAATATAGTAGGAATCATAGCTGGTTGTCTCATGTATGCAGTGCTGAGGATTCAATTTTATTTTTGCATTCTAAAGAACATCTACAAATATACTACCCCCATAAAAGATGACGAACATCTGGGCTTTCAATCTAGACAAAGTGCATACCAGCTAGGATTGTTGAGTGAATGTTGCAGGTCTCTTGAAAGGGTTACTCATTGTACGATACTACAAAAATAAATAAAAATGCACCCTAGCTGCTTCTCGGAGAAACACAACCAGGCGGGAAGCGTTACATATCCTGCCGGGTCGACTCCTCGGTAGACATCTAGACAAACTGCATACGAGCTAGGGTTGTTGAGTGAAAGTTGCAGGTCTCTTGAAAGGGTTATTCATTGTACAATACAACAGTAATAAATAAAAAGGCACCCTAGCTGCTTCTCGGAAAAACACACCCAGGTCAGAAACCTTACATATTCTGCCAGGTCAACTCCTCGGCAGGCAGCTCTCCAACGTACACTTTGTTTTCACGATCGAAACCAGAAGGTTCCTTGCCCCACCAATGTTCCCCAAGTTAGTGCCACCCTTTTGTCACTGATGTGTCATAGTAAGCCACAACCGTTAGAGAGAAAGTGACCACCTTCGGTGTTCTCTAAAATGTATATCTCGTCATTTTCGTGTGACCGCCTTTAGTATTTGAAACTGTTATGTCCTAAATCAAGACCCGACAAAAACCTAAAAAATAAATGTCAATTAGAGCATTGAAGTAAACAAGCAGCGGCTCCTTAAGCGCTCACGTTGAACGCAGCGTGTGGTATTTCCATAGCGTGATCCCCTGCTGGTACTGAAAGCAGTAGAGTTGAAAAGCGGAAGGTATACAGGAAAAAACGTAGCCAATCCATTTTTCTACGAATCCCAATAACACACCAGTGAAAAATTTCTCAAAGAAATAATTATTCATTTATTGTGCATTGTTTCGTCCAAAGACCGTAGGAAATAATGCTACAGCATCGAATCTAGTCCATGCAAAGAACAGCAAGGACCTCGAAAATTTGCAGCACACACCTCAAGCAGAAAGCATGCACATAATTACGATTCACACAACGAGAGCGTAATAGAAACTGCCACAGCTATACACCTAACTCCCTTTTTCGAAAACTAAAGACCTACGGAACAAACACATAAGTACACGAAGCAAAAATGAGAACTAAAGTCAGAGTATTTACTTTTCCTGCGTAAGCAGCGTGCTGCTTTCGTTAACGCGGCTATGGCAGCAAGCGGACCGACCTTCATGCCTTCGTGCTCTCTTGAGTCACGAGTATGATCAGCGAGCGCGTAAAAGAGATTATGCTCCGTGAAGGCGTTGCGCATCAAAATGGATGAAGGGGGCAACGACGTTCAGAGCACGCCCAAAGCGACTTCATCGCGCCAAAGCACACTTGTGACAAACACAAGCTTAAGTTGCGAAACCCTGAAGGCCATCAAATCACAAACTCTATGCGACATGCAGTATATTGTGTATATAAATTGCCTGTCGTTAGCAGCGTTCCTAACGTACACTTCGGTGTCCATTCGTTGGCGCCACACACTGCGAAACCAGGTTGCTTATTCGACCCCAGCCAGCAATTTGGCTGATTTGTCAACATCATGGCAGTCTCTACTAGCTGCGATGGTAGGTGCTAACAGGTTCATGCCTGGAGACATTCACGTTTTGGTAAAAGGCATACAGAGGGAGAGTGACAGTGGAGTTGGGCAGATGGTGATTTTCTTGAGAATCATTTCATCATCTCTGTAGCAACTGTTGTGGTTGGGCATTCTCAACCAGCACATGGTTAGGAGACGCGGCATTTGAGGGCTCCGGGAATCTCTAACAAATGGGTTTATTTAACATGCACCTAAATCTAAGCACACGAGCTTCAAGCACTTTTTCCTCCACCAAAAATGCGGCTGCTGCGGCTGATGTTTGATCCAGTGACCTGCAAGTCAGCAGGCGAATGCCTTACCCAAAAGACTAGCGTGGCGGGGTCTAATAAGCATTTTAGTTGGCTTTTTAGGAGCTGAGGTGGTGAGCTTACTGACCCCAGCGATAAGATGACAATAAAGAGCGCGCATGCGCACTGAAACGCGGCAGCCAGTGGCAGCGGGAAGTTACGGCCGAGGTTTCGACCTGACGACGCAACATGGAAGCACCGGAACAAGCCGACGTAGCCGTGACCAAAAGCCACGCCCTAACTGTAGCGCAAGACGGTGAACTAGCGACCTCGATGTTCTTATCGACGGCCACAGTGTGACCGCTCTCGTCGATACTGAAACCCGCTATTCCGTCATCAGTGGGCCGTCCGCTGTGAAATTTAAGAAAGTAAGGACAGCTTGGGAAGGCCTCGAAATCCGCACAGCCATAGGTCATCTCGTAACGCCTGCAGAAATCTGCACAGCAAGAGTCACCTTTAATGGTCGTACTTATCCCGCAGACTTCGTTGTCCTATAGCGTTGCTCGAGAGATGTCATCCTTGGCATGGACTTCGTATGCCTCCATGGTGCTGTCATCAACCTAAGAACATCGATAACTTTATCCACAGAACAAGCAGTACCGCCACGCACGCCGTCAGGAAACCATTTCTTTAATGTGCAGGAAGAACAAGTCACCACTCCGCCTCTCTCCAGCGTCATTATTTCAGTCGGCGCTCCTGAATCACATGACTTGAAAGGCGTCGTTGATGGCAGTCAGCATTTCTTGGTCACCCCGAATATTTGCGTCGCAAGAAGAATTGCAGAGCTGCGGGGAGGCAAAGCAATGATTATGCTCACGAATTTCAGCATAAAATACAAACACATGAACAAAAGAACGGTGGTCGCATACATCCGAAAAATCGTGGAAGCCGCCAGTGCTTTTGCCCTCACCGATTCTGCGGAACCAACTCAGAGAAACCAAGCCCCTCCCTCTGCTTTCGACGTCAATCCCAGCCTTCCGAATCATAAGCTAGAACAGCTCAAGACCCTGCTCCTGCAATACGAAGATTGCTTTTCGTTGTCGTTAAAAGTCGGCAAACGCCAATCACGAAACATCGCATCATAACTGAGGGAAATGCTAGACCACTCCGTCAGGTTCCGTACAGGGTTTTGACTCAAGAACGCGAGGCCGTAATAACAAAAGTTGATGAAATGCTATTGGACCACATCATCCAGCCGTCCAAGCGTCCATGGGCGTACCCCATGGTGTTAGTGAAGAAAAAGGATGGAATCCTACGCTTCTGCGTCGATTATCGCCGACTGAACAATATCACAAAAAAGGACGTGTATCCTCTTCTCACGAATAGACGACGCACAAGATCGGCTCCATAACGCCGAGTACTTTTTGTCAATGGACCTCAAGACTGGCTATTGGCAAATCGAAGGCGATGGAAAAGATCGAGAGAACACTGCGTTTATAGCATTTGAGGGCCTCTTCGAGTTTTAGGTGATGCCCTTCGGTCTTTGCTCAGCGCCTGCAACTTTCAACGTGTTATGTATACAGTACTGGCAGGATTGAAGTGGCAGACTTGCCTTGTGTACTTGCACGGTGTCGTCGTGTTTTCCTTGAGTTTCAATTAGGATCTTCGGCGACTTGAAGCTGTACAAGCCATCAAGACGTCCGGACCCACACTGAAGCCAAAAAAGTGCAGATGTGCGTACGAGGAGCTCTTGTTCCTTGGGCATAGGATTAGCAAGTCTGGAGTTCATCCCTATCCACGAAAAACAGCCGCCATTGCAGACTTCCCTCCACCCACTGACAATAAATCGGTGCGCTGATTTCTGGGCCTGCGCGCCTACTATAGGCGATTCGTGAAAAACTTCGCCCACATCGCCAATCTACTCAATAACCTTACCAAGGCCGACGTGGAGTTCAAGTGGGAAACGCCGCAAGAATACGCTTTCCAAGATGTTAAACCTCGCTTTCAGACACCTCCGTTACTTGCCCATTTCGACGAATTCGCCGAGACAGAAATACACATTGACGCAAGCAGCGTAGGTCTCGGCGTCATTCTTGTGCAGAGGGCTGATGGACATGAAAGGGTTATTAGTTACGCCAGCCGATCACATTCCAAAGCAGAAGCCAATTATTCCACAACAAGAAAGGAGTGCTTCGCTATCCTCTGGGCTACGTCGAAATTTCGCCCCTACCTCTACGGCAGGCCCTTCAAAGTTGTGAGTGAGCACCACTTCTTGTGTTGGCTAGCTATCATGAAGGACCACTCAAGTAACCTCGCATGAATGAGCCTAAGACTTCAAGAATATGATATTACCGTCGTTTGCAAGTTCGGCAAGAATCGCTCCGACTCCGACTGTCTCACTCGTACGCCTGTCGACCAACCACCAACCGACGACGCGGATGACGACTACTTCTTGGGAACGATAACTGCCGACGACTTCGCTGAACGACAGCGGGCCGACCCGGAACTTACGGCCCTAATAGAATACCTCAAAAGTAGAGCCGCCGAAGTCCCAAAGGTATTTAAGCGCGCACGTGCATCGTTTTTCCTACGAAACGGTCGTCTCCAAAAGAAAAACTTTTCACCGCTTCGAGCCAAGTACCTTCTTGCGGTGCCTTCAGCATGGCGACCTGAACTCCTGCAAGCCCTGCACGACGATCCGACGGCAGGCCACATCGGTGTTACCCGCACGCTCGCGAGGATACAAGAATGGTACTACTGGTCACGTCTCACCACCGACGTCAGTCGTTATATGAGAATATGTCGGGACTGTCAGTGACGCAAGACACCGCCGACAAGGCCAGCGGGACTTCTGCAGCCAATTAAACTGCCTCGCCTACTATTCCAGCAGATTGGTATGGACCTAGTAAGGCCGTTTCTTACGTCAGCTTTAGCCTTTCGGAAACAAGCGGATCGTGGTAGCTGCCGACAACCTCACTCAATATGCCGAGACAAAAGCCCTGCCTAAAGGCAGTGCATCCGAGGTAGCTAAGTTTTTCGTCGAAAATATCGCCCTGCGTCATGGCGTCCCGGAGGTTCTTATCATATACAGAGGAATGGCATTTACTGCTGACCTAACTCAAGCGATCTTAGCATACCGCCAGGCAAACCACCGCCGGATGACAGCGTACCACCCACAGACCAACGGCCTCACCGAGTGGCTAAGCAAGACGATCGCCGACATGCTGGCAATGTACGTCGATGACGAACAGAAGACGTGGGACGCCATTTTTCCGTACGTGACCTTCGCATACAACACGGCGGTGCAGGAGACGACGCAGATGTCCCCATACAAAGTGGTCTACGGAAGGAGCCCAGCAACGACGATCGATGCCATGTTACTTAACGTCACCGACGGATAAAGCCTCGATGTGAGTGAGTACTTTCAACGCGCTGAAAAAGCCCGACAACTCGCGCGCCTCCGTATCAAGAATGAACAGACGAACAACAGCCGCCGTTACAATCTTCGATGACGCTTCGTGGAATACCAGCCCGGAGAACGTGTTTGGGTGTGGATGCCGATTCGCCGACGTGGACTCAGTGAAAAGCTTCGGCGACGGTACTTCGGACCGTACAGGGTGGTTCGATGCCTCGGCCCACCTAATTACGAGGTTGTCCCCGACGGCACCACGAACTCTCAACGGCGCCGATCATGACCTGAGGTCATCCATCTCGCGCGCCTCAAGCCATTTTATGCGCGTTGACAAACTGAAACCGTGTTTTTTGTAATATTATTTTATCATAATTTATTCATTGTACTTTCTTGCATGATTGTTGTACCTTCATCTTTAGTAAAAGCATCGGGACGATGCCATTTTCAGAGGGGGGCAATGCCACGTTCCATTTCCCAAGTTTTTGTTATCGTCCCAAAACACCACACGATTCTCAGCGCAAACCGCGCCTGCAGTTTTCGAGAAGGTTCCGGACTGTAGTAGATCATTTAGATAAGGTCACGCCTAGTCTACGAACTGTAAAGATTATTCTGAAACCTACGCCACCACCAGCGATAACGCTAGAACATTCGACGGTAAGAGTATAAATGCTGACGCGCTTCGCCGCTTGTCAGTTGAGCGACAGCCGACGCTCCCTTCGCCGCTATCAGTGCAAGCCTGCTACTGTGATCCGACTGTTTGTTTACCGGGCACAGGTTCGCCCAAATAAACAGTTTAAATTTCGGCGTACTCTCTGCTTCTTTGTCGACGTCACGACCCAGTGACAATAAGACATGTAGTGAGGTTTAGAAAGAAGGTCTTGTTTTTGTTGTGGATTGTAGAAAATTATATAAAAAAGAACAAGCTGGGACACTGTTCTGTGCGAACAAAGAAGTGGAAGTTCCTAATTGTTTTCATAGATGATACACTAGATATACGTGCATAGTCCGAGAGGATGAAACGTGCACTCCAATTTTCTACGGATTCTAAGGTTTCAACTAGAGCGTTAATGCCGGGATCCCATACAGCGCTTGCATACTCGAGCTTAGGACGAAGAAGGGTTGTGTATGGAATCAGTTAAGAGCTGATAAACCCTCGAAAAGCATCTTGGTAGGTAGCCAAAAGTGCGATTGGCATTGTTGGTTACGTACGCGTTAGTTATGTACGTGTTACGTACGTGTCAGTACTAGTGCAAGTATTTCTATGAATAACACAGTCATCAGCAAATTATTTATTGTTTATATGATGATACTAGGTAAATCAATAATATATACAAGAAAAAGAAGCGGGCCAAAAACTGACCCTTGTGGCACACCAGAAGTGACAGGAGACTCTTGCGAGTTGTTATTGTTGGCAGTGACAAACTGAGTTCGGTATGAAAGAAAGTATTCAATCCATCTTAATATATTGTGGTTAATGTTTAATATACTTAGCCCAAAACGAAGTAACTGGTGAGGAGCAAGATAAAATACTTTAGAGAAGTCCAAGAATATACACTCAGCGATTAGTCCACTGTCCAATGCCACGAAAATGTCTTGTGTAAACGAAACCAGTTGTGTTTTACATGAAAAAAGTTTACAGAAGCCTTGTTGATTAGGAGAGAAGATTGAATTGGTATCTAGAAAGGCTACGAGATGATAATAAAATATGTGTTCTAAAAGCTTACTAAGTACACTGGGGAGGGATATTGGTCGGCGATTCAAAGAGAATTTCGCGTCACCAGATTTATATTATTGTACCACCTTGTCCACCTTCCAGTCACGTGGTAAAGAACACGATTCTAAGGACTGGAAAAACAGTTGGGACAAAAACGTTGAAAAACAAAAGATCCATACTTTTCAAAAACTTTAGAGTAATGTCGTCCACTCTGCTAGACAAAGACAATTTGAGGCCGCGAATTAGCTTTTGTACACCATCAAAATCAATAACGAAAGGTTGCTTAACGGGGAAGTTTTGTTCAGTAATACAGAGAAAACACACAGCTGATGACAAAAAAGATTCAGAAATACATGATTGAGGACAAGACAACGCTCAGAACTCGGAATTGTTAGGCCATCACTCTCGCCTAAAGATATTTCATTCTGTGTATGACCATCTACGATATTCTGAAACTTTTTGGCGTTCGTTATAAGTAACGAGGGAAGTGTGTTTTTTATAAAAAGTTCCTTGACTTTTTCGACTTCCTCATTATACTGCGTAGTAAATTCTCAATAAGCGCACCATCGACTTTATTTATCACTCTGTTTGGCTTTTTTAAACGCACACTTCTTCTTATTTAACAGGAAATAAATAACGAAAAAGTAAACCAAGGGGACCAATGTTTACCTGGAATAACACTCAGTGGGATGTACCTGTCAACCAAATTCGTAACTATATTTCTAAGAATATTGCAGTTGGATTCAACAGACCGTTCTTCAAATTTGAGCATGTAGTTGTCAAGAAACAAACTAAGTTCGTGGTTAATTGCAGCAAAATCTGCCCTGTTGTATTTTTAATAAGCTTCGATTGACTAACAGGGTGTTTAACTAAACTGTGAATGGTAAAGTAAACAAAATAGTGATCGCTTGAACCAGGTGAAAAGCACAGTTCATGAACCATATTTGGGACGTGGTTAAGACGAGGTCGAGTATATTTGCGCTAGTCAAAGTTGTTTAGGTTGGTTTGGTGATAGCTTTTGAAAGATGAAAGTCATAGAACAAGTTTACAGATTCTGAGGATTCACGAGGTAAGTTGCTAAGAAGAGCACCTGTGGAAGACCACTTAATGCTTAGGGAATTGAAATCACCCAACAAAAGTAAAGGCCCGTATGGGGATCGGGAAATACCATAAGACAGTGTGTCATGCAAATCAGTGCAAAACAAGGAAAAAAATAGGCGGTCAGTAGCAGCAGCAAAAAAATAATGTCACTGTGGTTGATGCGTACGCACACACAAATGGGCTCTAAGGAACACGGGGTAGGTACAGCGTTGTAGATACAGCGCAAGTGATTTGAAACAGCAATTAAAACTCCTCCCCCCTTGTTTATTTTCGCGATCACAATGAGACATGTTGAAGGCTACGTTACATTCAAGTATTTCGTCGGTAGTAACACTTGGGCAAAGCCACGTTTCAGTGATCGCTCCTTTATCAGCATTACACATGTCGATAAGGGAGGACAGGTCAGTACGCTTGTTCATTACACTGCGTACGTTCGTTACAGTTCCCTTGTTCATTACACTGCGTACAACCTCAGGATCATGTTGCTTACAGGCCGATAGCTACGCTGTAGAGGCTTGTTCATCGGATAAAGTAGTCACTTCCTTCACGAGAGGCACTTCGCTGCCGTCTACTGCGGTTCCGCATACGCTATCAAATGATGAGAAATGAGCATAACACTTTTTATTATTAAATAATTTATTGTAGCGAACAGGACATTTCTGGCCACTGGACGTTTCATATTCATGTAATTTCTTACGTGAAGTGTGCGTGGCAACCCAATATTTCTCGAATATTTGAATACCGGAATTCCTGAGCTTTGACTGCGCGAACAAAACAGGCTGCTTTAACTTAAAACTTGAGAACTTCGCAATACCTGGGCGTCGTATGTCAGGAAAAAAATTCTCTAGTCTTACTTTCCATGCATTTTAATAATAATAATATTCAATCACTGAGTTATCTAACGCGTCTAGGAACATATCTAAAGTCTTACGTGCTTCCGCAAACAAAAACAGAACAATATATTAACAATACGTCACAGGCTGTCTTGAGAAATGGAAATCAATGAAGACATCGAAAACGCTCAAAGAAAAAGAAATCGACGCACATTGAGAAGCATAAACAAAAAAGACAATATTCATGGAACGGGACTAAATATAATGTCGAATATGCGCAACTGTGCGGACTGCTCTCTGAAGGAAGGAAAAGGGGAGAATCTGTACATTTGCCAAAGTTAGTTATGAAGAAAGTAGCTTATTGATTAAAAAAGAAAACGCCAGGCTGGCGTGTTAGGTGGAGCACAGTCACAGCGAAAACTAAACGAGCAGCATTTCAGAGTTGTTGTTGTTGTTGTTCTCCTATTGTATTTTCTAAACACTCATCGGCTAATTGCTGCAAGCACGCTTGCTTGATGCCCACTACGGCAATAATAATAAAAGATTTATTAGGCTGGCATTTGCTATCCTATTTCGGTCATTCTCATAGGAAGCGTGGTATCCGCTAAAACAATTGCAAGAAATGTTGTGCCAATTATTCATGCAGTGGTTGACGACGATGAGGAATCATGTCTAAGTTGGCTGTGCGCCAAAGTTTTTAGCTTAACAAAGCTTGACTCAAGGCGTCATCGCGGTGCATTTTTGGCAACAAGATTGAAATAATTGAACATTTCCTTTTATTTATGTCATCGTTACTCTTACCAAAGAAAAAGATTTTTCGTAGCCCCATTACAAAAGCTAGGAATACAAGTAAATCTACCATTAAATTTATCACTTGGTGGTACTTCAGTTGGGTACAACCACAGGAATATATGCTCCACTGTGTTTCTATACATCTACGCAACTAAAAGATTAGTGTGATAGTGAACCCTAACCTTTTCAGATCTTTAGTTTATAATTCGTAGCGATGTCTGCCAAAAACAAGAGACAATTTGACCGCTTGCTCAGCAAACATTTTTGTTTATTGGCAGTATTATCTGTAAACTAATTTTTCAGATTGGCTTTATTTCATTTTAGTTTCATTTAAGTATCCTGCCGCCCGGTTCTTGACCCACCCCCTCTGTGGGTAAGCGCCATCCATCTGAGGTCATCAGCATCAGCATCAGCTGAACAACAACAAGCTTTTGTAATGGGTTCGGGCATTGAACAACCCACTTGTTTCACTATTCGCGTTGTGCGACGACTGCTTGTTCTTTTGCTGTTTTAACGCGATATGGTAAGAGCACTCGTGCCGCTGAAAACCCAGCGCCGGCGTCGGCCCCGTTGGTTGTGAGCGAAAAAATTGGCAGCATATCCACGGAGTGAATGATGTATGTATGTACGAGACATACGACTCAGTTGGCGACTGAGCACGAGTGGCAAGTTCTTTTCGTGCTTCCATTTCACGACCGGACGGGTGCCCAAAGAGGTCGCGTAGTCGCTCCTTAAAGATATCTTAGCTGGTGAGCTTGGTCTCGAAGGCATCGAACCAAACACTTGGGGTGCCGTCCAGTTAAAATATTGCGTTGGCGAGCATCCTTGTAGGGTCCCATTGGTGTGTCTGGCTAATACACTCGTACATACGGAGCCAGTAGTCAACATCAATCCCAGGTTGTGCGGAGAATGTACCGGTATCACGGGGGTGGGGCATCGTCAGGTATGTGGTGGCTGGAGCTACAGACGGAGACGCTGATGGGTTGTTTTTATTGGTAGCCGTGGCCGGAGAGAGAACGGTGCGGCCACTGCGAAGCTTCGTGGTAAGGACGGGAAACGTTCAACCTCCACCAAATATGTTACGGAAAAAAAGAGACGCCGTATCGACGAGGCTGTGAAATAGATGTCTTTTAAACCTGCGGTAATGGCGTGGCCAGTTCACCAGCGAGCGAGTTGTTGTTGTTGTTGTTGCCCCTTCGCACTGGCACATACCCACTATGGGGGATTGGCCATGAAATCTAGAAGTAGCCTATATGAGATATACTAAAAGGTTTATCCTAAATGAAAAACTAATGATATAATAGAAAAGAATAATTAACTAGAAAAAGAATATTAAACTAAACAAATAATTGAAGATTGAATCGAGTGGAGACCACACTTCGTCTTCGTCGTCAGGCACACACGCGCGTCGCCCGTTAGAATCTCAGCATGCAGGCATGTAGCAATCTAGAATTTTCGAACCTTTTCGTACCCAAAGACACAAGGCTACATGTGCACGCTTTGCAGCGTCGAGGAAATCCTGGCACACTTGCTCCGGCAGGAATTTCAGTGCCATGCAAACCACATGACATGCCACTAAGCAGGACGAAACCCAAGCATGAACAACGTCCACATAATAAAAACGTGCGAGGCCGAGTTTGTCCTCGATGACCTGGAAGACCAGATACAACTTGTCACCAGGTCTTTTTAAGAGGGCAGCCGAAGCCATAGGGTTGCTGGACTAGGGAACCCGCCCACATTAAGACGCGTTTACGCTAGAAAGACACGATACAAATATTCGTCGGCAGGCTGTCTTTAGAAGTGTCTTTTCTCTTGTCGCCGGCTATGTACACTGCAAAGACACAGAGTCCACCGAAGGTCTCTCGAAGACCCCACCTGCGCCTTATCGTGTTCACATTCTTATGTTGACCGATTCTGTAGTCACATTGAAGCACACACTGCGACAATGACTTAACTTGCTCACCTTCCCCTCATTTTAAGCCGTGCTTCCTGCTTTGCCGTTGTCCCTCTCAGGCTATTCGGCGCAGCCCTCGCCATATTCTATGGTAACGATGTACGGGGGTGGCAGACACAATAGGGAAGTGAAGAAAAGACTTCCGTCAGGTGCTCGAGCTGCCTATTAAGACGCCACAAAAATTTCCGAGGGGGCATTGTTAACTCGCCCAAGACTGCTCGCTTCGTGGTCATTTGAAACAAAGATATGCGGCAAATTTTCGCTCGGCCACCAGTCTCCCGAAAATATGCCGATGACAGCTCTGCGGATGCGTTTTGTTGGTGTTTTTTGTCTCTCATCAGGTTGCATTACGATGAAGTGCTGTCCTGTGAGGCGTCGTCGTCGGTATAGTGTGACGAATGGGTCTTGCGACTTTGTCGGTGGGTGACAAGTCGGCCGATGGTTTGCGTCTACTTCGTGTTATTGTCGGGGTCATGTCAGTGTGGTCTCTCTCTTTTGTAAACGCGTTTTTAGGGTGATGCCGGGTCTCGCTCGTAACACTGTTTTGAAATAAATGTTTATTTCTCTCTCTCAGCTATGACAGCTACATTGCAGTATTTCTCAAAGGCCTCTAATAAAAAAAAAACTGGCAGATCCCACGTACAGTGGGGATCAATGATATGCGAAGCACAAATGAGAAATGTTGATATGACACTTCAAAATCAGCACAACGTTACGAGGTGGAGATAAATGATGCCCTACATGACTTCAGTGTCATGATTATTATGTTTAGATGTGTCGTCTATCTTCGTCATTTCTTCACATCACGTGATGCCAAATTTATTATATGCGGAGCTAGCGAAACGGCCGCGAGCGTACTATGAGCGTGGTATGTTATCTTATTTTACATGACATGCGTGTCAGAATTATTATGTTTGCACCAGTCATATACTTTGTCATCTAACGACGTCACGTAACACCAAATTCGGTATATGTGGAGCTAGCGAAACGGCCGTGAGCGCATCATGAAGGGCCCAATATACTGCAATGTAGCGTTGACACATGTGTATGCTAGGCACGCCACGCAACGTTAGTGAAACGCGAGCAATCTATAGTCTGACGCCAGGTGCGACTAGCGTCCGCCGGCGCGCCCCGACGGCAACTGGTGCCAAATGCGATATCCTGCATTTCGCGCCGATCCGTTACCCAGACAACACTGCGTCTCCCTCTTTTCGTTACGAAAGGACGCCGGACACGCGCATCATAAGCGTGGTATGTAGTCATGTTGCTACATGACACGCATTTCATGAATATCATGTTTGCACCAGTCACATAACTTCGTCATCGATTCACGTACTGTAAATACCAAATTTTGTATATGTGACTTTAGCGAAACCGCCGTGAGCGCATCATGAGCGTAGCATGTAGTCATTTTGTTACATGACACGCATCTCATGTTTATCATGTTTGCAGCAGTCTCATAACTTCTTCATCCATTCACGTCTCGTAATACCAAAATTGGTAAAAGTGAAGCTAGCGAAATGGCCGCGAGCGCATTATGAGCGTGGCATTTAATCATGTTGTTACATGACACGCATGGAATGATTTTCTTGTTAGGGTCTGTCTCTTATGTTAGCCATGCAATTATGTCATACCATACCAGTTTCGCAACATACAATGTGGAAAAAACCACAGCAAGGGTTGCAGGACCATAAAATATAAATCATGACATTCATGTCAAACGTATCATAATTTTCATGTTATGACTAGTCACATATGTTCCACATACAGTAATGTTAGGCCATACCAAGTTTGGTATTGATACCATTATCGAAACGACAAGGTGAGTTAAAAGTCGTAGGCGGCTAGATAGATAGATATAAAAATAGATATATGGATAGATAGATAGGCTCAAAGTCGCCAAAGTTCGCTAAGAAATGCTTCGCATTTAAGAGTGCCCATTAAATTTTTTGATGTTTCATCAAAAATTCTATGTTTCATTACATGACGATAGTTATTGCGCGAGAACAAACCGACGACACAGAGACAAGAAGGACACGAAAGACACGAGCGCAAACTTCCAACTGAGTTTATTGCGCAGAGCACGAAAATATATAGAGGAGACATTGACCATGGCACAAGAGCAGAACATGAGTAAGAAAACCAAAAACAAGCAACACAAATACAAAGGCACTGAAAAACAGCAAAGAAAAACCTAGAAGAAACCGAACCAGAAAGGTAAAGCTACCTGCCCGCACCGAATCCTTCGAGGAACCCGCGTTCCTTCTCGGACTAAGCCACGGAAGGCTTGCTAATCCAAGGCACCTGTTCGCGTTACCTGCCCGCACCGAATCCTTCGAGGAACCTGCGCTCCTTCTCGGACAAGGCCACGGAGGGCTTGCTAACACAAGGCACCTGTTCGCGTGCCATCTGCGCAGCCTCGACAATGACCCGGGTGCCCACATCTCTGTGTTAGCCCAAGCTGCCACACTTTTAGGTTTCATTACAACAGCAAATTGTCAGCCAAATAATCACACACACAACAAAAGCCACTTCAGTACTAGTACATGCCAGCTCAGGCGGGTGTCACCGACGCAGCCAGTAGTTCTTGCATTCGTCGCAGAATGCCTTCCGTACTGAACGACTGCATTGCTGGTGCTACGATTGAGAAGAATGGCACAATGTGGTGAGGCACATTGACACAACTCAGCCGTTGTATACACTGTAAAAACTCGGTAGTTATGAGCCAGCGCACGTTCTCACTACCTCTTCGCTTTGAAAATCTGCGTGCCGGCTTGTATGCTCCACATGGTGAGTGAACGTGCCTATTAACCAGGTAATAGTTCTCAAAGCTGCTTCCATTTCGTCGATAAGGTTTTTTGTAGCAATAAGAAACATATGCTATAGTGTGTCCCCTTCTTCTGCGACATCTATCACGTCTGTCTCACTAGGCAATGCTAGTCGACCCCCCTTGCTCTTGGTGTCCGAGAATTGAGCTGTTGATCGAGTTATCAGTCGACTTAAAGGCGCACTAAAACACTTTTTGAGCATGGTCAGAAAGCACTGCCGATTGGTAGTAGAGGTTCCCGACAACGTGCAAGCGACATATTAGAGCGCAGCACGTGGCTTGCGATTCACAAAAAATATCGAGATAAGCTAAAAATTGTGTTCTCATCTGTCGGCTAATCACGGAATGAGCCCGAAAATTAGTCGTAGTAAACCCATCTATCAGCCATTGGCTGATTTAACTTGGCGTGCTCGGTTGTTAGAGAGCTTGCCGCGGGAGGCCATGACTTGTCCACGAGTGTGCGCACAATCGCACTGAGAAAGCCGCGCTTTCGAAAAAAAGCAAAAAAAGTGCTCAAGTTCACGAGGCACGCTTGACTTTTTTTTCGTGCCTGCCATTCTCTCTCTGCTTAGCTTCCAATGCTTTCTTTGGCACGAGGGAAGAGAGAACGAAATCGCAGCATGCGACGAATCTTTGTAACTCCACTCACAATTGACGGATTTCTAAAATTTTGGCGCCATTTATTTCGTGAGGCAATAAGCCCTTCGAGCAAGTTCATTCTATTGTTACTTCACGAAGTGTTTCAGGGCCCATTTAGGACCCTGCTAAATAAACGTATTTAATGTTGCTACAATGTTTTTGATATTATATAGCACATCTATATAAGAAGATGCAATTCCTATCTCATGCACATGTCTGTATTTCTTAAGCGTAGCGCGAAGAACCTGGCTTTATCCTCCTATCTATGAATCGATATTACATGAAAGTGGAACACGTTTTCACAGAGAAAGTTGAGTGTTTATTATTCATTGTTTCAGCAACTGCTAGAAAGTGTGAAGTCGCATCGTGAACAAAAAAAAGTGGCAGCATATCCATGGAGTGAATATGCTGCCACTTTGATGAATGATGAAGGGTGGGGCGAAGGATTCGTCCGTCCATTCGTTCTTGCTTCTGTCCGCCCATGCGTCCGCCTGTGTGACCGTCCATGCGTTCATTCGCCCGTCCGTGCGTGCGTGTGTTCGTGCGTCCGTTGCTGCGTTCGTTCATGCATCCGCCCCTGCATCCGTTCACGCGTCCATCCATGCATCTGTCTGCATGTCCGTTCGTCACTATTCAACACTCCAAATACCACCATCTCGCATCTTTTCATCATATATTTCCCATGTAGAAGCACTGCCATCCAGCGCAGATTCTAAGGACTAAACGGAAGGTGGCACACGCACACTTTCTTACGGCTTGCACTTCGAGTCTACTTTCCACCTTTAACCACCTTGAGTTCACGGTATATACTAGTTCACTGTATTCTTGGCACTGCGGCCTAACGCTCTCTAAACCTTTGTAATACCAAGGAGGTTACGCCCAGCGAGTATAATGTAGCAACTTTTTCCTGTCAGATAGTGCTCAATGTACATGGCAAGGACTGCTATGGGGAAATGAGAGACAGGAGAATTCGGCTTTTACTTTCTTACGGCTTGCTCTTCGTATATACTTCCCACCTTTAACCACCTCGAGTTCATGGTATATACTAGTTCATTGTATTCGTGGCACTGCGGCTCAACGCTCGGTAAACCTTTCTAAAACTAAAAAGATTACACCCAGCGAGTATAACGTAGCAAACCTTTCTTGTCAGATAGTGCTCATTGTACATGCCAAAAGCTGCTAATGGGGATCGCAGCGTGCGCGTTAACTAAAAGCTGAATGCTCCTGTTTTTTATTCCCCATTAGCAGCCATTGGCATGTACATTGAGCACTATTTCTTATTGTTCAACAACGCACAGAAGAAATCTTTCATCGGCACCATCTGCCGGTGAGAGATTCAAACTGTTACACTTGTTAGACACTACAACGGCTACAAGGGACGAACGGGTGCCACTATAAGGAGCTTCACCCCTAAAAAAACAGCTCGAAACTTTCATCATCAACATGAAGCTGAAAGCAGGCACCAATTCAGCATACACAGAGCGAGCGTGGACTAAGTCTCACAGATTGCAACTTAGAGTGCGCACTTCAAGTAGAAAGAAAGACGCATGAAACGAGCGCACAAGTATTCGCGATGCCCAAAGGTTACAGACAAGAGCACGCCTCTCTCGAACCCAGACGCCTTCGTTGGTATACCCTTGCTCCTAGAGACGCCAGAGTTTGTTTGCAACTGCCAAGACACGCCTCGGTAGCATGGCAAGCAGTCGCTCGGAGAGTTTAAAATGCAAAAAAGCGCCTGTCCACGCTGCACCTTCCTAAAAACTGTCATCTGGGTACCACATCGCTGTCGTCTGATGCGACAACAACCAGCGCAAGACGAAGAGATTGCTGAGCACTGCCTGTGAAGTTCACAACGCATCGCGGGAATCGTGCCAGTGGGGTATTTAGCGATTGCACAGATTTCCGTCCACAATGAAAAATGCTCAGCCTCCGCCGTTTTAGGATATAGTCGCAATCAGCAGGAAAAACTAAGAGCTTGTGAAGTGCACCATAAGTAAACTTATTGTGTTTATTCAAGCGTGACTCCTAGCTGTTTCAATTTACAGGTGCGATTTACGTGCAGTATGCCTGTAGTATGAGGCACAAAGTATTATGTACTCTTTCGCAGGCCGGCATTCCAATAGACACTTTTAGTTAAGCGTACGTAACGAGCCTACGTACGTGGCACAATACGTTGCGTACGCTGCATGCGAAGCGGTCAACGACACTTTTAGTTCACCGTATTGACCGTAGCGAGATACGCTAGGTTCGCCCCGCCGCGGTGGTCTAGTGGCTAAGGTACTCGTCTACTGAACCTCCAGGTCGGGGGTCGAATCTCGGCTGTGGCGGCTGTATTTCCGATGGAGGCGGAAATGTTGTGAGCCCATGTGCTCAGATTTGGGTGCGCGTATACGAATCCCCAGGTGGTGGAGATTTCCGGATCTCTCCACAACGGTGTCTCTCATAATCATATGGTAGTTTTGGGACGTTAAATTACCACATCAATCAAATCATGATACGTTTGGTTCAACTAGACATATGTTCTTACAAATAAAACAGCTTTTGTGTGCTTTTTAGCGCCCTCGTGCGCTAACAACATTGTCACTCAAATCAAAATATACTCGGTTTGGGCCAGCCTTGTTGCTCTCTGTGTTCGACGCCGTCGCTGCCCTTTTGCTATCTGGTTTCTATATCAATCAAGATTTCGCGAGAGCGTCACGCCACGTACGCTTTGCCTCGTCGCGTTTACGCACGCTGCGTTTCTTTTCGGGCGCACGCGCACATCTCTGGAATCGATTCATTACGTGCTGCACATGCGTAGTTCTCTCCCGTGGCAGTGCTGCGTACGTGGGTTCGCTACATACGCTCAAGTGAAAGTGTCTAATAATGGGTTTCACGTATTACGACTCACGCGTGGATGCACGCACCGCTTATGTTTAGTACAACCGTAACGGCGTACTATCGCGATGCGTGAACGGCGTGGAAAGCATGACTTTTTACCAGGTCAAACTTTGACATGCCTTCACTGTTCCCTGGCAAATCTACATTTGCTCTCGGCCGGCGTCATCGTAGCAGTTAAAAATCTTGTTGTGGCTGGCACTTTTGCACCTCGCGTGTGTTCCGACTGCCCGGCAGGACTGTCAATCAATACACATACGGTGCATGAGCGTAGTTTGGAACCAGATTTTAGCGCGACTTTCCCGCCAGCTTACAGCACAAATCCTGCCTTGTTACAGCCAAGGCCCACCGCAGTTCGACTGAGTCGGAAGCAACGCTTTCCGCTGTTCGCGTTTCTTTCAATCGCAATAGTACGTACCTGATGAAGCTGCTTCCGTGGTCTGCTATGCACGTGCTGCAGACATTACGGACTGTCGAGGAAGCTCTCCTCAACGTTTCACATGACATCAGCATAAACTTCCAGGAAAAGAACAGCGCTAAACATGCTTACAGTCGGAATCGAGTTGTGAAGTTTTGCGTTTGATTTGCAGAGCGTCTGCTCGCCTGGCAGTTGAGAGTGTTGCTTCGCCGCGCTTGCAATAGACGGCGCCACGCGAATTTCATTATGGCAGCAAGCACTGAGCTCGCTGTTAGAGTGTACTAAAAGTGTTGAGTAGCGTGACCGCGCCTTGCCGCCTGATGCCTTGCGCGTTGCCCGTAGCGGCGGCGCTGCAGTCGAATAGTACTGAAAGAGCCGCGCGCCGTGCGCAGTAACTGCTATGCTCTCTGGGTTCTCCGGTGCGCCTTTTTGATTCAGATTTCTTCGTACCTGCCCATCATTCTTGTCTAGCAGATGATGTCGTAACCCTTGAAGTATGACACGCCAATGTACTGAATTTGAGCTCCATAAAAGTCCTTGTGAGAGGTCAAATTATTTAAAAGGGCGTGTCTTATTCTGATTTCTACTTTCAACTCTTTCTTGGTTGAGCAGGCGTCTACAATAGTAAGAATAACATAGTCCATTTATTGGAAGTTAACCGTGGTCAGAAAGCTCTGAGATGAAAACAAAAATACCATGTCAAACACACGCAGAACTATGAGGCCGTAAGTAGAGGGTCGAGGAAGGGAATATAAACCCCCTACACCACGAAAAGTTTTCGTAATTTACCTTTTCGGGGTATATATATATATATATATATATATATATATATATGTATGTATATATATATATATATATATATATTAAAAATCACCAGAAGAAGTGAACGAGCAAACGAAAAGCGATGCTTCATTGGCAATAAAGCATCGTTTTTCGTTTGCTCGTTCGCTTCTTCTGGTGACTTACAACTCGACCGAAATTCAGGAAGTTTTCAAGAAATATATATATATATATTTATATATATATATATATATATATATATATATATATATGTGTGTGTGTGTGTGTGTGTGTGTGTGCCTGGTGTGTACTTATACAAGTTATATTTCTCAAAACACAACGCCTGTCTGCACTTTTGTCACTTAATAAAAGAACTACACCTATAATACAAAACATCGTCATAAATTTTCTAGCTTGCAATGGCGTTATGCCAATATATTTTTAGAAAAGCAGTACAAATCAAGCCACCGATACAAAATGAGAACTGCTTACAATGAATTTATGCAGAGTAACGGACAGGCTACTAATACTATGCAATTGGCTCTCTTTAATATGTTGGAAATAATTCTTTCGCATAGAGTTCATGACTAGGAGGTGCAGACGTTTTTTTCAGCTCGGCTCCCTGGCTCGGCCTTCTGGAGCTTGCATAAAAGAAGCAAAGTGAGCGCGAAAGCACGCAGTTAAAACAATAAAGCCTTTCAGAAAGCATTACCTATTATCTTCCGCAAAACTGGGATGATAAAGCTAAGTCGTACCCTATATAAATGCGGTGACAACCAAACACAAAATTGGGGTTTTCATGAAACAATCGAGCGCGTCTAGACTTATACGAGGAAGAGTGCTCTGAATGTAGGAACTGCCTACAAAAAGACCGTATGATTTATTCGCGGTTTTGATACTTCCTTCTGTGTAGCTCACCAGTAGCCACTTATGATCTAGTGCCGCTCAAAGCGCTGATTGAGGGGAAAGTTAGGCAGGTCCGTGCAAAGTCTGATTGTACTACATATTTTTTGTGTGTGTCGGCAGGCTTTTGAAACAGTGAATGGCCCAACGCGATTTCTGCGTGTCTGCGTATTTACTCGTGCACTATTGTGCTGAGCAGGTGTGCATTCACTGATAAAGGTTCTGAAATGCATTAAACGCGCTAAACACAAGCAAATACACGCTTTCACGGGCTACTCGAGCGCACTCCCAATGTAGACGCTTGTGAGATCTTCAGTACCATGCGACTCCAGCGCCGCCGCACTGTCACCCGCTGGAGAATCAGACGTGATACGGCGCAGCCGCCTCGTTCCCTCCACTGCTCCCTTTTAGTAAACTGTATCGCTGTGTTCTGGTGTATAGGCGGCGCGCCGTGCAATTGAGGATGGCTGCGGTAGAAAGGTGAACTCGTGAATTCGCACGAAAACAAGACGCGCGGACGTATGTCCCCTGCCAATTTTCCCGGATGAACTTTTGATAGCCGTATGAATGAACATTGGACCAAAGTTTTTTTTCACAAACAATAGGAAACTCTAAATGTTTGCTACCTTATTTTTTTCTGGAGTGGAAAGGCTCTTGGTGTCAGCTGATGAACAGTGCATCAACGACACCTTGCGTAATAATGTACGCCTACAAAAAAAACTGCGCATACTTGAAGTATGAACAGAACTGCACTCTGAGGTAACTGGTACCGGGCCTACCTGACAGATTCGCCGCAGTAGTAGGCTGTTAGCTATTAGCGCGCTATTGCGGGTTACGGGACTGAATTTTTAACGTGGCGATGGTTTGCAAACGTATAGACCTTAAGCGAAATTACTGCCATGGGTTGGCCATCGCGTGCATAGCCGCCATTTTACAGGCTCAGCGTGATGCAGTATACGTGCTCCAGCAGCGCGCTTCTTGTTGAAACGCGGCCGCCGCAGCGATAGCGTGTTCTCCAAAATTACGAGTCTTATAAGCGCGTGCTTGAAACAGACCCCACTCCGTAGAGATGACGACCTTTAGAGCGCGCCCAATGCGAGCCAGTCGCGCCATCTCGCTTCTGATAACAAAAATGCCCTAAAGTTTTGCAGCTCTGAGGACCGCCAATTCATGTACTATCGGTATGTAAATGTCTTGTCGTTGGCATACTCGACAACGTAAACTTTTTGCTTCAAAATACAAACTGGTACCTTACCAGTTAAAACATGGTTACAGAATAGGGGATTATTTGTCCCATGGGGCTCCCATTGTTATTTATGTAGTAAACCGGAAACAATTGAACACGTGTTTACAGATTGCTGAAGCGGGATCTTTTTCTTGGCCATATTGCAGAGAACGCCGAAAAAGAATTAGCGTGAAGTCGAGACGGCATCCATTTTTTTGTGCAAAAACGAGGCTGGCGTGCCTTATGATCTAATTATGCTTTTGGGTCTGCACAGTATATGGCAAACGCTATTGCCGTCAAAAATGCGGATGTAGAAGAGCGATCTGTGCGACAATAATTTTGCAAATTAGTGTGCCGTTTTCTTGAAGAGCTGAAAGGGCAAGAAAATGTAACAGAATGGACTGTGCACACTGAACTATAGTTATAAATGCCAGAGTAATAATCAAGTGTCAGCTTTGAAGGGACTATTCTTCATTGATTTTTGTCGGTGTATTTTGTGAGACACTTGTATTTTGTTAAATATGTGAGGTGTGAAAAATATTGATATGGGAGGCAATAAAGAAAAGACTCCGTGGCGTAGTACTAAGTGCCGCACGCTGCTGATGGACCTTGGGCTGATTCAACGCCACGCGACAAAACACCTTTCTTTCTTCGCAATCTGTTAGTATGTACTTCAGAATGTCATATTCGTGACAGAAATACGTCAGCGGAGCCATGGTAGACCCCTGCATGAAAAGCTTTCGCATGAAAAAGAAGTAAAACGCGCTTCACCTGATTTAGCAGAAAAATATTGAT
The DNA here is from genome assembly GCA_013436015.1 of Rhipicephalus annulatus. Classification (NCBI taxonomy): domain Eukaryota; kingdom Metazoa; phylum Arthropoda; class Arachnida; order Ixodida; family Ixodidae; genus Rhipicephalus; species Rhipicephalus annulatus. The sequence continues at coordinate 223,875 of WOVY01000380.1, read as the reverse complement.
TTCATCCTGAATAAAAATAGAGGAATGTAATACTCCTTTACTTAGTAGAAGTTCAATATATGCTTACGGTAGTACATCCATAAATATTTTTATTTAAAGCTTACCGGTGGGAAGAAATAAGGCTGTCCAAAAGTAAAGGTGGGCCATTTTTTTCGGAAATGAAATCAATGATATGGTTTCACAATCCTTGATACGATAGCAACCTCAAGAGAGCAAAAGGTTTATATACAGCGGACAAGTCTACGGAGACGTGCTAATTGGACACTAGTCACGTGGCGTTCGTGGGAATGCAGAGCGCTGCAGCTCATTCATGTACAAGTGTTCTCATGCGTAGGAATGCTTTCGTAGTTAACCGGAATATGTCAATGGGGGAGCCTCGTGTACCCAGAGCAAACAGGAGACTCGCGCATTTCTTGTGAAAAACACCATGTCATGCTGACAGCACACATGTTCATGACGTTGGGGCCACGACATATCGTGTGGAGGAATGGAAGAGCATACAAGATCAATTAACAATGTGAGTCAGAAGACATCCAAAAAGCATGCCCTTTCAGGGTGCTCTTTTGAGAGCTTTTTCATCGGCTGCCCGTGAATTGGCTATGCATGATGACTATGAGGTACTAAAAAAAGTTGCCGTTCCACCGCAAGAGTGAAGGAATGAAAGTGATGGCAAGAACAATTATTGTTACGTGGAGTGAGAGCAGCAGCTCTCTCCTGTATTCTGTATTTCGAATAACGATTGTAAAATATAATGCCACCATCAAGTGCAAAAACAAAAGAGCGGACACCTACATTTTTGTTTACGTAAAAACCGTAGAGCGTGGGCTTTTGAGTATAAGTAGCAGGTCTCCTATAAGTTCCTTTATTGCGCAATGCAATGGCAAAAAAAAACCCACGCTCGATCTCTACCTGCTTGTGTAAGAAAATGCAGGCTGGCTGATGTTACATAATCCAGTCGTGTAAAATCCTCGTTAAGCAGCTGTCGCCAATCTATACTACCTTTGCACGCTCATAACAAGAATGTTCTTCGGCCACTTTTATTCCTCGAGTCACTACCGCTGTTTTGTGGTCGGTCTGTGAAAACTATCTAATCACTGTAGCCAGTGATTCAGCATTCTCGCTACTTCCTGACGATGGCTATCTCGTCATCTTTGTGTGGCTGCCTTCGATGTTTGAAAGTTTTATGCATAGCAAGACCAGATTAGAAGTTTCAGAAAAACTGTCAGAGTGGCATACTGAACCAGCTAGCAGCATCTTTAACACTTTCTGCGAAATGTGGTGTGTCGGTGTCCGCAGTGTCGGGTACTTCAGGTCTGAATTCAAAAATATCAATCTCGGAGTCATCGACCTCCGATAAGTTTCGGTTTCGTGGGATGTGCCACGTAGTGCCACGCAACGCTTAAATTGTGTATCTACTGCTACGTGCTCACGCGCCCTCTGCATAAAGTGTCCCCTCCCGGTGCTCGACCTTGCGTGACGCGCGTTGCAGCGCTCCGGCGCTAACGCACCTATTGTCTTCGTCGGACGATGCCCCGGCGGCGATACAACATAATCACCCGCACGAACCGTCACTGGGAGAGTAGGTTGATTATTTGCCGATGGTCAACGAACTCGGTGAAATCAGGGCAGTTCAAGTCTGGCAGTCTGTGTCCTACGCTAGTTTTTGTAGACTTGCAGCTCCTGACAGCGAGAATGAAGGAGAATGAGATATGTGACCGAAAGGAAAAAGTGGCGACTGTGGTGGTGAAGAAAGAGATGGTAGCTGAAGAAAACAATTTTAGGCAGATCTCACGCACTTGGAGGTCAATGGTATGTAAAGGGAATGTGGCTGTGTTGTAATTTTTCATTGAGTGAAACGATACGGAATGGTGCTCAAGTTATGAACAAATGTACGCGGAGACATACATTGAACAGTAGCGTGTGTTTTATATAGCTACTTGTTTAAACTTGCGTAAAGAAAACAGTGACATGGGTATTAGTAGCACCATAAGTGGTAAGCTGCTAAGTCACGATTGTGCTCGCGAGGATGGTAGCCCTTAAAACTGCTACATAGTCAACTTCATTGCATGGTGGTTGAGTACACGTAATGTAAACCGGACTTGTCGGTTGCATTGCAGGAGTACATACGGAATGTTTATAAAATTGGATAGCACTGCAACCAAAAGCGACGTTTCCCATACATTGGGTCAGCTTCAAAAGCAAACTCGATACATGGTGAGGCTCTGTCGTGGAATACTCGATTGCCACGCAGAATGAGTGGTTTAGATTCCTACTGGGACCGTTACATTTGTTCTTAGCATTTGTTGAGTCGAAGCTGCCAATGTGAGTTTCTTGATGCTCTCGGATTGATATTATCAGTGTCAATTCTCGCCTTGCCTTGGTAGATATAAAATGTTCATCACCTATGACGCACACCCGCATACCTGTTCATCTTGAAGGTGGTTGGTTGCATAGTCTTTGAAGTCGTTGCTCCGGAGCACAGGGAATCGGCAATAAAACGCGCGGCACCTTACTTTAGCAATAACATTGTTTCACCAGCCGAATACATTTAGATATGGATGTCTGAAATAAAAAAAAGCATTTGTAATTTATGAATTGCGAATACAATATATAAAGAAAAAAGAAATCCAACAAGCAAATAGGGTGAAAAATTAAGAAAATATATGCCTAAGCTTAACCTCGTTTCGTTTACCACAAGAAATCGCAAGAGGCTTTGCAAACGTTCCTGCTGTTGAATCCCTCTTTGCTGCTTCATTGGAAATGATGACAAGAAGGGATGAATTTAAAGCCTACGTAGTTGTTCTTCTAACAATCTTCTAATTTATGCTCAGGCACACGGAGAAAAAGACGAGGAAGATAAACATGCGAAAAAATATCCCACATACCTTGAAAATTTATGATATGCGAAGCATGCGGAGAGAAAGTGACTGTGTTGCCTTATTTTCATTGAGCGAAACACGACGAAATAAGGCTGAGTATATGTACAAAGTTGTACGCACAGATATGTTACACAGTCGCATGCTTACCCTTGCGTAAAGATGCCATCAGCAAAATGGCTATTAGCTCCGAGAAGTTGGAGCGGCGTGTCCTGGTGGGTTACGCTTTGGTGATGTCACGGCACGGACTCTTCGATGCCCGACGCCGCGCGCTTATAAAAAAGACACGCTCACTTTGTGCACTGTTCCGCTGTTTGAGTTCGCTTTCTGGTCATGAATGACGAAAACAGAATAGGTAATGTTCCTGGTAAAAGAAGGAATGTTTACATTTGCTTCTCCACAATCACACGCTTGATCGCAAACATTGTGAAAAGGGTGAAAAGGTCTCTGTAGTGCTGCTAGTCACGATGTAGAATTACATTCCTGGCCAATGCAGCTGCATTAGGATGGCGTGGAATGCAAAAACGCACTTCTTTTTGGATACAACACTCATTGGCGCATAATGTGATTTTGAGACGCAAGACACAATATATACATCATGAGATTAAGGTGTTCACTGGTGATTCCTCAAGAAGATATGTGTGTTTACTCTCTTCTAGGATAATTTGTATTGTAGGAATCCACGTACATTCTGAGGCAAAATTACCTGGAAAAGGAGTAACGGAGCCCGATAGGCACGCGCGATTAACGGATAAACCGTTGAGGAGCAACCACAGAGGGAAGCGTGGCGCGCGAAACGAAGGGATGAACCGCCCGGGCATCGCAGGCAGCGCGAAAAGCGTTAAGGTGACCAGGCCTTCCTTTCCTCCTCTGCTGGATCGGTCTTTCCCCATATTTTGCCGGCGACGGTTCGCGTGGCGTCACGCTCGGAGTGCTCGACCACGGCCGCCTGGATTCGACAATCTAAGAATTACGACGTGGTGCTTGTGTGTTCGCTTGGATGAGCGTGGGCGGCTGCTTTTGCGTTTCGCGGCACCCATGAAGTCTGTAGCAAGTCTCGACACGTCACCACACCGCGCTGTATATCTCTGGCTTCAAGATAGTCCCGACCAACACACGACAGCAACAGTTGGGAAGGCCAATATGGTGGCCTAGAAAACAACAGGCCTATTGGATATATACTACAGTCCGATTCAGGGCAGAAAACAACGCTGGATTCTAAGCCAAGTAAGTTATCATTCTTTATTGTACTCTACATGTCGGGTGTGCGATTCTGATCGCGCTTGCTGGCAATGGGCTCGGTCGTGTTGCATATTGCACTGACGAAAGGCATCGCGAAAGTCAGCTTCGGCGTCTGCAGTTCACCTGTGCTTTGCGACCGCCTGGAAATTGGCCGCCATTGCCGTCAGCTTCCCGTACGCTCGCTCATCGAGTGCTCGCCTGTTTTCGCCACCGCGATGAGCTCCGGGCTGACGATATTGGGCTGAGACCTCGTCGCTTTGTTTGGAGTCGTCAAAAACACGTAGCGGGTTCTCGTAAAAAGCTTGGTTGTAGTATGTCGCGCGTTTTGAGTGCACCAACATGGGCTGGCGGGGCTTTCGCTAGCGTCGGAACTCACTGAAAATTGGTCGCCATTACTGTTGGCTTTCCTGTCAGTCGGTTGCAAGCAGCTCGGCGCCATCCGTTGGCCGCGGCGGCGGACTCGCGTTTGCGCGCTGCACTCGTTCGAGTTTGTGAAAAACGGCCGCATTACTGTCAATTTTTTCGGCGCTAGCTCCAAACCAGCTCGGCGCTGTTCGTGGCGGCGGCCAAGCGCACGCTCGCTCTCCTGTTCCAAGTTCGCTGGCGGCAGACACTCCGCGTGCAGCGCCATGCTTGGTCTCGCGTACGCTTGCTCAAGCTGAACGACGTCCCTCGCTTAGGACTCGCCGATTTGTTGGCGGCACGGTGGTTGGCGGAGTGGCTGTGGCCGCCACTCCTAAGCTGTTGCGGAACGTGGATCGAAATGAGTCTTTGACGATGTGTGACATCACGGTGAAATAATTAGCATGCCTTATCTCACGTATGTTTTGATTTACCGTTGCACGTATTTCTGATATGTATTTGTATTCATTTTTTTACGTGTGACTCACTATTTTACATCCTTATTGTGCAGCCGTGGGCACACACCGTGCTGAAGACTAAGTCGCTGGCGTCTGCGAGGCCTGTCGACCATCTCTTTCATCAGAGCAGCTTCAGAAAGACTGTGCGAGATATGAAAGAAAAGTTATTAGTGTGTCATATTTTAACGCGTTTTTATATTAACAGGCACGTACTTGTCACATGCGTGCATCTTCTGTTACATGTGTCTAACTATTTTTGCTATATTATTGTACGTGCAGCCGTGGGAACACAACAGGGAGAAGGCTGTGTGTACTGGCGTCTGCGATGCCTGTCATGTATCGCTTCCGTCGGAGGAGCTCCCCAAGGAGTGAACAAGATTTGAAAACGAGACTGGGCTTCTACCCTTCACGATGAATTCACTTAAAAGAATGAAGAAACTTCATGTTTATGTAGAAAAATAAAATAGTTTGATGTCTCACTTTTGTCTTTCATTGTTGCCGTGACTGCGATAGCAGTTACACATAGGTGGCTAACTACTTTTTCGCGTGTTCTTTTCTGCACAATTTGTTGCTCACTGCGCAGATGAACAAGCGATAAAAGTATTAGGCCTGGCGGAAAATAAACAAAAAACAATGTGGGAACTGGGGACCAAAAGTCCATCCAATTGGAGTATTTCAGTGGATCCACCGTTCGTCCGGCAAGGTGCAACTGTGAGGACTAACGGTTGCCCGGTAAGTTTTAAACGTGAGGATTGACAGTTACTCTATAAGGTGCGAATGTGAGGACTAAATGTTAGTCCTTTATAGTGAATTGTGGGACTAATGGTTACTCACTAAGGCGTAAATGCGAGGACTAAATGTTAGTCCCTTGAGTTTGTCTGTGTGGACTAACTGTTGGACCCTGTGCCGTTAGACTTTGAGGCAATACTGGTTGTGGCAGCCCCATTAATCCCCACAAGGACGAACCACACACCCTTTTGCCTTAGAGTGTATCAGCGGACACTGCTTTCGCTGGTGTGCCAAAACCCGCGCTCGCTTGCATTATGGTGTCTCGCAAAATACGTCGTACGCGCTCGCTCTAGAATACAACCACCACTGTTCTGTATGTTTTCTTGTGGGCTTTCTCACTTAACACGTTTTCCAGTTTCATGTTTTTCTCGCGATAATTACGGAGCTTCACTTTACTGAATTTATTGAGGTTAAATGCGGTTATTTGCGAAAATTCTCATTGCAGTCAGACGATATCTTCGTGCAGAATCGTAGAAAAGATGCTGTCGCACTCACAATTACCAGTTTAAATAGCCACTAGATAAATGAATTTTTCGCGCATGTGATTACATTTACGCGACATGAGGTACGAGAATATTTGAAATGAAGGTTCAGTTATTACTTTTGCCGGGTCACTGACGGCGCCATTGGAAATGTTCATTCAAACTTCCTGGTGTTTGTGTTGGAATCGTTGCTGTCAGTGGTGCTCCTATGTGAAGAGAACATGAGTGCTTGTGACGTGGCGGTAGATCACCCCAGAGTTTCAGCAAATCAGAGTATACGATGATGATTCATTGATATGTCGGGTTGAACGTCCCAAAACCACCATACGATTATGAGAGGTGCGGTAGTGGAGGGCTCTGGAAATTTTGACCTCCTTGAGTTTTTTAACGTGCACCCAAATCTGAGCACACGGGTTTACAGCATTTCTGCCTCCATCGGAAATCAAGCCCCTGCAGCCGGGATTCAATCTTGCGACCTGCGGGTCAGCAGCCGAGTACCTTAGCCACTAGACCACCACAGCGGTGGAAATCAGGTTATACAACTACACAATCTCTGGGTACTGTTGAGGAGAAACGTGAACTTAAAATCCGAGAAAACAGGCATAACCCAAATTTTCTAGAATTGTTGTGAGTGGCAGTACAATTACATTTATTTCCCAGATATGTGATGTTTGTGCTTACGACAGTCAGATTCATGTAAAGTCTCCCGGTGGAGAAAGATAAATTCCTTCAAGCCATTCAGATTAACCGTAGATGCGGGTGCAACCTTCCCTGTAAAGTGCAATGCATTTAATAAATTGGAAACAGCCCAGTTCATTCGTCCTACTTTGGCACACACAAGTTCCCGTCCAGGAGTCTATGCGTAGTTGTAATCGCGTTAGCACCAGTTAGCATATTTTCCTACAGCACACAATTTATTGTGTACGCAACAAAAACAATTTTCACGCAACATCTACTGTTTGGAATTTGCTTATGGTAAGCTAAATTATGTAAACTTTTTATAGCCTCGATAACATTCGGAAGTTATGAAACCTTTCACTTTGTATCTTGAGAGATTTGCGTCACGCAATGAAGGAGTAATTACCAAGGTATCGCTAAAAAGCGAGTATGCGACGGGCGCAGAGAAAGGAGACTAGCGGCGTCACAGAGGGCGAGTCCTTGCCGTGGCGTCGCACTACCACGACCACAGCGACGCCTGTGTTCATTCTCGGGACTAATTAGCAACACGAAAAGTTGTAAAATGTTATGCAGCGCTTGTGGCAGCGAGGATGGTGGCCCTGGACGCTGCTAGATTCAACAGCTTTAATAGTTAGCGCTTCATTACAGTTGTCATTAACGCGATGTCACGGCTCTATTGTAGATTCTTATAATTGACCTATAAACAACCCCAAAAACTGAGGGAAAAAAAGACAGAGTGGTGCTGATGACAATGAAAGCTCTAGATTGAATAGGGCGAAAAGGAATACTTGTTTTTTGGCCGAACATAACTTTTGAAAGTTGAATTTGAAGTAAAGGTGATACACGCTGAAAACATAAAGTATAGTGAGCCATTAACTGTGAAATAATGTGACCGCCACCTCCCGAGCTGCGGCACGCCTTTTTTTATAAAGCTTTCATTGAACATACCAGCATTATGATTGGAGTTGAGGTATGTTCTGGAATAAATTTCACTGTTGTCGTCCTGCTTCTAGTTTTAAAAGAATTAACAATCGCGAAGCTTCACAGACATTGTGACTTATATGCGCTGAATGCTGATAACAGTTTTCGTGGCTGAAAGACGAATACGCCAGAGCAAGGCAATAAACGCACGTGCACATGCATGTGGGGCACGGCACAGCTTACATGATACGCTCCTAGTGCGCTCCCGACTGTTTCACCAACGCCTCCTCTCTTTTATCAATGCCAGCCAGATGCTCCTGAATCAGCTGTTCACCACCCTCTTCTCTAGCACTTTCCTGTCCTCGGCCATTGCCTAGCTTTCGCGTGGGCTTTGCGTTCATGGTGAAGAGAGCCCCTCCTACAGCGCCTCACGCGCTCTGGTGACAGAAGCATTTTTTCTTAATGAATTGTACCAATATGCGTGGGGTGGCGCTTGGAAATTCTGTTGATTATTATGCTTGGCTATCCGGCTGGGCTGAGGAGAAATGATGTTTTCTGCTGGCGCGTCTTCGTTCCACTTGCAGCGCCATGGCGTAACGTGCGCTGCCGATGAAAACTTGCAACGTTGCGCTCTCTTCGGCAAATGCCTGCTTTTAAGAGAAAAAAAGAAAAAAAGAAAAAAGCGAACGGGTGTCATGTGGTTTTTGATATGGAATTTTGGCATCCCTAAATGGCGTTGCGGTTCTTTACCCTAAAATCAAATGTCTGTAACAAATAAGAGTTTACAGTTCGTCATACTACAATAACTTGTTTTTAAGTACCTTTTGCACGATTGCAATACATGCCATAAGCATCTGTAACGTCTAAGTCAACCCATGGTTCTGGCACCAACTCTCTAAGCCACCTCAATTGTAATCCCCCAGTTTAGCCTAGCGAACCGGAAATCTTTCTGGTTAACCTCCCTGCCTTTATCCTTTTTGTTGACTTCCTCCTTCCTTTCATTTAATGCGAAATATTTCTTGGCAAACTTCTTCCACCACGAGCGTTTCTATCTATCTATCTATCTATCTATCTATCTATCTATCTATCTATCTATCTATCTATCTGTCGTTTTTATTGCCCGGTCTGAGCATGCGCTTCTGGTTCGACGCCGGCTGCACGTCTCAATGATGCCGATGAGCGTTCGATTTGCGCACATGTACGCCACTCGCGTTGCTGCAGGGCACGGACTGCCTTAGCAGGGTTCTCCAGTGACCTTCTCTTGCAGGGCTATGTCCTTGCTCTGCCAATCATAACACCAAACACATTCTCGCCCGCCCCCCCCCCCCGCCAAAAAAAAAGAAAGAAGTTCTGTCTACGCCCCCAGTTAGCGGTGCCATCTTTTCAGCAGTCTGGTAAAGAGGCAATTTCTGAACTCATAAAAGGCAACGAAACGATGCACAGTTAAAAATTGTGCGTGTGATATAAACGGTACCAGTTTGCTGCTGAAGCGAAGACAGCTTCTTTGCTATTTGGACCGAACCGACTACACGCACTAAATGATGATCGTCAGCAAGGCCTCTGGTAACATCAACGTATTGCGCATGATACGTTTGGCAATAAAGAACTATCAGTGGCACGACCACTGCGAAATACGAGTAAAGCTTTCGTGTGGTGTCTGAATGCTGTCTTGTCTCTCAAGCTCCATTCTAAATTATCGCAAGCGCAAAAAGCGCCACGTAACGCACCCAGAGAGAGCTTCCAAAGAAAAAGAGTGAATGAGGAAATCTGGAAGTGGTGGTATATATATAGAGGTGAGAAACATCTACTATCGCGTCTCGAGGCAACAAATGGGACGGTTGCTCATAGGAGTGCGTGACGCAAGCAGCACTGCCCCTGAAGTAGCATCGACCAACAACTCCTTGAACATAGGGGGACCAACGGCGCTCGTTCAGGCGCGAGCGATTGCACTGGCATTTAATAAATAGAGGATGCGCTGGTTTTACAAGCTTGAGAATCACCGAACTTTGTATTTCATGACGTGAATCTACGAACAATATGGACTGATAGCGACGTGAAAGCTACGACATTCATGTCATGTAATGCATACCTTTCATACCCCGCTCATAGTGTGTTCGTGGTCATGGTGGTACCTTGACTGAAGCCAAACTTTGTGTTTCGTGATGCATAAAATAGGTAAATGACAGGTAATAACGCAAAATCATGCATGCCGTGACGCATACGCACTGATCATTGATCGCTTGTGGCAGTTGCAGTAGTTTGATAAGAACCAAAATTGTCCTTGCGAATCCCGAGAGTATGAGGAATACCACTGAAAGTTAGGCAAGGGTATCTTGGTGGCCTTGATAGTGTAACTTGTTCGAACTGTTAAGCACCGCAGGAAAATGACGAGGATGAGACACAGAGGACATAAACAAGCGCTAACTTTAAGCATAATTAATTGAAAACGGGATAAATTGATATATATACATGAAAAAAGTGAACACTCTGCTATGCGAAACGGTGGCAGCATGAACAAACCAGATTTATTTTTATTTTGATAAGGATAGTGCGGTGACACTTGTTGACCTGGTTTATGTAATGTAGCCGATTATGTAAACTACTGCGTAGTTTATTCCTTGCGCATGCGTAGAAACGAGCATTTATCAAAAACAGGTGAACGCTCACACGTGTACTTTGTAACTATCCAGAAATGAATGGTCATTTTTTCATTCCAGTGCCTATGCGCATGCCTGATTATCCGTTTTTTTGTTGTATATATTGAGTCATCCGGCTTCCGATGAAACCTCGTTTATATATAGCGTAGGTTAATGCTCGACATGTTGTTTGTATTGTTGGCTTGCTTAAGAGGCGAAAAACAATGCGTGTGAAAAATTCGTCTCCGACGAGTCCCCATCGCTATCTGTTATCATGTGCAAGGTGGTTCCTTTAACTACAGGACATTCAAGAAAAGCATGACGTGTTTGGCGCTTTTTATGACGTCATCATTTGATATACTACATGACATTTTATAGGAAATACCTCCTGCATTATGTGTCACGCGGCGATATGTAGTACGATGTTTTTTTCGCGAACTATTCTATCCCTTAGTCACTCTGTTTTGCTAATGAAGTCATTGACGTTATTGAAGTTGTTTTAAATGTATTGCATACACTACTGTGTCCACAACCAATTTTCTTTTTCGCACATAATTCCAGATCTCAGGAGAACGTTCATCTAGCGTCACTACTGTTTTGATACAAACGCCACGTAGATGACGTCACCTGCACGTGGACGTCCTTTAAGGCAATGAGCGACATACACACGTTGTCACCCCCTTTCGCCGCTGCCACGAGCCTCTGGTAACGCTACGGCAAATTCACATATTTAGCCCGAAATTTCACACACACACACACACACACACACACACACACGCACACACACGCACACACACACACACACATATATATATATATATATATATATTGAGATCTGACAGGCAATAATGCGAAGGAATGTATAGGGGAAGTTATTAGAACATATGTAATGTAAATAAGAAGAAAAAAAGTGGGTGAAAAAATAACTTGCCGGAAGCAGGAATTGAACCTACAACCTTCAAGTAACGTGTTTGACAGCAACGAACGCATTATTCGAAGGTCGTACATTCGATTCCTACTCACGGCAAGTCAGTTTTCACCCACTTTTCTTTCTTCCTATTTAGAATACATGGTTGTATTACCTTCCCTTTTACATTCCTTGGCAATATTGTCTGTTAGATCTCAATATTATTGTGACAAAACTAGGAAAAACGAGCACTTTTGTATACACATCTTTTCCTTATATATATATATATATATATATATATATATATATATATATATATATATATATATATATATATATATATATATATATATATACCCTGTTGAAAATGCTGGGTTGGTCGATGCTTGAATCGTTGATGCATACGGTGGAAGGCTTGGTGAGCAAAGTGGATGACGGTGGCATGATAGAAGCTTGGTGGATGACGGTGGCATGATGAAAAGCACATGACAGTATGTGAAATCAATTACTTGTAGTGTTTCATTTTTGAATGCGCAGAGATATATGTTTGCGGTCAAAAGAAACCAACGCTGCTCAATATGCTTTCTCGTACATTTTTTTTAATTCCTGTAGTGTCAACAACGATTCAATGCTTGTGGAGCATATGCGGCCCGGAATATGTTTACATTTCGCGCCCGCACATACGTCAGTTTGACATCTCCGACGTGTTTCTTTGTTGTGATGTTTAGAAGAGTAGAGTTATTGTCATTAATTTATTGTTATTTAGTTATTGTTATTTTTTATTATTGTTATTTATTATTGTTATTTATTATGGTTATTTATTATTGTTATTTATTTATTGTCATTTAGTTATTGTTATTGTCATTTATTGTCATGTGAACATGACAATAAATGTGTTACATCGGCAAGCAGTTGTCTATAAATAAATGGGCACCAGTTCGCAATTGCCCCTTTCAACGTTAGAGCAGAACACAACGGTCACTTTGTGTCGCCACGCAAGAAACACAACCCTGCTAATTCTTGCACACTGTATTGCTTGAGCCGTACCTTTAAGTTAGCAAAGTGCGTGCGAATATGCATAAACTTTCACTTTCGACATGCGTCGAGGTGAGCTCCAGAGAATTTGACTATCGCCTTTTTTTCTACCGCATGATTTCCACCAAAGACTAGTCAAACCGACCAAGCCCGTACAAAAGTTATCGGTGCTTCTGGGTTTCAGAATACACAATGTTGACGAGTCAAAATGACAGTACAGCACAGATGCGGCATCATTTACCCTAAATGAAGCCTTTATTTATTGTCTACGGTGTCCGCACAAGAAGCGACAGACATCGATGCGACGCGCTTGCAGCACTTCCACAAAAGGTACACCTCGCCTCACCGACAGTCGCCACTCGCACTCGCCAGCGCTTCGCTAGGTCTTATGCGAGAACATAGACACGGCAATTCATATGCTTACTGAACCAATATGATAGCATAATGTTTCTGGGCCACTGCATTCGTTTTCGACAAGCCGTTATATAGCTGTTTCTAACGACAGAGCAACAGTGGTGCGCTGGCACGACTGTGGTGTGCGTTGCGCGAAAAACATCAAAATCAATTGTGTCAGCGTATATATTGAATGAGCATAGAAGCGTCATAAGCCTGAACTGATATTGCTCATTGGAAAGAGTGAGAAACGGATAATAAACTTGGCAGTAACTGTTTGTTTTCCTTGCGGTTGTAAATTGTAACAAAAACGTAGCTCTGTTGCCATTATCACAGTGGAAATTGTTACAGGCAGCAGTTGTTCGTGTTTATCGAATGTGCAAATTTTAGTAGCAGGTGCTGATCCCGTCCCTCCCGAGTAAATGACAAACAGAAGTGAATTTAAACTACAGTAGCTGGAATGGGAAAGTGTCACGAAGGCCCGGCGGCTCGCGTGCGCTTATTGGATGCAAGCGCACGGTGGCGCTCATGTTCGCTTTCACGTCTGTTTGAGCTTGTCTTATAATTGTAAGGCAGCAGTTAAAATCTTTGTAGCACTTATTTTATTGTAGAGCTTTTTCAGGCGTCAGTCACCAGGTATTTATTATTTGTGCGTGTGTGTTTGTTTGATTTCTTTGTTGTTATTTTTTTCTTTTGCCACCACTTTGAGGAGGTGCACGTACATTGAACACGCAAATTTTCGTATTAGGGCTTAGACGTTTTTTTTTCGTAGGGCAGAGCTCGAGTTTTGTAATTATAAGGTGAGACAAGTCATAGGGACAATTGCTGTCAGAAAGACATGGTTAAAAAAACTGTAAAGTGTTCAGGATGCGGTGTGGGTTTGAAAGTGGACCCAAGTGTAGAAACGGATGGAGAAGAGGCTGACGCGAAGTGTAGGCAATGTGAGGTCGAGAAAAAAATGGAGAAAATGATAGTTGCCCAGAGTGACCTGCTGATGAGAATCACCGAGCTTGAGACTGCGTTGATGACAGAGCAAGAGAAAACGAGGGCAATGGGAGAAAGGCTGAAGTTTGCCGAGAAAGCACTAGCTAAGGTGAACAGAGGAGCGGCCCACGGAGAGAAAAGTCGGGAACTGGCAATCAGAACGGCGGAGAAGAAAGAGCAAGCAAGTTTGGAAAAATTAGGTTCAGCCGCTTCAATTGTCGCAACGCGCAGCTTCAGCGAAGTAGTGGTGGGACTGGGAGGGGACAAAGCAGCCGGCGTCACAGGTGCAAGTAACCCGCAGGTGCAGGGCGCTCCAGCTGAAAAGTCACAGCATGTGATAATTGCCGCGGACTCGAATTTAAATCGATGCACAGAAGCCATCAAAGAGAGGGTAAAAGGTGACAAGAGGGTTGCAGTAGGGGCGTTCCCAGGGTGCAAGCTGGAAGCAGTCATGAGGCAAACGAGCGCAAAACTTAAAACTACAGCTGATAGACGAAACCTCGTGATAATTTCAGATGGTTTGAACGATGTCTTAAATGAAGATACTGCAGGACCTGCAACCACACTGGCGAAAGGCGTCGATGACATGCGCGCTACTTCTTCTCAGGTACAGGTAGTAAAATGCATGATACCGGAGGTACCGGTGCGTGATAGCAACCTGCAAAGAGCGGTTATCAATGCAAACCAAGAGATATGGTGGATGAGTCGAGAGAAAGGCTTTGAGGTTGTGAAAATAAACAGAGAGGTGCCTAGGTGGGGTGGTTTTCAACGAGACAGAATTAACCTCGATGGGCGGCTAGGTCATGAGGTGAGTTGGCGAATTGCAGGACGCGCAGTAGCTCTTTTGGAGGGCACACGGGCCTTTCGGGGTGCAGGATAACTAGTAACGAGGAAAGCAAGCAGAGAGACTCCTTGATAGGTGGTATGGACGGATGCGCTTCCGAAGTGGCACTAGAAATAAGATAGGTAGCGTCCGGGGCAGAAATCGACATAGCCACGAACTCCGAGCCAATTCAGACATAGGGTATATTAACAGGCAGGGTGGTAGGAACAGGCAGAAGGGGGAAGAGATAGACGAACAGCTAAGGGAGGTGAGGCCAATGGTATACGGTTTTGTAGAAACACATTTCATGGACATGGAACAACCTTCTAAAAATCCGGACTACGCGTGGGAATATTGTAATAGAACAGAAGACAGCGGAAAGGGGGATAGGTATTGGGGCATTCTATCATAAAAGTACAAACTGGCAAAGGGCAAGCAAGAGTGCAAGGAACATTTTTGGCCAAAAGGGGAAAGTGGCAGGGTCAATGGCACTCCTTGGTTTCGTGTATATGTGGACGGGAGCGAAGGCCAGAGAGGAAAACCAGGCAATAGTAGAGTGTATATAAAGGGCATTCAAGAGTTAGAAGGAGAGTGCGAGATAAATATACTCGGAGATATGAATGCGCACATAAAAAATATAGATGGTTATACTGACGCGACAGGCAAAATGTTCATGTATATGTGTGAAAGGCTGGATTTGATCATGTGCAACAGTACCGAGGTAGGAAGACTGCAGTCGACGATAGATTACACACTGATGTCACATAGGATGAATGATAAGCTCGAAGAATGCACATAAATATAGGTGGCTCCAGAAGTCTAAGTAGTGACCGCAAACGTATCAAGCTAAGGTTGGAAGAGCAGTAAAAGTGGGAAGGAGAAAAGATGAGCAACTACAAGAAAGTTTTTATTAAGAAAGGCTAATTCAAATAGCCACTAAACAAATTGAGAAAGCAATCACTGACTATAATAAAACAGTGTGGACATACATTAATCTAATTAGACTCTTTGAGCTAGACCTTGTTAAGGTACATGACAAATAATCTCAGAAAAGAAAACACAAACCCAAAACTTGTAGGGATGAGGAAGTTACGAGAGCCCTAGCTAAACACCAGGAAGCCTCCGGAGAAATACAGTAGGGTGAACCAACAGATGATGTTGAAAGATAATGGAAAATATTTCTGAGTTGTAGAAGGGATGCATTCCTTCAGATCAATGCAAAGATTAGAAGAAAGGGAGCCCATTGGCTGGCAGAAGTACATAAAAAAGATAGAAAGGCAGCTGCAAAATATCGGAACCATCTTAACCCCCTAAGAAATGAGACGAGCCTAAAGAAGAGGTTTCTAACTACCGCTCAAGGTGCTGGGCTAGAAGTGGACGAAGCTAGTGAACATATAAGAACAGGGGTGACAGAAAAATGTCAACAAAAAAGTGCTTCAAGCACCACAATAAACAAGGATGAATGAAGTGGCGCATTGGCTCCATTTTAACAAGAGTGGGAAAGGCTGAGCAAAGGGTTCCTAGCAGTACATCAACAGGCCCCGATGGCATTCCAATTATGCTGATAAAGACATGAGGTCCGATGTCTAGGGAGGCTTTAAGAGAGGCAGTGAGCAAAATAATAATCGATGGTGAAGTTCTGATGGATGGAAACTTAGCAGGATGAGCATGATCTATAAAGGAAAGGGGGACAAAGCGGACATAAACAACTACCGTCCTATAACAGTGACATTAGTGATCTACAGGTTGGCGATGCACATTATAAAGGAAAAACTACAGGCATGAATGGTGAGGGGGTGCATGATGAGGGGGTGCTAGGGAAACTGCAGAATGGGTTCTGGAAACACAAGAGGTTGGAAGACAATCTGTTCTCAGTGACGCAGTGCATCGAACTAGCAGAAAAGGAACACAGGCCCCTGTGGCTAGCATTTTTGGATATCAAGGGAGCGCTCGATAGCGTGGTTAAAGAAGAATTGTGGGGACTACTGGACCCACAAGGCGTGGCAAACAAAAGAGGTATCCAAGCCTGCAGAAGTAAAACGGGGGCATAGGCAGGGGTGTGCCCTGTCACCCTTGTTATTCATGATGCACCTACTACAATTAAAGGCCAAATTAGAGGGAAGTGGACTGAACTTCAACCTCTATTTTGCCAAACAAGGAAAACTCATTGAACAGGCACTACCAGCATTGATGTATGCAGATAATATAGTGCTAATGGCCGACAACAAGCAAGATTTGTAGAGATCGGTGGACATCTGCAATAATGAGGGAGATAAGTTAGGCTTCAGATTCAGTAATGAACAATCAGCAGTCATGATTTTGAATGACAATGAAGGTAGGAAGGTTAGAGATAACAGATAAATACAAATATTTAGGGGTATGGATAAGCAATGGGGCCGAGTATCTGAGGGAACATGAAATATACTTGAGGACTAAAGGTAACAGGAATGCAGCGGTATTAAAAACAGGGCACTGTGGAATTACAATAGGTAAGATGTTGCGAGAGGAATACGGAAAGGAGTCTTGGTTCCTGGTCTGACGTTCGGCAGTGTGGTCTTGTGCATGAGATTAGATGTTAAGCAACGTGCAATAGGTAGGCTTGCCTTAGGAGCTTACGGGAATACACCAAATCAGGGAGTACATGGTGAAATGAGATGGACATCATTTGAGGGCAGGAAAGCTAGCAGCAAGATAAAATTTGAGAAGTGATTAAAAAAATTGACAAGAAGAGAGCAGAGTGGATTAGGGAACAAACGGGGGTTAAGGATATCATAGCTGAAATCAAGAAGAAGAAATGGACATGGGCAGGGCATGTAGCGCGTAGACAGGATAACCGCTGGTCATTAAGGGTAAATGAATGGATTCCCAGAGAAGGGAAGCAAGTTAGGGGGAGACAGAAGGTTAGGTGGGCAGATGAGATTAAGAAGTTTGCGGGTATAATTGGCAGCAGCAAGCACAGGATCAGGTCAACTGGCGGAACATGGGAGAGGCCTTTGTCCTGCAGTGTACGTAGTCAGGCTGATGATGATGTTGTTGATGATGATGATGAGAAAATTGGGGGAGGAGCATTGGGCTAGGAAGGTATTCAGCTACTTGTACATGAAGAATGTCGATACAAAATAGAGGATGCGAACCAGAAAATTGAGTGGTATATACTTAAAAACAGCAGGGGGCCAAACCAAAAAGAATTATTGGTTAAGAAGAAGGTGAAGGAAGCTGAGACCGTTATGTGCCCAATTGGCATTATTAAGAAGTCAGCACTAGAGACCTATCGAATTCTTAAGCAGAGAATTGCCAAGTAAAAGATCTCTGATAATAATAGGTGTAGTTCACTACTGTTTGAGGCCTGGACGAGAGTGTTGCGAACTGTGGTGAAAAACGGTGCCCTGGAGAGTGTGCATCATGCTTTGACGTAGGAAATGGGTGTGCGGGGCCGATTTATTTGTGATCGTTGTGGTGGCCGATTTTGTATTTCAGGGTGTCCGGGAGTCATCATGATAGTGATAGAGTTGAAACCATGAGCCCGCCTATGCGCGTGCTCGTGCGCATACTTCGTGAAAAGCTCCCGAGCCACGGGGACAGCTCAGCTAACCCCAGAGAGCAGAGAACAAGGACAAGTTCGGGCCATGCCCCAGCTGCTCGTTCTGACCCTCCGTGTCCGGGCCTCGTCTCGATATGGAAGTCCTCGGGTGCATCCTGGACTGCGCATCACCCCACCTCACCCCCGGATTGGTCTGGAGCAACGTTCGTCACGGCCAGCTGCTGTTCTGGTCTCGGACTGAGACGCTGTGCCAGGTCTGTTCGCGGCAGTCGGCGGTACGCTGTTCGCGGTGTTGTACAGGCAAACCCAGGCGTTGACCACCGTACTGGGATGCCCCTGGTGGTTATCTTCTAGGCCGGGCCCCGCCTCGGTACGAACTCCACAAGCACAAGGCACACCGCCCCTGACTATTAGAGAACTCAAGATCAAGCGCAACGTTCACGCTCCAAGAGTACAACATGAGTAGACGAACGGGAACATTAACTCCCTTCCGCGTAGGACCGTGAATGCGTGTATATATGGGTGAGTTTATGTTGTGTGTATCCTCTTGTTTGTCTTAGGGTATATAAAAGTCTCTCGTTGTCCTCGAATGTCCTCTGTCCTCATCTGGCTAACCTGCGCCGACAGTTGCCCACAAATTTTGTCGAGTCTTGCCGGGATAGGTTGACCTTACCTTCTTGCCGAGAACCAGACGGGCTGGACGAACCAATGGATTTAGAGAAATGGCACGCGATCGGAACAGACATGCGTCTAAAGGGATTGGCACTACAGGAATGGGCTGACGCGGAGCGCGTTATCGAAAGGGACCTTCGTGGGCAAGTTCGCAATGAGCAGGGAGAATAGATAGCGCTGGAGGAAAGACGGCTGCAAGTCGAGGTTCGCGTTTTGCAGTTGAAGCTAAAGTTGCAAGAGCAGACGACTGGTTCGAATATGGGAGAGATAGGGGGACCGGTAATTGACGACGCAGCGTCCCTAGCTGTAATAGATAGCTGAGGCCCGCACATGCTATTTCCACCATTCAACGAGAAGCTAGATGACCTCGACGCATATCTGTAGCGTTTTAAACACGTCGCGGTGTCTCAGGAGTGGCCTCGGAGCAAATGAGCCTTTTCGCTCAGCTTGTGCCTGACGGGAGAGGCGTTATCCGTGATTAGTCGACTTGACTCTGCTTCCGCCACCGACTTTGATCAGGTGAAGGGAACACTGCCATTACAATTCCGGTATACGGCTGAACGATACCGCGAGAAATTTCGGAGGGCGAGACCAGAGGACGAGGAGACAGGACTTCAATATGCTTCTCACATAGTAGGTCATTTCGACCATTGGATGGAGTTGGCAAATGTCGAGAAAACATATGACGCTCTTCGCAACGTAATGATTTCAGAACAGTTCATGAAGAGATGCTCACCCACTGAGGGTATTTCTGAAGGAAGGAACTGTAAGAAATTGCGCTCTTTAGCGCAGAACGCAGATTGCTTTCTGGAAGCGCTAGATTTGTTCAAATTGGGCAAGGACAAGCTGTATAAGGAGAGCTCAGCAGATGCTCGTAAGGCAAAAACTGCTAAGCGCCAGTTTTAGGGTTAAAGTCTCTGTTTCTTGTGCGATAAGACAGGGCACCATGTGTCCGAATGTTGGTTTCGGACAAGAAATAACCAGTCAGCAACAGGCTGGTTGAGTGGCAGAAACGGTTCGTCTACGGAGACACCTCGAACCCAGGAAAAGCGGCTGGCGTCGTGCATGCTGTCACCCAACGAAGGAGACACGTGGACACACCGGAGAAACCGGTTGAAGGGTACGTCGTACTCCAGACTGGGGAGACTATCGCAGTTGTGAATACGACGTCGATGCCTGCCCTAACGTTGGCCGATGTCGAAACTCTGCCTGTAGTGAGAGGATTGCTTCAGGGCTAAGTTGTATCTGTCCTTCGAGCTGCGGAATGCAACACAGTAGTAGTACGAGAAAGGCTTGTCCCGGAAGAGAAGTTTACGGGCACTAGAAGTCCGGTTTTCATGCTCGATGTAACAGTGCACTACTTGCCGGAGGCAATCGTTTCTATTAACACACCGTTCTTCACCGGTGTCGTGCGACTTAAATGCATGAAGAACCCTCTATACGATGTCGTGCTAGGCAACATCAAAGGTGCCCGATCTACAGAGCTAGAATATTCACACAAGCTTCAGCAGCATCGTGAGAGGCATTGTGATTACAGCGAAAGGAAGGTAGGCAGAAAACTCGCTAACTTGCCCGTTCCCATCATCGCGGACGACACGCAAAGTGATGTCGGAAACGATTCAGGCTACTTACCGATAACAGTAGAGACAAATTGCACACCTCATGGACCCGCAGATCAAGTACCACTAGGTGATAGTGCTGCAGCAGTGAAAGAAACACGCGCCACAACCAGGCTACCTGTTCTGAAAGCCACTGCTACAATCATAGATAAAGTGACGCTTGAGGAATACCAAAGAATTGACCCACCGTTACGGCCTTGTTATGAGAGTCTTGGTAAAAAGTCGATTGTAAAGAGTCGCGAAACCTGTTTCTTTCTTGTCGACGGTATCTTGTATCGGAAGCACAAGTTGCTCTCGGAGAAGGAACTCGAGCAACTGGTTGTACCGAGACAACTGCGAGAGACTGTGTTCAAAGTAGCCGCTGGAGGTATCGTCGCCGGACACCAAGAGATCTCCCGAACAGCTGACCGTATTCTTGCCGAACTTTTCTGGCCATATGTTCAATCAGAAACCAAGAGGTTTGTGAAGTCTTGCAATATTTGTCAGCGGACTGTCCCATGCCATTTGGTTGGTCAGGCTCCGCGAGGTACCATGCCAATCATTGAGACCCGTTTTCACGCGTGGGTATCGACACCATCGGTCCTTTGTCACCAACATCTTCCAAGGGCAACAGGTACATTCTAACCATGGTGGATTTTGCAACGAGATATCCAGACGCCATCGCACTTCCTTCGAGTGAAAGAAAGGTCGTGGCAAAGGGACTAATAGAAATGCTGTCGCGAGTTGGTCTACCACGCGAAATCTTAAGTGACCACGGGACAAGCTTCATGTCGGTTATGAAGGGGTTCAGCCGGCTACTATCTATCAGGCAATTACCGACAACCCCTTACCATCCGTTGGCAAACGGGTGAGTGGAGCAATTCAACGGCACGTTGAAGCAAATGCTCCGTCGAATGAGTCAGGAAAGCCCCCAAAAATTGGGACCGCTACCTCGGCCACCTCCTTTTCGCGTATCGGGAGATGCCACAAAAGAGTACCGGATATTCGCCGTTCGAGTTACTCTATGGCCGATACGTTCGCGGCCCATTGACGATTTTGAGAGACTTGTGGGCTAATCCAAAGTTGGATGACGCGACCGAGTCAACCTACCAATACGTCGTAGAATTGCGGGAACGTCTGCAACGAACCTGTGAAATAGCATCTCAGGACCTTGCGAAGGCACATGTTCGTCAGAAGACTTACTATGATCGCAAGGTCGGACTTAACGTGGGTGACAAAGTTCTCGTGCTGCTACCCGCCGATCACAACAAACTGATACTAACTGGAAGGGCCCCTTTACTGTCATAGACAAGAAAAGCCCATTGAATTATGCTGTGGACCTCAGTCACAGAACAACTGTCTTCCACATCAACATGCTTAAAAAGTACGAGCTGCGGAATGTCTCGGACAGGTAAACGACGACAGCTGCTGCTGTAACGTCAATCCATCAGGTGGAAATCGAAGGCACAGAAAATTTATTACATGCCCCACTTGCACAAACGCAGAATTGGAAGGATGTGGCTGTAGCACCTAGCCTTACTAGAGAACAAAGAAACCAAGTAAACGAGCTCCTTTCTGCCTACCACTACATATTTTCTCATTTACCGGGAAAGACTGATGCTGTGGAGTGCCAGCTGAAAATGACCACTTCTCAGCCCATATATGTCCAATAGTACCCCATACATTTCGCTGTTAAGGAAGCCATTGAGAAAAAGATGCAGGAAATGTTATGGCTGGGCACGATAGAGAAGTGTACATCTGCTTATCAAGTGCTGATTGTGGTTGTTAAGAAGAGGATGGCACGACGCTCCTCCGCATTTATTTTCGTCCACTCAACAATGTGGTCGTTCCGGATGGGGAACTGATTCCCTGTGCTGACATAATCTTTGCACGACTTACTGGGCGTCAATAATTTTCGAAGTTTGACTTCACAAAAGAATAATGGCAGGTATCCATGGCCAGTACGTCAAAAGAAGCTACATCATTTTCCTGTGACTTGGGCCTATACCAATTCCGGGTTATTTCTTTTGGCATAAAGGCTGCACCTGCCGTGTTCAACCGATTGATGCGAGAAGTCGTCGGCGACATTCCCAATGTCTATTAATACTTTGATGATGTTCTTGTTGCGACCGCAACATGGGAGGAACACATGTTCCTATTACGCCATGTGTTTCAACGTGTGCGCGAGGCTCGTTTAACTATTAAGCCGAAGAAAAGCGAGATAGGTTCCCCGACGACTAGCTTCCTCGGTCACGTTGTGGGACAAGGGCTGCTACAACCCCAGAAGGACACATCAGACGAAATGGTGTCAGCGAAACGGCCGGAAAGTAAGAAAGAACTTCGAGCTTTTCTCCGACTTACCGGCTACTATAGAGAGATTGTGCCCAACTATGCCAAGCTTTCACATCCACTTACCGAGCTCACGAAAAAACGAAGTCCTAATAAGCTGGACTGGCGCGACAAAGCATCAGGATGCATTTCAAAAGCTCAAGGCTATGATTTCAAGGCAACCCATACTGAAAGCACCCAACCTCGAAGGGCCTTTCGTGTTGCGCCACGACGCTTCATCACGGAGTTTGGGAGCCGTCCTCCTACAAGAATACAATGGTCTCTTGCATCCAGTATCCTACACTATTAGAAAGCTGCTCCCTCGTGAAGCGGCATTTGAAAGACAATTGAGAGAAAATGCCTCGCCATCGTGTGGGGTGTCCAGAAATTTTATGTGTACCTCTATGGTAGGCCCTTCATTTTGCAATCGGACCACCAGCCACTGAAATACATAAACTCTGCCCGAAAAATCAATACACGAGTGCTACGCTGGAGTCTACTCTTGATGGACTACAACTTTCACGTAGACTACATTCAGGGCTCAGATAATGTCGGTGCCGACTAACTTAGCCGCACATTTCTTACTACTAACTAGGCTGTCCGATTACTCGTATAGACACACAAAGAACTCATGACGCGAGTATCACGTTGTCTACAGTATGAACATACCTACCATTCTTTTCCCACCTTTTCGCTGTTCTTGAGGTGGGGAGAAGATGTGGTAAAAAACGGTGCCCTGGAGAGTGTGCGTCATGCTTTGACATAGGAAATCGGTGTGTGGCGCCGATTCATTTGTGATCGGTGTGCGGAGCCGATTTAGTATTTCAGGGTGCTTGAGAATCATCATGATTGTGATAGAGGTGAAACTATGAGCTCGCCTATGCGCGTGCTCGTGCGCGTACCTCTTGAAAAAGCTCCCAAGCCACGGGGAAAGCTCGGCTAACCCCAGAGAGCAGAGCGCAAGGACAGTTCGGGCCACGCCCCGGCAGCTCGTTCTGACCCTCCGTGTCTGGGCCTCGTCTCGGCGTTGAAGTCCTCGGGTGCGTCCTGGACTGGGCATCGCCCCACCTCACCCCCGGGTTGATCTGAAGCAACGCTCGTCACAGCCAGCTGCTGTTCTGGTCTCGGACTGAGACGCTGTGTCAGGTCTGTTCGCGGCAGTGGGCGGTACGCTGTTCTCGGTGGTGAACAGGCAAGCCCAGGCGTTGACCACTGTACTGGGATGCCCCTGGCGGTTATCTTCTAGGCCGGGCCCCGCCTCGGTACGAACTCCACAAGCACAAGGCACACCGCCCCCTGACTACCAGAGAACTCAAGATCAAGCGCAACGTTCACGCTCCAAGAGTAGAACATGAGTGGACGAACGGGAACATTAACTCCCTTCCGCGTAGGACCGTGAACGCGTGTATATATGTGTGAGTTTATGTTGTGTGTATCCCCTTGTCCGTCTTCGTGTAAATAAAAGTCTCTCGTTGTCCTTGAACGTCCTCTGTCCTCATCTGGCTAACCTGCGCCCACAGTTGCCCACACGAATCAAGACATATCGGGCCAAATACGAAGGGGTAGACAAGGTATGCAGTGCGTGCGGAGATGGAGAAGAAACTGCCGAACACTTTATGATATTCTGTAGTGGGCTTCACCCTATAGTTAAGGATAGTGGCGCATAGTTTTTCAAAGCCAGGGAGAGCAATGAGGGCAGGGAAAGCAAAGCCAGGGAGGAGAGAGAGGGCAAAACGGACTTTAAGCGGGTAGGGTTAACTAGACAGAGATTATCTGATTGATGGCTAAAGTCAAGGCACGAGTGAAAATTAAACCCTTCATTGCAAAGTACTAATCGTCAACCTCACTATTTAAAGAAAAATAAATAATCTAGTTTTTGGTTCAATATGTATTACAGCTTGGTGGCGCTGGCTTCCGCCCGATCTTAAGGGTACAACCATATTGATACATCGATCCATCCATCTACGTCGTCCAACGGGCCGGTCAGCGCGCGTCAGTTGCAATAGGATGAGCCTTAGCGCTTCTTTTTGGGATAAATGCTTTAATTTGCGATGCGTTTATTTTACATCAAATTCGTTCAATATCCAAGCAGCCATGCAATAATGTAGGCGTGCTAATATTTTTGCGTAGAACACGCTATTAGCATTGCAATCAAGGCTGACTACGTGTTCTCATCGGAGGCGGTCAGCCAGCTATTTTCGCTACTAAGGAGTTGTATTTGGCGCAGATATTAGACCGTGCAAACAGAAACTCTGAAGAGCCTTTTAACCTACGCTGAAGAGACCTATTCAAAAACTTTGCCGTGCTTGTAAAGTTGAATATCAGCCTGAACTGCTTGTTTTTAAAGGATGCCTCGGGTCACTGAATATTTTCGCTTCCGCGAGATTTATTAGAAAATTTCCTACGCGGATTACGAAGAAGTGTTGCCGGACATAAGCAAAATATTGTAGGAATTTCGAATCAATCTTTTCAGCAATCACTGCCTTTCTTATGCTGTCAAATGTAAATTCAATATTTTAAACCATATTAGTTTCGGGTTCGTTTCCTACAACGAACTATTTTAATTTCAAATAGTTTCGAAATAAAGAACGCAATACATCCGACAAGAATAACAAGCTTGTTTGAGGCAATGCCGCTTAAAAAAACAGTGCCAAAACTAACTCTTAATTATACTCGTTTTTAAAGAACAAACAGGTTTGCCTGAATATAGAGAGCATGACAAGTTTCATTTCATACACTTGCGCATTTTTATTTGGGAAGATCAAGAAAAACAAGTGATAGGTCTTCAGCACATACACTTAGACGTGGTAGCATAGGATACAGCAACACTGGCAATTAAAATTGCAGCAACACTCATTTATTTGTAATTACCATGTCATATAAGCAGAAGTACCATTTTATACAAAATATATGCAAAAAAGACAATAACTATGTGAGAACTAGAGAAAGCATACATGAAGGACACAGAACAGACTCTGAAAGAGCCTCTTTGTGAAGCAGAATAAAAAGTATATGGATGGCATACAAAATCACTTAACAATCCGAAACAACATATACTGCAATGGGATGGTAACTGAATGCATCATTCTCTTTCGGTTCTCAAGTCACCTTGCGAAGCTTTATGTGCTTCTTCTTCTCTCTTTTTGATGCTCGCTCTTTGTTGAGAGACTTCGTGTAAAAGTAAAGGCGAGTCACCTTGAAACTGTGAAAGAATCCTCAAGAGCTCCGATGAAGGAAAAGTGCTCTTGTGACGGGTACAGCAACCTGCCATTGTCACAGAAAGCAGTGAACGACGAACTATTCTTGTCTGCATCTTCTGCTGATGTGAAGAGGTCCTCGAAGCAGTCACGGCACTTTGTTGTCAGGACCTTACGTCGGGCAACATATCCAGCCAAATATTATATCAGTCTTGAATCGCGTGTTTGTTATGAATATACATGGTCGGGGAGTAATAAGGAAGCATTCGGTGTTTTTTGATGCCTTATCCAGCTTCCCGGAGTCTAAGAGAATATCTATATGGCCGGCCATGTTACTTATTCCAACTAATGCCATGAGTTCTCCACCTGCACTATTTCCAGTGTCTGGAGCTTTCACCAAATTATAAAAACTGAGGCAGTTTACTCCAGTCACAAACTGTGCAGAAGTGGGGTGGTCATTGCAGCTAAAAGATTAGCGAATGATACCAAACAGCTTTTCAATGGGACCTTGGCTCAACCGAGACGTCAAAAGGTATTTGTAGCCAATTTTCTCGGTTTGGTATGCGAGAAGGTCCAGTGTACCTTTCAAAGTGACTCTGAGGCCCAATGCTGTGCTAGCCGACCGGAAGCTTCCCTTCTTACGTCCAGTGGCTGCTTCCCATTCATAAATTTAATTAAGGGCTTTTAAAAGCACCTTTTCTTCTCTGGAGCCAGGCTTGAGCGCACCAGATGGTAGCCTAGACGTCGTCACAAGAATTAGCTTCTGCATTAAGCTAACAAACCAAGTTTGATCACCATAGTCATAAAATTTTGCAATTTTCTTCTTGTAAAAAAGCCACGTAAAACCTCTGCAATGAAAAAATGGAAGGCAAAGTTTACTTTCATTTTTTTGAAGCCTTTAGGACGAACCTGCTCTGTGGTAATTTTGGCCATTACCGTCAACTTGGTAGCACACTTGTCATTCTCATGAGCTACTATGATGAGCTTGACGTCTACATGCCACTGTGGTGTCTTGTAACCATGGCTACCGAAACCACTGCTAATACATTTCACAAGGTGTGAGAAGTCAGAGAAAAAAGGCGTCGGTCTTCTTCACACGGATGAGGCAATGATGGCTTGATAGCGTTTGCAGTTGCTGAAATGCCAAACTTCTGCCACATTGCACGGTTCCAGCTTGCCCCATCATTGGTATTATTATTAACCTTAAGGCCAGCATTTTCTGCTTGAAGCACAGCTTCCATGACTATCTTGAAAGCAATGGTGCTCTACATTGCCTTTGGAGGCAAACACACCAAGAATTTGGTGCCATGATTCCGAAAGTGGTTGGAACATAATCACTAGACCATGGTCACATGTCTGAAATTTGTCATCCTCGGTCGTGAATGGTCCAAGAACAACAAAACCGTCAGTTTTACCTGTGCCAGCTGCGACAGTGAAGTTCTCTTGCAGCTCTATCTCATCTAGGATGATGCCACCATGACGTCCGAACTCGGTCATCTTCTGCGTCTTTTTTTTATCCCAGAAGGAAAGTACCGTTGAAACCGAAACTACTCTCGTACAACCTCAAGTACTTCCTGAGACAAGTGCAGCTAGGAAGCACAAGGATCCTTCTCCTCCGCACATGCTCATAAAGGCGTGGGTTTTTCATGCGCATAATAATGCACTCCATAAGCCACTCTGGGTTGTAACGCATCTTTTTCGGTGACTTGTGGTTCGCAGCTTCAAAGCATTGCAGCACCGCTGCCTTCTCTTTAGGCGGGAGCTTGTCGATCTTCTTCCTCAATATGCTTTCTTCCGTTTCCTCATCTTCCTGCTTCATTTGGGTGATAGCTTGGTCCACGCTTTTGACTTTGGCTCTTAAACAGCGTACTGCTCTAGAATTTGCCCTCAGCTTCCTCGCAAGCGTCTCCCTACGCTTTGGCTGTCTGGCATGACGTCTCTCATTTAGCAGAAGCCTTCTTAGGTACTTGCAGGAGATGCAGCACTGCTGAATGCCACTTGAAGTTCCTTACACTGCGTCTGGTAAAGGCTTACAGTCCACTTCGTCAATTTGGCATTGCGTGCAAGAAGGAACTCTGGCGGTAGCCCTGCGCCAGAACAAATCTTCATGCTGTCAACAGCCAGTAAAACTGACGCTGGTTCACAGTGCTCTTCAAGTGAAAGTTTGACACTGCCCACAAACACTTGCTGTTCCACCCAGTTGTCCCCGCCAGGAAACAACACAAGCTTTTTGCATGGAGGAGACCAATGTCAGGCCCTGCCAGACAGAAACTATGAGCGACACAAAGAGCTCTTCAGAGAAGACGTCCTTGTCCACTGATCCTAAGGAAGGACAACATTCCTGTAGTCTACTCAGTTGGCATCATGTGCGGGTGCTTCGCTGAATCTGTCGGGTGACGACTGGTCGGGCAACGACGACTCAATCATTCATGACCTTTTCGTGGAGGCTCAAGACGTGGATCTAACCTTTCCTTCGGATGGCTTTTCTTGGGCACTGGCTTGGACAAATACTTAGGCACGTTCGAAAAGATAGTTGGAATCACATCCGGCTTAAGAAACAGCCTGCTCCTATCCAAGCGCACAATCTAACCTTGAATGTTGTGCTCAAAGTGACGCGACACATACTGCGGGTCGAAGTGCTGTTCCCACACAGCAGCATTTCGTTCAAGTGGCTTGTCGGCTCGAGCAATGTCCCGCTGCCACTTGCGCTATGTTTCCTCATCTTTCGGCACCTCGACGAGTGACAACTTTTTGCATAATTTGTATCCCCTAGTGAAATCAGGCACAAAACAATGACTTTGACAGCAGCTCATCCAAGAAAAATAGTCAGCACCTCATCAAAAACAACTGTGATCAAGTGGGAGAAAAATTCAGAATGAAGAGACCGAAAAAAACACTCTGGCACCCACGTTTCGTGCGCTCAGCTTAACGTGTAAACGACCGCAGGTACCACCTGGGGGTTGCGTCGCAAGCCGTTGACGGCGGTAGCCATAGGAGCCTCCAGGCGTTAATCACACTTTCCCATTCCAGCCACTGAAGTTAAATACTGACTTTGTGATTTGACTTTCTCTTTAACACAGATGCCACTGTCTGTCGGCGTGGCTTAGTGGTTAGTGTACTCAGTTCGAAATTCGGAGGTGCAAGGTTTGATTCGATGCTGGCGCACCTTTTATTTTCTTACGGGTGCTTGCTACATCCTTCTTTAGACACTTATTTTTATTATTTCTTTAGCGGCAGCTCGTTACGGTGGTTCTGACACTGTTTCACGCTCCATAATTTCCGGCTGGAGCACACCATCCACCATCCGCTCCACCATACGCCACCATACTCCATGTGCCACCGTTTCCACCACCCTAAGCCACCAAATTGCTGGACGTTTTTTTCAAAATATATATATATATATATATATATATATATATATATATATATATATATATATATGCGAGTTTCCTGGGAAACTACAAGTAAGGCGTTCTTTTTTTAAATTCTTTTGATTCTTTGGTGTTCCTGATTCTAAAAAATACAGTCACAATTTATATTTCAATAATGTAACCTTTGTGAAAAAATTTTAAAGTTAAATCTTGCCAGTCAAGGGAAAACTGCATTCTATACCTACACATTCCAAGTGCAGAACCTCAGTGCAGCTATTAGGTTTATTAGTAGAAATTATACTCCTTCAACTTCTTATGTAGTTTAGATAACGCGGCTCATGAGTAAAAATTGATTAGGAGACATTGATATCTAAAGGGTAAAAACTACTTATCTCGGAGAAAAACATAGCTTATTTCTGGCACCGTAGTTACCTGCCGCTGCCGCTAGCTTTCACCGGTGTCCATCACCCCTCTAATGTGAAATATAACAGAAAAATTTCGGCAGATCTCAACTACCTCCTGAATTGACGTTATGCGAAGCATGTCGAGGGAAGGCGACCCTGTTGTAATTTTTATAAGCGACACAATATGTAATAATAATAAACGTATATGCAATTGTTGCACGTCTGTACATATCTTTGACCGCCGGAGATGTTTATAAACCCTGTTTTTCACACTTGTGGAACGATAAAAACAACAACATAAATATTGTAACACTACACGAGATAAGCTGAAAGGAAGCGTGGGGCTCGCGAGGGTGGTTACTCTGGACACTTCTACAATAAACAACTTCATCGAATGACACCTACATACATTGTACGTTACCCCAACAAGACAGCTGAATCATAGGGGTACATATCTAATGTTTACAAGAGTTGATACCCACCACTGCAATCACAACTGAGGTTTAACGAGCAGGAAAGTCTATTATAAAAGTTGTTCCAAGACGTCGCGGGGCTCCGTCGTATATAGAGTACTTCACTGCCAAGCAGAATGCTGGAGTTCGACTACTGCTGTGATCCTGGCATTCATTCTTTCCATTCGTGTTCATTCATTCATGGCATTCATTCTTTCCAATCCTGCCTATGTTTGCTTTCGATTAACGCTCACGCTGAAATTACCTGTGCATTTTCTCGCCGTTCCTGCAAGTTAAGAAGTGTCAATAATCTTGTAGCACTTACCGCATACAAATGGCACAGGCCAGCCCGCAGGCATCTGCAACGTTTGGACGACATACGCGACGGCATTGTAACATTAGTCTTGTCTTAAGAAGCGCGTCATATTCGTCAAAGCATCTTAACCTCCTATAGTAATTCGGGTTGGCGACTAATGGAAAGCTTCATCCCGACTGTCGCAAGACGTGAGCGTGTAGATAGATAGCTATATAAGTAGATAGATACGCACAGACGCCGAAGTGTTTGCAGTTCCCTCAGAGGACTTCGCATTTGAAAAACGTGACTAGTCCCTCTTTCTAAGAATTGTTGTAAGACGTAAGCGAAACGTGCCTTCACAGAAGTAGCAGATTGTTTACAAGAGCAAAAGCTGATCTAAGATCGCAACTCAGGGTACGCGCGGCACTGTAGTTGTCCGCTGCCGCCGCCACCACCCGTGTCAATAAGCACTATCACGCGAAATAAGAAAAAAATACCTAGTACTAAAGACACAGTGCAGCTCCAAACCGGGTTTGCTGCATGCAGCCAAGTATTCTACCACAGAGCCACGCCGGAGCTTGGGACGTGTTTGCAATCTTGCCTTAGGCACACTTAATGATGGGAAATGATTTGTGGTATAATGAGTATTAAAGTGCTTTAAACAACCAAAGAACAAACAGGTGTCACACAAACAAAATCACGTAAAGCGTGGGTTGTTTAATGCTCCAACCTATTAAAAAGATTGTTCCTGATCCCCTATGCACTGTGCCGCATACCATCGTCAAGCATAATTCATCATCGTCGTCAGCCACTGCATGGACAACTTGCACGAAATTTCTTGGAAGTGTTCCTCACGCTTCTTAGAAGAATGAAGAAAAATAACATAGCAAATGCTGTCCTACTACCCCGAAATTATAATTATTAATGACGTAGTGGCCACACAGCCAGCGTGCTTGAACTAGTTACCCAAAGAGTGTTTAGAAAAAAAGCTCTGAAAGGCCGATTTTCTAGCTTTCGCAGAGACTATGCTCCGCCTTCCGCACAAGCCACGTGTTTTGTTTGCTTTATTTGATCACGATTAGGCAAAAATGAACGTTACAGCAAATATTTGCAATATTGCGTGAACAGTGGCAAGAAGCTCAGAACTTTTTGCACGCACCTCGAGCATAAAATACGCACAAAATTAAAGCACAAGTACACACAAGACGAGCGTGACCTGTCTTAATTCTGACTTTTTCCTCCGTGAGCAGTGCACTCGGCCGCGGCAAGGATTGATGTGATTCTTAGCTTTCTTTAAAGGCCGACTCCGGCGATTTTTCGAGGTGAACGAATCTTCATGAAAATCGCTGGGTATGTTCCTTTGACATTTTCATCCTGTATGCCAAATGAAAGAGCTGAGTGATGCACAAATGAGTTCTGACGATTGCATCAAAAACTCACCTCACTTGGCAGAAATATTAGCAACACTGTCTGTGTGACGTCATGTTTCGCCTGCTAAGGGAAGTGACGCAGCCGTTAGAAACGCCACTTTGGCCGCTACAGCGTTTATGATGACTTTTACAAGGTAACGGAAGCTGTGTTTGGCACGGGTATTGCACGGGAATGCTCTCGTTTTTCCTCTGTGGTGGTTGGCCGGTGCTTCGCTGGACTGGCTTTCACAGTTTTAATACTCCGCGCCGGCGGAACCAGTATACGGCCTCCGGCTCTACCACATAATACGTCATACGCAGGCAGGACGCTCGGTTGGGTTTCGGTGTTGCTCATTTTTGCCTATTAAAAATCATTTTCAAATTTCCTGAGCATTTCAGCTATTCGGCAAATGACAAGGGGGTCTCAGGAGCATAGAAAAACCATATACTCTACATGGTCAGAAAAGCTCCAGGGGTGCCCTTTAACCATTCCAACTTCAAAGCAAACTTGCTGTGAAAGCGCAAGAGTACAAAGCGCCTGAATCTCAAAATAACTTCGTACCCTAGTGAGTGACCATGCTATATAGCAACTATACGCACTTTGACTACACTATGTGGAGGCGCGAGCGCATAGCGACGCATGGAATGGGTCGTGACGACAACATTCCGAGCGAGTTCGCCGAGCGTCCGCTTCTCCGCCACTTTGCTACTAATGACGGAAACGTGCTCAAGTTGCTTAGGTCTGAGGAGCGCGAACGGTAAATGGTGTATATAAATAGTTTGCCGTTAGCATCAATGACAACGCTCGTATACAATGCGTTGCACAGGAAAAAAAACGTTTAGTGGTGCAGTGGTTAGCGCTACCGTTAGCGCCACGCAAGAGAAGTTTTATTGATTGATATGTTATGTGGGGTTTAACGTCCCAAAACCACCACATGATTATGAGAGACGCCGTAGTGGAGGACTCTGGAAATTTCGACCACCTGGGGTTCTTTGACGTGCACCTAAATCTGAGCACATGGGCCTACAACATTTCCACCTCCATCGGAAATGCAGCCGCCGACTTGCGAGTCGATCCCGTGACCTGCGGGTCAGCAGCCGAGTACCTTATTCATCACACCACCGTGGCGGGGCATGAGAAGTTTAATTGCGAGGGCAACTGTATGGACAGTCTTGGCTGGTCTTTGCCTTCGACAGCGCCGTTATTCATACGCTATATCATCATCATCATCATCATCATCATCATCATCATCATCATCATCATCATCATCATCATCGTCATCATCATCTTCTTCTTCTTCTTCTTCTTCTTCTTCTTCTTCTTCTTCTTCTTCTTCATCATCATCATCAGCAGCAGCAGCAGCAGCAGCAGCAGTAGCAGCCTGACTACGTCCACTGCAGGGCAAAGGCCTCTCCCATGTTCCACCAGTTAACCCGGTCCTGTGCTTGCTGCTGCCAATTTATACCCGCAAACTTCCTAGTCTCACCTGCCCACCTAACCTTCCTCCCCCTAACCCACTTGCCTTCTCTGGGAATCCAGTTAGTTACTCTTAATGACCAGTGGTTACCCTGTCTTCGCGCTACATGCCCGGCCCATGACCTTTTCTTCTTCTTTGATTCAGATATGATATCCCTAACCCCCGTTTGTTCCCTAATACACTCTGCTCTCTTCATGTGTCTTAAGGTTACACCTACCAATTTCTTTTTCATTGGTCGCAGCGTTGTCCCTAATTTGAGCTGAACCCTCTTTGGAAGTCTCCAGGTTTTTGCTGCGTAGCTAAGCACCGGCAATATATAGCTGTTATATACCTTCCTCTTTAGAGATAGTGGCAATCTACCCGTCATAATTTGAGTGTGCTTGCCAAATGTGCTCACCCCGTTATTATTTTTCTAGTTACTTCAATCTCGTGATTCGGCTGCGCGGTTATTACCTGCCCTAAGTAGACGTCATCTTCTACAACTTGGCCCCGCCGTGGTTGTCTAGTGGCTCAGGTACTCGGATGCTGACTCCCAGGTCGCGGGTTCTAATTCCGGCTGCGGCGGCTGCATTTCCGATGGAGGGGGAAATGTAAAACCTCGTGCTCAGATTTATGTGCACGTTAAAGAACCCCAGAGGGTCGAAATTTCCGGAGCCCTCCACTACGGCGTCTCTCATAATCATATTGTGGTTTTGGGACGTTAGTTAAACCCCAAATATCAATCAAATCAATCAATCTTCTACAACTTGAGGTGCACTATTACCTATCTCAAAGCGCTGCTCTTTTCCGAGGTTGTTGTACATTACTTTCGTTTTTTGCAGTTTAATTTTAAGACCTACCTTTCTGCTCTCCTTGTCTAACTCCGTAATCATGAGTCGCAATTCGTCCCCTGAGTTGCTCAGCAATGCAATGTCATCGGCGAAGCGCAGGTAAGTAAGGTACTCTCCATTAACTCTTATCCCTAACTTTTCCCACTCTAGGCTTCGAAAACCTTCCTCTAAGCACGCGGTAAATAGCATTGTGGAGATTGTGTCCCGCTGCCTTACACCCTTTTTGATTGGTATTCTGTTGCTTTCTATATGAAGCTCCATGGTAGCAGTTGATCCCCTGTAGATGTTTTCCAGGATGTTTATAAATACTTCATCGACGCCCTTATTCCAGAGTGTCTGCATGACGGCTGACATTTTTACCTAATAAACGCCTTTTCCTAATCTATGATGGCTATGTATAGTGGTTGATATTATTCTGAGCGTTTCTCTATTACCTGATTGATAGTGTGAATGTGGTTGATTGTTGAGTGGCCTGTTTGAAATACTGCTTGTTCCGTTGGTTAATTAAAATCTAATATTTGCTTTACTGTTTTAGCAAATACCCTTGTAAATAGCCTGTATACTACAGAGAGCAAGCTGATAGGTCTGTAATTCATCTAGTCCTTGTCGTCTCCTTTCTTATGTATAATGTGTTTTTAGCATTCTTCCAAGACTCTGGTACTCTTCCCGTCAGAAGACACCTCGCAAACAGGATGACTAGTTTTTCTAACACAATCTGTCCTCCATATTTCAGCAGACTTAATGTTACCTAATCCTCACCAGCAGCTTTGCCTCTTTGCATGCTTTCCAAAGCTTTTCTGACTTCTTGTTTCATTACTGGTGGGTTGTCATGTGGGTTACTGCTAGTTCCTATAGTAATAAACTTGTGGTTGTCCCGGCTACTGTACAGATCTCTTTAAAACTCCTCCGCTATTTTAACTATCCTATCCATATTGGTAGTTATTTTGCCTTCTTCGTCCCTTAGTGCATACATCTGACTTTTGCCTATCCCAAGTTTCCTCTTCACTGCTTTTACGCTTCCTCCATTTTTCAGAGCGTGTTCAGTTCTCCCATGTCATACCTTTTTTTTAGATCGCATACCTTACGGCAAAAAATCAACTTTGAAAGCTCTACCAGTTCTATTTTGTCTGTTGTACTTGATACTTTCATAATTAAACGCTTAGTAATGAAATTCTTCGTTTCCTGGGAAAGCTTGCCAGTGCCCTGTCCAAATACCCTGCCTCCACCTTCCACTGCACACTCCGTAATGATACTCGACAGATTATCATTCATTGTATCTACGCTGAGGTTGCTTTCCTCACTAAGAGCCGAGTACCTGTTCTGAAGCCAGACTTTGAATTCCTGTATTTGCCCTCTCCGTGCTAGCTCATTGAATGACTTCTTGCGTATCTTGTTTCTGTCATTCCTTCTTCAAGTCTAGGCGAATTTGAGACCGTACCGTTCTATTGTCACTGCATCGTACCTTGCCAATCACTTCTACATCCTGCAAGACGCCTAGGTGTGCACTCATTATAGTCTATTTTGTTCCTATTTTTGCCATTATGACTCCTCTATGTTCACTTGCGGTTTCCTCGTTTTTGGTAGAAGGTATTCAAAATTCCTAAATTATTGCGTTCTGCGGATTCTACTAGTAGCTCTCCTCAGGCGTTTCTAGTCATCATCATCATCATCATCATCATCAGCCTGTCTACGTCCACTGCAGGACAAAGGCCTCTCCCATGTTCCGCCAGTTAACCCGGTCCTGTGCTTGCTGTTGCCAATTTATACCCGCAAACTTCTTAATCTCATCTGCCCACCTAACCTTCTGTCTCCCCCTACCCCGCTTCCCTTCTCTGGGAATCCAGTTGGTGACCCTTAATGACCAGCGGTTATCCTGTCTACGTGTTACATGCCCGGCCAATGTCCATTTCCTCTTCTTTATTGCAGCTATAATATCCTTAACTCCCGTTTGTCCCCTAATCCACTCTGCTCTCTTCTTGTCTCTTAAGGTTACACCTACCATTTTTCTTTCCATTGCTCGCTGCGTTGTCCTCAATTTAAGCTGAACCCTCTTTGTGAGTCTCCAGGTTTCTGCTCCGTAGCTAAGTTCCAGCAAGATACAGCTGTTATATACCTTCCTCTTGAGGGACAGTGGCAATCTACTTGTCATAATTTGAGAGTGCCTGCCGAATGTGCTCCACCCCATTCTTACTCTTCTAGTTACTTCAATCTCGTGGTTAGGCTCTGCAGTTATTACCTGCCCTAAGTAGACATAGCCTTTTACAACTTCAAGTGCACTATTACCTATCGCAAAGCGCTGCTCCTTTCCGAGGTTGTTGTACATTACTTTCGTTTTCTGCAGATTAATTTTAAGACCCACCTTTCTGCTCTCCTTGTCTAACTCCGTAATCATGAGTTGCAATTCGTCCCCTGAGTTACTCAGCAATGCAATGTCATCGGCGAAGCGCAGGTTACTGAGGTACTCTCCATTAACTCTTATCCCTAACTGTTCCCATTCTAGGCTTCTGAAAACGTCCTGTAAGCACGCAGTGAATAGCATTGGGAAGATTGTGTCCCCCTGCCTTACACCCTTCTTTATTGGTATTCTGTTGCTTTTTTTATGAAGCACTATGGTAGCAGTTGATCCCCTGTAGATTTCTTCTAGAATGTTTATATATATTTCATCTACGCCCTGATTCTGCAGTGTCTGCATGACGGCTGATATTTCTACTGAATCAAACGCCTTCTCGTAATCTATGAAGGCTATGTATAGTGGTTGGTTATACTCTGAGCATTTCTCTATTACCTGATTGATAGTATGAATGTGGTCAATTGTTGAGTAGCCTGTTCTAAATCCTGCTTGTTCCTTTGGTTGATTGAATTCTAATGTTTTCCTTACTCTGCTAGCAATTACCTTTGTAAATAGCTTGTATACTACAGAGAGCAAGCTGATCGGCCTGTAATTCTTCAAGTCCTTGTCATCTCCTTTCTCATGTATTAAGATGATGTTAGCGTTCTTCCAAGACTCTGGTACTTTTCCCGTCAGGAGACACCTCGTAAATAGAGTGGCTAGTTTTTCTAACACAATCTGTCCTCCATCTTTCAGCAGATCTGATGTTACTTGATCCTCACCAGCAGCTTTGCCTCTGTGCATGCTCTCCAAAGCTTTTCTGACTTCTTCTATCATTACCGGTGGGGTGTCGTCTGGGTTACTGCTAGTTCTTATAGTATTAAGGTCGTGGTTGTCTCGGCTACTGTACAGATCTCTCTAAAACTCCTCCGCTATTTTAACTATCCTATCCATATTGGTAGTTAATTTGCCTTCTTTGTCCCGTAGTGCATACATCCGCCTTTTGCCTATCCCAAGTTTTCTCTTCACTGCTTTGACGCTTCCTCCGTTTTTCTGAGCGTGCTAGTACCGATGCCATAATCTCCTACTTCAAGGTCTCCAGCCTGCTCTTATCCTACCTTTGCATTGAAGTCTCCTATCAGTATAGTATACTGTGTTTTTACCTTACTCATTGCCGATTCCACGTCTTCACAGAAACTTTCAACTGAAGCATCATCATAACTGAATGTAGGTGCGTAAGCCTGTACCACCTTCATCTTGTATCTTTTATTCAGTTTAACATAAATACATACCACTCTTTCATTATTGCTATAGTATTTCTCTATATTGCCAGCTATGTTTCTGTGAATTAGGAACCCGACACCCAGTTCTCGTCTGTCAGCTAAGCCCCGAAAGCAAAAGACGTGCCCATTTGGTAGCACCGTATAGGCCTTATCTGTCCTCCTAACCTCACTGAGCCCTATTGTATTCTATTTACCACAATCCAGCTCCTCGAAAAGTACAGCTAGACTTCCCTCACTAGATAAGGTTCTATCGTCAAACGTTGCTAAGCGCAGGTCCCAATGGCGGCCTGTATGGATCCAGAGATTCTTAGCACCCTCTGCCCTCTGCTGCGTTGCATATCTGACCACCACAGTGGTCAGACGCTTCGCACCGGCTGGGGACTGAGGGCTGTGAGGTATTTGACGTATGGATGTGGGAGGTAGTGGCCAGACACTGCATCAGGGTGGCCAATCCTTCTCTGGTGAGGTAGTGCGTTCTCGGCGGTGCTTACCGGTGAGGTCATACCCCAGATCTTTTAACGCAGTTCCATCACCACGCGAATTTTTTTGTCACGTGGGGAACTGCGCGGCACCCTGGCATTTTAACCACCTTTTGCATGCGAGGCGGATGTTCTAACCACTACGCCATCGCTGCATACATATATATATATATATATATATATATATAAGAAAAACTGTATACCTAAAGGCTCGTTTTTGTGTTTTCACACAATATAATGAGATCTAACAGAAAATATTTTCAAGGAATGTATAGGGGAAATAATTAGAACCAATGTAAAGTAAATAAGAAGGAAGAAAAGTGGGTGAAAAGATAACTTATCGTTAGTAGGAATCGTTAACGAGGGTCTCATGCTGGCAGACTTGGTGCCGTTAGATTGTATACGAGGGACTATTGGACAGCTGCCAGCTCGTAATAAATTCACGTGCTACGTGGCGTCATACAGGCACAATAAAAGCATGTACCGCAATCGCCGCAATGACTGCAGGTGGCGATGACTGACACTCCCACGTTTTCCAACTTCATGCGACCACTAAATAGTGGGTAATCATTGATGCCTAATTGTTCTTGCCAGACAATGAATGTTGTGGGCTAGAATTAGCCGGAACATCCAAGCAGACTCTTGCAACTCTGTTCTCAACGGACTGGACACTGAACAGCGACACTCTGACAGGCGTGATTTGTCAGATATACTTTTAAATGTCTGTCAGTCTGCGCAAC
Source organism: Rhipicephalus annulatus (assembly GCA_013436015.1). Classification (NCBI taxonomy): domain Eukaryota; kingdom Metazoa; phylum Arthropoda; class Arachnida; order Ixodida; family Ixodidae; genus Rhipicephalus; species Rhipicephalus annulatus. The sequence continues at coordinate 184,843 of WOVY01000380.1, read as the reverse complement.
TAAAGAGCTGAGCTCATTTAATGCGTGAATTTGTATTGAAGGGTCTGGGCTGGGTTGAGCTGTATTTGAATTTTTCGACTCTATTCCAGCCGTAGTGAGCGTTTTAGGCATGAGGTGGGTGAAGTGAGCAACCAAAATAAAGTGACGGAAGACCAGGCGCTGGGCCCAGTGTTCGAAACCTGGAGCACAGTGCTCGGGGTCGTTCCGTAACACGAGTCCTTTGGTGCAGTAATGACATAAATGTTGATTTTCGATCGAGCATTTCCAAACTGCGATGCGGTGGAGCGTAAACTCTTCCTGCAAACATATCTGGCTGACTTTCAGTTAGAGGATGTTTTAATTGGTGTTGTTTGAAAGGCCCATTCATTCTTGGTGTCCAAATGCGTGAGCAGTGCTTGTGACTGTGGCGACCAAGTGCGATTGTTTTCCCAAGGTTAGCAATAAGAAAGTCTTTATCATTGTCACGAAGACAGCCGATCATCTCTTCCTTGATCTTTTGCCCCGATTCGTTGTTTTCGAATATGTGTGTCAAGCAAAACTTGAAAGCCTCACCGGTGATGTAGTCAGTAAAGCTGATGAACATCTCCCGTTCTGACCTGGATGCAATGGTGGCGCAGAGCTCAACCAGGGTGAACCAGTCTTGTGTGGGTCTGCCATTCGCTGATCCCGTGTACATGGGGATGTCAAGGTCATCTGATGGTGCTGTCATGATGCTGGTCTTGGTGTAGAGTTAGGATGAAATTGTGTGGTCCACGTTTGGTCACTGCGTCTTTCTGAGATGTTCGATGATGATGGCGGGTTGATGAAGTGGCCGCCAGGACTTCATTCTGTCGACGCGTGTGACGCTAGATGTGGGAGAGGGGGCCTGGCTCTAGCCCCGTGTTTATTTCTCTTCTCACTTCTTCCTTCTCGGCCTCTACCAACCATCGCTTCATACGTCACACACACACACACACACACACAAACACACACAAGCCTATATATATATATATATATATATATATATATATATATATATATATATTGTCGCAGTACAACGCACAAGCAGCGTGTTCTCCACAGCTGTGCCGCAAGTTGTCTTCATTGTTCTCTAGTCAAGCCAGAGGCCCACTACCTGGTGTCCACTAAATTCCTACATCATCGTTGTCGTTCACATGCAGACACAGGTCATTTGCCTCCCTCTCAAAGAGCATCGACCCGATGCGAAGTCAATAATGAAGTTTTTTTTAATATAAAAAGTCTCGCGCAATCACTCGCTGACGTAAGGCTTCATGCACACTACGTGAACGAGTTCAGGATGGTGCTGGCGTCGCTTGGTACTACACGAACTGTCGGGAACAATTTCGTAATTGACATCTCTCAGTCCGCCACACTCGCTATGGCCCAAAGTATCTTCTTAAAAGCTTTTCGGAAAGTCCTCGTTTCCGTGCGGCTGTTTTAACATATACTTTGTCGCCAGTTTGATAGACAACTGTTCTGCGGTGAGCATTGTAGCGGCCTGCATTGTACTCTTGCTGCTGGCGGATCCGCAAAAGTGCAAGTTGCCTAGCTCCTTCCGCGCGTTCCGTAAACGTGTTGGCATATGGAAAGATGTCATCACCTTCATGCGGTAGCATCGCATCTAACATAGTTCGTACTTCTCGTCTATGAATGAGGCTGAACGGGGTCAGGTGGGTCGTTTCTTGCTTAGCCGTGTTGTACGCAAACGTTATGTATGGCAAAATTTTTCGTTCAACGTCTACGTACATTGAAAACATGTCTTCAATGGTTTTGTTTAGACGCTATGTCAGCCCGTTTGTTTTTGTGTGGTTGGCGGTGGTCTTACGATGCGTTGTTCCACTCAGCATCAGGACATGATCCAAAAGAGCTGCCATAAATGCAGCTCCTCTGTCTGTGATCATGACGGTTGGTGCACCATGCCTCAGTACAATACTCTCGATGAAAAATCTTGCTACCTCCGCTGCTGTACCTCTCTGGATAGCCTTTGTCCTGGCATAAGGGGACAAATAATCCGTCGCGACGATCACCCAGCGGTTCCCTACAGTAAAAGTAGGTAGTCGGCCCAAAATGTCCATGCCGATCTGGTAGAATGAAGCTGTTGGGAGCTGCACGGATTGCAGGAGGCCAGCTGGTTTAGTCGCAGGTGACTTGCGTCACTGGCAGTCGAGACAGGTACAGACGTGGTGCTTCGCGGCTGTTGTTAGTCTCAGCTAGTAATACCTTTGCTGTATTCTGGTCAACGTTTTCGTGTAACCCAAATGACCAGAGCTCACCTTGTTGTGGCATGCTTTGAGTACTTCGGTACGAAGGGTTGCTGGGAGGACGAGCAGGTAGGCGGATCCTGTTGACGAAAAGTTTCTTTTGTAGAGTACTCTGCCCCGTAAACTAAACCTTGACAACACTCTTGCGGAAACTCTTGTTGCCTTCTGAGATCTACTATCCAAGTAGGTAATTAAGCCAAGCAACTCAGCGTCAACACGTTGTTGCTGCGCAATGCTGGTCGTGTCGAGGACACCGAGAAATGCCATTTCTTCCTCTTTAGGTAGGGTTGCCAACTCAATGGGTGAACGGGACAGACAGTCAGCGTCCATATGTCGCTTGCCTGACCTATGTACGACTACTATATCGAGTTCTTGCAGCCTGAGACTCTAACGCGCTAATCGCCCGGTAGGGACTTTAAGACTTGTTAACTAGCACAGTGGGTGGTGGTCGCTAATTACTTTGAAGGGGCGGCCATATAAATACGGGCGAAATTTTGTAACCGCTCATACCACGGCGAGACATTCCTTCTCAGTTGTGGAGTAATTAGTCTTAGCGCGTGTTAACGTTCTGCTTGCGTAAGCAATTACGCTTTCTGTGCCCTCTTGCTGCTGCACAAGCACAGCTCCCGGACCAACATTGCTAGCGTCTGTGTAAAGCATCGCCGGGGCTTCTTCGTCGAAGTGGGCAAGCACCGGGGGCGTTTGAAAACGTTGATGCAGGTCAATAAAGGCAGCTTCCTCTTCTTCGTTCCACTCAAGAACAACGTCATCTCTTGTGAGACGAGTTAGTGGCGAAGCAATGCGGGCAAAGTCTGCGATAAACCGGCGATAATAGGCACAAAGGCCTGGAAGGCGTTTGGCAGCCTACTTATCAGAGGGTACTGAGAACTTTGCGACAGCGGCAAGTTTTCCAGAATCAGGCTGGACGCGACCGAAAAACTGAAGTTCGTGGGAACAGAAATGGATCTTTTCTGGTTTCAATGTTAGGTCCGTGGACCATATGGCACGTAAAACAACTTCCAGCCTTTTGAGATGCTCGTTAAAAGTGGTTGAAAACACTACAACGTCATCCAGATAGACAAGGCACGTCTTCCACTTCAATCCTGAAAGTACCGTGTTCATAAGCCTTTGAAAAGTCGTGGGCGTAGAGCACAAACCGAAAGGCAAGACTTTAAATTCGTATAAATCATCTTGCGTCACAAAAGTGCTTTTCTCTCGGTCTCTGGGGTTTAGCTCGATCTGCCAGTATCCACTCCTCAAGTCTATGGAAGAAAAGTAGCGAGCGTGCCGAAGTCTGTCAAGGGAGCCATGAATACATGGGAACAGGTACACAACTTTTTTGGTCAGCCGATTCAGCATCCTGTAGTCCATGCAAAAATGCAGCGTGCCGTTCTTTTTCTTTACTAGCACTACAGGCGATGCCCGGGGTTCTGTGACGGTTGACTGACATCGCCTTCAAGCATTTTCGCGCCTTGTTGTTGCATGATTTCGCGTTACTTTAAAGCTACACGATAAGTGTTCTGGTGAATAGGTCTCGCCGTGTCCTCGGCGATCATTCGACGCTATGTTAAAGGTGTTCGACCAACACGTGAGGTCGATGACAACCAGTCGCGGAATTCGGCTAGCAGCTAAGAAAGTCTTTGTCCGTCGTCCTTTGACAGAGTGGTGCCAACGTCGAGAACGGGTTCTGGTTCTTGATTAGGCGCTTCGTCTAATACCGATAAACATAAACTGCTTCGCATTTCTACAATATTGTCGTACGAAGCAATAGCTGTGCCCTTCGGAGAGTGCCGGTGCTCAGCACTGAAGTTGGTAAGAAGTGAATTCGTGCGCCCACCAGTGGGACGGACGATACTTCGTGCGACCAAATGCCATGGCTAAATAGCAGCGAGCCAATTTCGTCGGCAATGGCCTCGCCATCAAACGCTTCCTGCCCTTCCACCGAAACAAGAGTGCATGACCGTGGCGGGTCGACCACATCATCAATTATACGTAAAGTGTTACGTATTGCGTCTGAACAGTCAACTACACCAGGGCTGTGGCGGAACGTAATTGAACGGTCCGGGATGTTGATGACGGCACCATATTATCTTAAGAAGCCCATCTCTATGATCAGGTCCTTGCAACATGAGGTGAGGATGACGAACGTCGCCACGAAAGAAGAGCCACCGATGCCGAGTCTTGCTGTACACCTTCCGACAGACATAAACAGCTGGCCGCCTGCTGCCCTCAGGTGATGTCCAGTGCACGTAGTCTTCACTTTTTTGAGGCGCACGGCAAGGTTTTCACTTATCGTAGAAAAGTAGGCACTGGTGTGAACTAAGGTTGTTACTTGGTCTCTGTCTACAAAAACGGTAAGATCTGTGGTCACAGTTTCGTCGGTGTTACAACTAGTCGGCTTTTCGGCGTCCTGTGGTAAGAGTAACGGGGCCCTTTTTTCGTCGCCTTGGCGGCCTGCAACCTAACCCCCGGAGTCGCCACCTTCAGTTTCCCCGGCGTACACTTGGTGACCTCCTTCAACTGGCATCGGCGGTAGTGTGGTGGCGCGACGAAGGCGAATATGCCGGAGACGGAAAGCGTAGTCTACGTCCCAAACCTGGGTGGTAATCAGGCTCACTGTCGTCATTGTTGGCACGGCAGTTGTCAAAATGGGACCGAGACAAGGAAGGTCCTTGAGAATCAGCGTCCCGGCGTGGTGGGTAGTCGACGTTGGCGCGTAGATCGTCAGACCGCCCATAAACTGGCGACAAAGTATGGGTTTGGACACTTTCCGAAAAACTTTTATTAAGATACTTTGGGCCATACCGAGTGTTGCGGCAACTGAGTGATGTCACTTACGAAGTTCTTCCCAACAGATCGCAGATCGTGTAGTACCAAGCATCGCCCGCAATATATATATATATATATATATATATATATATATATATATATATATATATATGTGTGTGTGTGTGTGTGTGTGTGTGTGTGTGTGTGTGTGTGTGTGTGTAGACAGACATAAAGGTGGAGTGGCTGTAGCTGTGCCAGTAGATCCTCCGCGAGTGCCCAAGCACCCTCTCACCCTCACCAACAGTGCACCACTACTAGGCGGGAAGTCTACTGGACAGCCAACACGCGTTCCTTTATTGAAGACGCCGAGACTAAAAGCACTACACAACATACCACTACATCAATCCTCAAAGGGAAGCCTGCTGAACTACGAAGCCACGTGCTTCTATTGCGGACACCAGGACTGAAACTCCCAACGAACACAGACATCCTGCACTCAACGCTCGCCAGGAGCCCAATACCAGAACGACAAAGGCCTGCCAGACATAACTACAATCTGCGGACTTCTTCAGTGTCATATCCACACCCAAAAGAAGATTGACCTCAGAAATGTAAGTCCAGGACACCGCTTCTCCGTTGCAGTGCCACCTTCTTTAAAGTGCGAAAACTCGCTGACAAACTAATTAGACATGAAATGCGTAAATCAATATTTCAAGTGCACCTTGGTGCTAGAGTAGCCCACAAGGGTATGACACTCTCTCTCACACTAGCCGCTACAAACCTACAAAAATACCGACCAAATAACATGGAAAATGTTCTCCATGAGTCATCTCTTGCAATAACAGAAATCGCTCTCAATCACAGTGATAAGCAGGTAAAGAAACTGGTCGCTATGACCAACACCATTCTCTGCTATAAAACGGTATTGAACGATGAAATCACCCTATTAACAGATTTCGAACAGAATAAGTACTAAGCTATCATGACACTAAAATTTACAAACTTGAAAAAGAGCATGTCTCCAATCCCGCTTTCTCCTGAGATAATTCCATACCCCTACAACACGACCACCCAGAAAAGCACTGACGGTACAAACGAGCACCAATTTATGAACTGACCCTGTGACACTGTGACTGTAAACCTATCGGACACGACTTTGTCACATGACAAAGGAAAAGGGCTATCCAAGAGACCACGGTTCTGCCCAACCAAAAAGCTTTTTGACACATTCCACTTGCTCCGAGACATAGACAACTTCGCTAGAAGCTTCAGGTAGCGTGAATATTTCTTTAACAAGACTTCTGACCACGAACTGATTCACCATCGTAGAAGGAATGATTGGACACCGAACCTTAATCGAGAGAAGTGTCTGGACCTTTATATCACCAGAGTACAGAAATATCTAGTACACAAATACTACAGACAGAAAGGAAAGCGAGAAAACTTGACAAAATCTGACAAATTGAGTATGAGAAATTTGGAATCTAGGACACACCTAACAATAAAATCTACTGACGAAAGGGGAGTAATTGTAGTCCTCAATACAACTGACTGCTTACAAGAAGCATACCGCCAAAAAGAAAATAGATGAAAAACTTCTATTGGGGTCCTGAAGGAATCCACCTCCGTTTTTGAGGGGTAGGATTGCGAGCCACTCCTACGTTGGGACGGGGAAGCGCAGCATCACCACCGCATCGTGGGCCTTGTGGACAGTTGTTGTATCAGAACCGTATTCGTGAGCATTATTTGAAAGGAGTTTTCGAGAAATTCTTCATTTTTTTGTAAAGAGAGGCACCTCCAGAGCATGCGGGTAAAATCACTGCGATTGTGGCAGTACGGACAAAGTTCTGAAATATTGGAGTAATGGTTACTGATTACGAGGCCAGGTTATGTTCCTGTCTGAAGCATGCGAAGAGAGATTACCTGTGGCCTAGCCAACTTTTCGTGTGGCAGTGAAAAGGACCTACGGCCTCATTGATAGTGTGTCGTGATCTCGTTGAAGGTCGTGAAACTGTTTCTAAAATGAAAGTTGGGGGCTGGTTTCTCTGTCTGAGAAGCACAAGTGCCGGTGCGGTAAGTGAAACCTCACGCCTTTGAGTGGGCTAGCTCGTCGACATTGGGAAGGCCCCTGACCTCCAAGCCAAGGTGATCAGGTAATCAAATAACAGTGTGGTGGGTGAGTTCCTTGCGAGCGAGAGTTCTAAATTCTTCCTTGCACACGGAACAGGAAGCTAAGGCCCTAGCAGTGGATTTAGATTCTTTATAAATATCAGTTCTTTGTGAATCGAGGAGAGGTAGAGAAATGACCATCTGTTCTGCTTTGTAGGAAGAAGTGGTTCAAACCGACACCGAGGATAAAATCTGACCCTTAGTATCTACGGATACCACTTCAAAGGGAGCGGAAACGCCGTACTGGGCGGCATCAACAAAGCATGAAACAGACGAGTACGTGTGAGCTGGAGCTCAAAGAGAGGAGGCTCGAGGGACACGTCTTTTCACGTTGTACTGAGGGTGCACATTTCATGGAAGAAGGTACACTTTGATGCGAGAGCGTGTATATACACCAAGTGGCGTATTTTGCACTTGGAGCGTCAGACGATTGACTCCAGTGTCAACCAGAACCTTTCTCCCCGCTGGTGTGATCGAAATCCTGGCAACCTGAGACGTTTTTCGAGCCTCGATAAGTTCTTCAAGTGTGGTGTGGACTCCAAGTTTCATAAGGTTCTCAGTGCTTGTGCGCATAGGAATGCCAAGAACTTTCTTGATGCTTCACTTGATGATCTGATGGTGACCAGACGCACACAAAAGAAAATACAGCGTCACATGGACAAGTTGGCCAAGCAAGGATGGGTATCTTTTTGCGAGTCTTTGGATCCCAGAAAGCCTCTGTCACTAATCTGGAGAGCTGTCCGGGGTCTTCGTACAACCAATACTCAGCGCTACCCATTAAAATCTCTGGCACTTCACTTACGCTGCGAAGAGATTGATGTCGCAGATTCCTTCTGGCGAAAGATTGCCTGCGGCTTAAATTCAACTGGGACAAAGACGCCCGAATTTTCTGTATCCTCACGTGATCCCCGAATGGAGATATCGTTTTCAATGGACGAACTAAAGGCTGCGCTTGCATTGTGTAGACGTTCTTCAGCGCCAGGACCTGACGGCATTACTTACCGCGCTCTGTGTCACCTAGGAGATCAAGCCGGCGGGCACTCTTGCAGCTGTACAACGACTCCTGGCAAACTGGCATTGTTCCACGAGAATGGAAGTCAAGTCGCCTGATTCCACTTCTCAAAGCCGGCAAGTCACCCTTGGACGTTTCCTCTTACCGCCCGATTGCCCTCGCAAGCTGTGTGGGAAAAGTTATGGAAAGGATGATTTTAACGCGTCTGGAATGGTACTTAGAGTTCTACGAAATATATCCAGATGCCATGTCCGGGTTCAGACGAGGCCGCTCGTCAATTGACAATGTAGTTGACTTGGTGACATATGTAGAACACCAGAAGGCCTGCAAGCGGTTATCTGCTGCTCTATGTCCTGACGTTAAAGGGGCCTACGACAATGTCACCCACGAAGCCATTCTCAGCGCACTAGAAGGAGTGGGACTCGGTGGCAGGATATATACGTGGGTTCAGAGCTACCTACAGAATAGATCATTTCACGTGCAGACAGAGAATGGCCCGACACCCGAGTTTTACTGCAGCCGAGGGGTCCCGCAAGGCGGAGTGCTAAGCCCGACGCTGTTCAACTTAACACTCATTGAACTAGTTGGCAAGCAACCAAGCAATGTACAACTTTCCATTTATGCCGATGACATCTGTGTGTGGACATCAGGTGTGACTCGACTTCAACTTCGCGCTCGACTTCAGAAGGCAGCATCAGTGACATCATACCACTTACGCAAACAAGGGCTTGAAATCGCAAGTGAGAAGTGTGCAGTCGTGGCATTCACCAGAAAACCAATGTCCGCTTACGGCATATCAATTAACGGGCAGTTGGTGTCATGCAGCCGGAGTCACAGGTTCTTGGGAGTCGTAATCGACCGAAACCTCTCTTGGACACCCCACGTAAACTACGTGAAAAAGCGGCTGACTGCCATTTGTCACTTATTCAGGTTTCTTGCTGGGAAAAGTTGGGGAATGTCTGTCGAGTCTATGTTACAGCTGTACAAGGTATTATTTACTGCATTCCTGCCGTATAGCCTACCTGTTATATCTAACACGTGCAAAACGAACCTGAGCACAATCCAAAATATTCAAGCCCAAGCGCTTAGGATATGCCTTGGTTTACCCCCGCTGCGCATCGACAGCTGAAACAATTGCCATTGCACAGGACTACTCGATCATGACGCACATCACCAATGAAACGATGCGTACGTACCTGAGGCAACATGCTAGGAATCCTTCCCACCTCTTGGCAACCGTCGCTACTGAGAGGCCCCGCACGAAATTTAGTGCAATTGTCTGCGCTCATCGTGCGTCGTTTACGTCAGGTTTTACGCCTGCTGAGAAACTGGTGTATCCTCCGTGGTGCCTGACAATTCCACAAGTACGTGTTTCAATTCCAGGAATACAGAAAAAATCAAATTTGCCTTCATCAGCCCTAAAACAATTGAGCTTGAGCCATCTGCACGAAATGTACAACAACCACGTGCACATATACACCGATGGTTCAACCACAGCGTCTGGTTCTGGTGGTGCGGTGGTGATTCCAGCTAGAGGAATCACTCAGCGAGTCAAACTGTCACATGTCACTACGTACACAGCGGCAGAACTTGCCGCTTTGCGTGGCGCCATAGAGTACATCAAATCCCAAAGACCTATTAAATAGGCTGTGTTTTCCGACTCAAAACCAGCCCTACAGAGCATGCAGTCAGTCCTTCGACGAGGTTGCCATGAACAATTAACTTACGAAGTCGTCAAGCTCGTTCACCACGTCACAGAAACAGGCCACGAGGTCAAGTTTCAGTGGCTTCCTGGCCATTGTGGGATCAGTGGCAATGATTCCGCAGACAACGCGGCTCGCACATCGCACCAAGAAGAACACACCATTCCGATTCCTTTGTCAAGGACTGACGCTGCAAAGCAACTTCGTCACCTGGCACGTAGTCTGAGTCTGCGGGAGTGGAACACCCCAAGCATAAGACATACGAGACTATACCAAATAAACCCTCGACTGGAGCTTGGACCTCCATCCGGACTTCGTCGACGTGAAGGTTCACTTTTTTGTCGCCTTTGTTTGGGCGTTGCCTTCACAAAAGCATATAGAACCCTCATCGGATTGACCGACAATGCGGAATGTGACGTCTGCTGCACCAAAGAAGACATCGACCATCTGATATGCCATTGCCCTCGATTGGCCTCTGAAAGACAGAAGCTTTCGGACGCATTGCGACAATTCGACGATCGGCCGCTCTCTGTGCAGATGCTACTTGAACACCGTCATCGCATTTCGTAGGCTCAAAAAGCAGTCAAAGCTGTATGTGCTTTTTGAGGACTACAGGCCTATGTGACCACCTTTAACTTTTGTGTAATGCCACCGCTGCATACGCGCCAGACGATTGACTGACAATCCTCCTTTTTTTTCTCTCTCTCTTTCTCTTCTTTTTCCTCTCTCTCTTATCTTTATGCCCCCTTCCTATTCCCCCAGCGTAGGGTAGCAAACCGGGCATGTGCCTGGTTAACCTCCGTGCCTTCCCTCTTGTTGTTTACCCCACCCCCTTCTTGATAATGTTCTTTATAAGGATGTTTAATTTATATCTCTTATGGACTTACCACCTGTGCATAGATGCGACATAGCTTATGTGGCTCATCGAGAATGCATGGAACAGTCTGAGGAGGTTGTGCTCTCGAAGACCACTCCGACTGGTGAAAATGCGTGAGATTAGTCAAATGATTCCTTCCGCCTTGGAAGTCAGACGGCCGATCGTGCCGCCGTTCTGTCCATTAGCCTCGATAATCATGCCCAGATTGCGTATGAATTCCACCCTTGGAATACTCTGCCCCGATGCCGTGTGCAGCCTAAAGTTGATGTCAGCCAGTGTTTGCCAATTTTTCGTTTTGGCTCACCGTCTCGCGGGTCGATATGAGAAAACTTCGGACTTTCCCGGGGATAGCTTGAGGCTCATTTTCTTTATGCAGATTTCAATACAGTCGACGGCCTCTTGAAGAGAGCTCTCCACAGAGCCCTTCGAGCCACCAACAATCCATATGGCGATGTCCTCCACGTAGATGGCAAACTTGATGCCTTCTTGGTTTGAGAGCTTGGCAGCAAGGCCGCACATTGCAATGTTAAACAGCAGTGGGGAGACGACTGAGCCCTGCGGGGTGCCGAAGGAACCAAGATTGTGGGGCTTACACTTGAGATCCTCAAGCTGCATAGTGGCTTTTCTATACTGAGGAACGAGCTAAGTGGAGAGAAGCGGAGAGAAAGAGCTAAGTGGAGAGAAGAGACGGAGCCAAGTATGTGGGAGTGCGAGACATTGTCAAAGGTCTTTTCAAGATCGAGATCGAGAATAACTCTAACATCTTTCGTCTCCTGGTCTAGGATGTGATACTTGAGCATTTTCATGACGTCCTGAGTAGATAGGTATGGTCTAAAACCTACCTTGTTGTACGGGAACAGGTTAGTTTTCTCTATGTGCTTTGATATCCAATCGTTGATGACATGCTTGGCGACCTTGATTATACAGGACGTCGGTGAAATGGGTCGTAAGTTGCTAAGACTGGGACTCCGGCGAGGTTTAGGTTTGAGAATAACTGATACCATTTTCCAATGCATAGGGAAAGTCCCCGGCTCCCAAATACGAGAGATTTCTTTAGTGAGTTGGTGACAGGGTCGTCTAAAGTGCGTAGTGCCTTGTTTGTAATGTCATCTGGGCCCGGATTGGAGTTCCCATTAAGATTTTTTAAGGTGGTCCGGACCTCTGCTTTCTTGAAGGGCTTGTTAAACTCGAAGGCTGGTGATCCCGTGTATTTTATGTAGCCAGAAGGAGGCTCGTTACTTCTGCGCAAGTTCGACGAGAACATACTTGAGGTAATCCTCAGCAAAAATGTACAAGCGTGCCCTCGATCTCGCAATAACCACGTTTAACCAGCGCCTGATGAACCTGGTACGGTAAATACATGCAAATAGCTCGGGGAGGCACACTTGACCAATCAATACACGAGACTTTCAAAGAGTTTGTCGGGTCACCACCTATTACCCCGACTACACATCCACCATCCAAAAGAGATGAATGAGCGCGTACGAATTCCGGAAGTCTGGAGATACACCCTGCACGTGCGCCCTCTTCCGGCTAACATGACATGTGACGACCACAGTGGCAGGCGCCTTGCACGAGTGGAGGCACTGCTCACCACTATGGAAACAAAGATGCTTTCTTTTACGTGGACGCCTCCGGCCCTTGCCACGGAAGATGGTACACGGCAGCGGTCGTCCACCAAAACGCCACGGTGAATGGCCTCACATTCAGAGCACGGCACATAACATATGCGGAGGAAGTCACGAGCGCGCTAGCTCCCTCAAACCTGGACTCGTGCGTCATCATTACAGACAAGAGAGGGGCCTGCAGAAATAATCAACGCAGGTATGTCCCACACCTGGCGTACCGCATCTTAAAAAACAGCAATTACGTCGGAGCCCCTACGTCCCAAAGGATCATATGGGCTCCAACTCACATGGGCCTAGAAGGCAATAAAATGGCTGACGCCGCCGCCTGCGCGCTCACTCTCCGGATAACGCCTTCATACCCTTGCGTAGTAAATCTAGAACCCAATCCGGCTTCAACATTTCGAGAAATTACTGCATTCTAACGATTCGGCCATTAAATTTACCGTAAACAATGTAAGAACATTACAAAGGTGGAGGAGGGTTTACTTCTCTTCCTTTGCAGCAAAACACTGCTGTGCCCGGCAGTTTTTAAATATTTCGATCCTGCTTGTACAGGAAAATGCCCGAACTGTGCGGAGAAGTGTTCGGAAATCTTTCACATGGTGTGGGCATGGCAGCCAACCCCTCGCTTTATTCCAAAACCGAACACCACCCGGGAGAACTGAGAGGCGGCCCTGCTCGGCTGCTCCAACCTGACGAGCCAGAAGGCCCTGGTTAACCAAGCCCGAGTCACGTTGGACGTCAATAGGCTTCTGTAATGAGGAGCGCACCTAGTGTTCGTGAGGGGTGACTCACACTTCGCCACCTCTCACATACTGCCTGTATATAAATAGAATAAAGATTTTGTCTCTCTCTCTGAATAAAAACCTCTCCACGCAGTGTTGCAAATGTCGAATTTAGGAACCAGTGTTAAAGGCTGTAAACACTTTGCACTGATAAACCCGTGTCGCTCTAAAGGTGGTTGAAGCGAGCTTATCTATACTAAGCACACCCCTTACGAAATTGTCCTATATGGCACCTATATAAATTATATGTGGGCACATATAGGTACATACGTCAGCATATTTGGCTTCCGTTTCCCATATATGGATGTATATTTGACGGGGTTGGTGGATATATGAAGTGAATGACAGCCATTTATGTATAGCGTGGTTTATCTGTATAATGAGTCTTATCTGGTCTTATAAAACATGGCCACATCATATGTACCATAAAAAGTAAATCTTTATATGTGTGTGTGTTCCATTATATGGTATTAACAACGTGTATGTATGTACCGCACTCACTCACTCTTATGCTGATTATCACGTCTAACACTCCGTACACAAAGAAAACCTGCTTATTTCCTATGCCAACAAGAGTATTAGGTATAGAATTTGTTTTTTTTCGCAGCGGCAATCACAAAAGACAAAATTGTAATTCAGCTTTGTGTACGTCATAGTTGCATTAGTGTAGTCTCACTTGTACACGTTTTCTGTGGAATTGAGGTTTTCTGCAATAAGTTGAAGTTATTACGACGTCTTTATTTTATAAGAGAACAGACATATTTTACGAGGGTGGAAGCTTATCAACTCACAAAACGCATTAAAGCTCCCAATAGTGCACTAATAAAATCAAGCAAATCTATACAGCTTTCTATAAAAATGTCAGGCATGCAATTTATGTTGTTCACATCATACCTTAGTTTCGAGTGGTACGTAGCAAGAAATAGTAGTTTGAGTGCATTTTTGGCTTGCATGTCGGTGGACGAAATTGCTGATTATTCGGAGATTGTGATGAAACCCTGATCCCTTCATTTAACGAGATTTATGGTATTCTTGTTTACCACCATCTGCGATATCTTTCAGCTGCGATTTCAAACACTTCTATGAACATTGTGATGTTTTAGGGAGTATCATTGAAAGGAAAAGAACGATTGTGAATTTAGCTTGCAGGCTTTATTATTTCTTAATTCAAGACTGAAGTTTCACTGCTTACCCTGCCGTGGTGGTGTAGTGGCTAAGGTACTCGGCTGCTGACCCGAAGGTCGCGGAATGGAATCCCAACTATGGCGGCAGCATTTCCGATAGTGGCGGAAATGTTGTAGGTCCACGTGGTCAGATATGGGTACATGTTAAAAAACCCAATGTGGTCAAAATTTCCGGACTCCTTTATTACGGCGTCTCTATTCTTCATACCATGGTTTTGGGACGTTCATCCCCACAATTCAAATAAAAGCTGTACTAATTTATTGCGAAAATAGATTGGCTACGTATAACGTTCTTGACTGTGAAGATTGTAAACTTATCTTCAATTTTATGAGTGTACTAGAAAAGAATTTATTTGACGTATTGTTTTAAAGCATGAAATATTTCACACGTCATGCACACCTATGAGCATGTGTTTAAAAGGGTTCAACTGACTCACTCTAGATTCACATTTATTTGACAAAGTATTCCAATGCTGAAGCTTTATAAAAAGCAACCTTTAACGTAGGCTACCGAATTCACAACACTTCTATTTTGAATAGGTGTGTCAATTCTTTATCTAGATCGCTAATGCGCACGCACATGCCTCTTCAGGAGTAGCCTAAACATTACGTAATAATGCATTTACTATGGCACGTTTTTGCGAATAAGGTCTAGAATGGTACCCAGGCCAATCTCTACATTATGTACACAGCCATCCGCGGAGCAGCCACTTACTGAAGGAGTCATGACACCCAAGCTTTAACTATGATCTATGCTGTGTGGGTTGATTTTCGTAGGTCCACAGACAATGTAGGGAAGCTTCAGCAAATATCGGATCGAGCTGTTCAATTATAATCGAATATCTTTATGATCGAGATCGAGCGAGCAGCGCGAGAGTTGGGCAACATCGGCGCGCTCGCTAGCAGTGACGTCACAAACTGCTTGCTGGGCAAGCTGTTGCACGGTCTGCATTCCGAAGGACGATCGTGTTCCGTTGACAGCTGCGTTTGCGGTCGAAATATTTCTGCGTTGTCCAACTTGCCACTGCAAGTAAATTACTTCTAGAGGTTGAAGCAATGCCACTGCGTCACCCATTTAGCGCTGGTACTTGCAGCAAGCAATTTCGGAGGTCATAAACTGTCCAGTGAATGTGCAATACATACGCCGTTTGCCAATAGGATAAATATTTATTGAAACTCTTCTCAAGCAATGCCATGGTTGAGCATCTCACTTGCTATTTTCCATCCTCACAACCAAATGCAATCATCTATGTTCTAGCAAAGTTTCAGCCAAAATGTATATCGTGAGTCATCCTGCCACCGCTCTTATATGCTCTTCATTTCGACCTATGTTTTTGTATGCCGCATGCAACAACCATAAAAAAACAACAGTTCAACGCGCAGAATTGCTATTACAACTCAATTATTATGTTCAGCACTGAAAGTCGTGAATGCATGTATTCTAGTCAACAAAAACCTGCACGCTTTGCGAATTCGACGGCGCTTAGTAACACTTGCTCACGAAAACAGCGTCGACGAACTACCGCATCCCAAGCTCAATTTTCAGCCTGACACACTTTCAATAAAGATGCTTATTTGATTTCTTTGATTGTTTTTTAGTTACACACAAGAGCAACATAGTGGCAAATAGAAATGGGTGAGGGAAACCTATAATTACGGAAAGCCGTCTGTCACGTCTGCCACAACAGCGAGGATGTTGGAAACTTCAATCGTTCCATCTTCGACGCTTTTTTCGTCGCTTAAGCTGGCGGTATGTAGTTGAAGTCAAAAAGCACAAAGTACACGACGTCGTAGCCGCATATGGTGATGGTAGCGCTAACACACCACAGCACTTGCAACCCACTGACACGTGTGGACCACGCGGCACGCAACACTCGCAACAAAGACAACGTGCGGAGGCGGGTGTTTGGTAGCAGTGGCCGTATAATGAACTGCTATTCCTTGTTCCTTATTCCGTTTTGGCCCCCAATGCCCATTGGCGCTCCCTGATTGGTCGTTCAACCTGTCAGTCAAATGACGAGCCAAAATCCCAAATTGTGGCGACGTCAAAATTGCAACCGCGCCCTCATTATCCAAAAAAACGCTTTCTCATTGGTTATTCGACCTGTCAAGTAAGTGACGATTTGGAAGGCCAAATTGTGGTGACGTCAAAATGACAAGTATTTGCATAATATGAAAAAACAAACGAAATCGGTTCCACGCTACAGCGGGCCAGCAAGTGGGCCCGTGCAAACAAAGGAGGAAAAATGGTAATGCCAGCTGAGCGAGTGACCTTCGCTGTAACGTTTGCCTACATGAACGTGGTCTACAAGCGCCGGAGGGATGTAGAGGTCGCGTTTGACTTGCCAGACAAACAGTTTGGGCGTCACTTCCACCTGAGTGAAGCAACAGTGTTGTGATTGTGGTAAAAGTCGCCGATAGACTTGCGGGCTGCGCTCTCGGTGGAGCGGCAAAGGTGTGCGTTCCGCGCTTCTTCGCCTCCGGATCCTTCGAATGGTGGGTGAGAGGTAGGAGACAGTAGCGGTGATTTAGTCTGTGGTAGTCATCTGAGTGCGACGTGTGGCTCGAGCAATCGTCAATGCCGTGACCCGCAACAATCCGGTTCACTTCCCGGGAACGGCGGAGGAAAAGGCAGCTGTGAAAGAAGAAGTCCTTCGTTTTGGACCCCTACCCGGCGTGATCGGATGCGTTGACGGCAGCTTCGTCACATCGCGGAGTGAGCAGAAGGCGCCCTTCTGTCGCCTTCTCACTGGCAAATCTGAATGACGAGTACATTCTCAGTTAGAAGTGAATATATTCTCTTAATTTTACGTGTGCTGCGACTTAATTGTACATCAAAGGATTTCCTCGTGGTATCGATAATGCCTCAGCGCACTAACAAGTGGCAATAGGTTTTGTGCTACCGGTGCACAATTTCTCAGCTGTGGCTTTACTGCTTAGGTATTGTCAAGTCATGCGCTACGTCATAAAAACCTCATCTTAGAAGCCATGTTTTTCATAATACGGGGTGCGTGTCAGGGTTGTCGGGTACCACAGATTCAGTTGTTTGTTTCTTAAGGTCAGCAATCCTCAAGATATCACGGTCATTTTAGCAGTATATACAACATTATTCATATTTCATCAGGTGACGATGGCTACCTTCTCGAGCATTGGCTTGTGGTCCTGGTTTAAGGTCGCCTCAACATGGATAGTGCAGAAGTCAAGTACAACTCTGCACATGCTTCGTTGTACTCCATAATAAAGCATTGTATTGGGCTACCGAAGAGAAGTTTCCACTGCGTTCAGCGGCATTGTAACCCCCACTACTCACCGAAACGTTCTTCATGCATTGTTGTTGCATGTGCAGCATTGCACAACCTTTGTTTTGAAGGCGGCTAAGGCTTTGACAATCTCAGCGATGACAGTGGGGACGAGTACAGCGAGCACGGTAGCTCTCTCGATGATGACCTCCAACCTCGATTTAGACAGGAAATATCAGCACACTGAGTGTACTTGCGCGGGCAAGCTGTCCGTAACTGTGTTATCAGATGTTTTGGCACGACAAGGCAGCAACACCCGCAGTACCAAAGAAGAATGCCCAGGGGACTGCACCGCCTGCAGTAACAACCACAGTATTAGGATATTTGCGCGGAATTGCTAGAGCTTGACCATCCGTGATTCTTTAACGTCCACCTTATATGAAGTAAACGATGTTTCTGCATTTACCCCTCAGGTGTTCTCGCAACCACTGCTTTAAGCAGTAATGGGACACACGTCCATAAGTATAGTAGCGTGACCTTTTTTGTGATCAGCTGCCATGGTGTTTCCAGAAACTTAGCAAGAAATTACGAAGCAGCATTAAAGTCTTGCCCACTCACTGAGAAGGAATCTTTTTGGTAAAGATTTTTGTAAATAAAACTATTGCGTGTCTTCTATGAGCTGAAACCACGATATGATTACGAGGCACACTTCACTTCAAGTCTTTGGAAAAGTCGAACACCTAAGGTTTTTTAACGTGCATGTAAATGCTATGTCATGATCATCACCATCATCATCAGCCTGCCTACGTCCACTGCAGGACAAAGGCCTCTCCCATGTTCCGCCAGTTAACCCGGTCCTGTGCTTGCTGTTGCCAATTTATACCCGCAAACTTCTTAATCTCATCTGCCCACCTAACCTTCTGTCTCCCCCTACCCCGCTTCCCTTCTCTGGGAATCCAGTTGGTGACCCTTAATGACTAGCGGTTATCCTGTCTACGTGCTACATGCCCGGCCCATGTCCATTTCCTCTTCTTTATTGCAGCTATGATATCCTTAACTCCCGTTTGTCCCCTAATCCACTCTGCTCTCTTCTTGTCTCTTAAGGTTACACCTACCATTTTTCTTTCCATTGCTCGCTGCGTCGTCCTCAATTTAAGTTGAACCCTCTTTGTGAGTTCCAGGTTTCTGCTCCGTAGCTAAGTACCGGCAAGATACAGCTGTTATATACCTTCCTCTTGAGGGACAGTGGCAATCTACTTGTCATAATTTGAGAGTGCCTGCCGAATGTGCTCCACCCCATTCTTATTCTTCTAGTTACTTCAATCTCGTGGTTAGGCTTTGTGGGTATTACCTGCCCAAAGTAGACATAGTCTTTTACAACTTCAAGTGCACTATTACCTATCGCAAAGCGCTGCTCCTTTCTGAGGTTGTTGTACATTACTTTCGTTTTCTGCAGATTAATTTTAAGACCCACCTTTCTGCTCTCCTTGTCTAACTCCGTAATCATGAGTTGCAATTCGTCCCCTGAGTTACTAAGCAATGCAATGTCATCGGCGAAGCGCAGGTTACTGAGGTACTCTCCATTAACTCTTTTCCCTAACTGTTCCCATTCTAGGCTCCTGAAAACGTCCTGTAAGCACGCAGTAAATAGCATTGGAGAGATTGTGTCCCCCTGCCTTACACCCTTCTTTGCTATGTAGCTATGTAGACCTCAAAAATTCTACCTCCATCGAAGTACGACCTCGACAACTTCGATCATGCCCGTGTAATCTGGGTACACAGACAAGCATTGTAACCACAGTGCACCCGTATATTTTTTGTCTCTGCTGCCATCCCGCAGCCTCCGACGATTGTTATCGTCGTCTGCTTCATGCCTGCGCACTGTCTTCTCGCTTCCTGTTTAAGCAACGCAGACCAACTACACTCAGCGACCTTCTGCGGCACATTAACCACACTGTTCCTTTGGAACGGGACAACTCATACTGAAACAGACAGACGAGCTTTTTAAGTACATTTTGCTAATTTGTAAGTGCTGACGTAGTGTCAAAGGATAAGTACGCGGTCTTTTTTTCAAGTCAGAACTTTGTAAAAATTTATTTATTCATGCTCTTGCCAAAGCTAAGATGGCATACACTTTCTGTCAATAAATGCATGTTATGAAACCTTGGTGTCATGTTTTCAAAGCCAAGATTTATTACATTGCACACTTAACAAGAAACATGATGCTCAATGACACACTGTGTAAAATGGGTAAATAATACTAGAACGCTAAATATATACATGATGCCAGGCTTGCCTGATGAAATGAAGTCACGTGATATCTGTTGTGTGCATCATTTCAGAAGGCTGACGAGCACACGAAAAAGTGTTGATACCCCTACATGACTGTGAAAAGGTGGATAATTGAACACTGTTATGCACAACACTTCTCGAATGGAGAAGCTGACTTGCAAGTAAAACAACACTAAATAAAGAAAAGTTAAAAGGAAAAAAATGGTGATGCCCATTGTTGTTACTGTGGTGATGACAGCAAAGGCTGAGGAGTTCGAGGCACAACGACCGCCAAGTTAGCTGAACGCAAGCTCCTCACTTCATCGACAAGCTTCAGATTATGTAAACAAATCACGGGATATATTGCAGACTCTGTAATGCAAAAGTATACTGAAACAGAAGTGATGCTTTACCTGTTAGAGTCGGAGTGGAAGCAAAACGTGGCATTTGTGATTGATTTAGAAAGGAAAGTTAATTATTAAGAGAGAAACAGCCAACTTTTCTTTGCCCATTCATAACACAGCCCAACCACAAGAAGTTAAACAGATTGGCTTCACTCAGCTTTTTCCGAAGCTTGGCACAAGCACCTAAATGTAGCATTGTTCAGTATGACCTTGAGGTGCAGCCTCATTTACATAAGCGTGTCGTTAATCACTTTATCAGTAGCAGCAGTAAACACAGCAAATATGTAAAGAGTACATAACCTATATTGTTAGGTTGTTGCACCAATTTCTGCCCACATATAATTGATGTTTTTTTGTTTGTCCTAAGAAACGTGTGCTCCACCTGTCCATGGTGGGCATTACTTAACTTATTAAGTCATTTCCCTCAGCGTTCGTTAAGAGAAGCCATTAATTCTTGATGGTTATCCAGTGAAAATGCAAAAGTTTTGTGCCTAGCTAATTTAGAGACACAAGACAATAGTAACATGCATTGCAACGACCACTGCGTCTGATTTATTGGTCCATTGATCATCATTTTTTCCTGCCAAAATATTGTCCATTTACTTACACATTGAATATTAATGTAAAAAGCTGGGGCTTCAAAAATATTCCATTCTGTATAATAACAGTGATCATTCTTTGTTAGCGCTTTTTACCGTGAACTAGTTTGCTGTCTGCTGAAAAAGTATCTTCTCATGCCTATAATGCAAGCCAAATAAATAATAAAGTGATTTATGAGGTACGCTAATCAGGCACATCATACTTGTCTCTTGGATCAACCTCCTGGATAACCAGAGTGTACCCAGGATAGAGAAATTAGCTATGTAACCTCCACTTAAAAAACTCAGGGCGTCGAACATGATGACAACTGTACGCAGGGCTGCACTGTCAACAGCACTCGTAATTTGCCGACAAAGACATAGCCCTTCTGCTGGATAAGCACAAAAAACAGGCCCGCCGATGCTGGGGAACCCTACCGAGTGGCTTGGTAAATGTTTTCCCTTTTTTTCTTCTCAGTTCTTGCCTCAGCGCGGTAAAAAAACCAATGCGCAGCATATATCATACAAATAATATGAGCCGGCTAAACAAATACGCTCATCACATGTAGGCGTTGAATCATCGCAAATTAAACACCATCGCCTGCAGATAGACACAATTGTTTTACAAAACAACTTTCTTTTGCGAAAGTTAGATTAAGCAATATTTTACATAGGATGCAGTAGCTAAATACTTGAATGCGCGTGTTATGGTTCGGGCGCTGTAACCACGCTAGCCCACGCATGATTGTTCTTTAAATGAAAAAGTGTTGCTTACCTGTCAATAGACGACGAAAGTGCAGGCTTTCCTTCTTAACAGTTTGTTGTTTGTTGCCTATAAAAACAAAAGCGAAGGAAATACACCGCGAATGCTGTATGCTTGGCTTTGTTTACTCACCTTACGGTAAAATTTTCATGACGTATTCTTGCTCTTCTCCGCTTGCCATATTATTCAGCGACAAAAATAATCTACGGTCGTGGCGATGACATTGTTTTCGCAGCCATGGAACGCATTGAACGCCATGGAACGCAAAATGCGGCTCGCACAGACGATCAGCTGCTTTTTTTTTCACATTACACACAACAGCCATTATGTGACTTGGACTGGATGCAGAAACGACAAACATGTTGCTTCGACTCTAAAAACACCTGTTTATCATTTACTTTCAGCCATATATTTATTTGATGTTAGTGCTAGAAACCTCTAAATCAAATTTCTTTTCATTTACGTGGGATAGTTTTTACTGTTACATGCTCGCGAATAAAATAAATAGAATATACGACCCCTTCACGGCTGTCACCCAGAAAGTCGCTAAAATCCTCAAAATTTCCTCTTCAAACAACGAAAAAACTAAGCATTTTTTCCCTCGTGTAAAAAAATAAATTCAATATACGGCCCTTTGCATTTTTCAGCCAAAAAGTCGCTGAATTCCTTAATTTTTTTTCTCAAAATACCCAGAAAGTACTACGGATTTCTCGAAATATTTACATAAAGTAGACCAACTGACCCACTTGTCTTTTTTACACACTATAGGTGGCAACGAGCGCTTTTCATTTGCCCCATTCGAAAACCGTAGGAGTTTCTGGCGTGGGTGGCGCCTCAAACGTGGCGACGTAACACGGAAAACGGAATATAGAATACGGAATAGAAGTACGCTATACGGCTGCAGAATACGACACTGCCACATCGGCTTGTGACGTCACGCACGCCATGGCAAAATGGCGGTCGCCGGTGCCGGGTGGAGTTTACAGCCGACCTCTTCTGCGGCTTATTTCGAACTGAAAATATCTCTTACAGTTCGAATTTCACACGCCTACAAGCATGTTTGAGCCTCTACCTTGGTTTCTTCTAAAAAACCATCAATTGTTGGGTGACCATTTGATAACTCCTTGAACTAAAACCGCTTGCGAGCATATCCTTACAGCACTAAAACTATGGTGCATTTGCTTATAAAATGAGGATTCCGGTACATATGCGCGTGAAAATGCGCACTTACGTATTCGGTATAGCGGTTGATGGACAACCAGACCCAAGCATTTGCTTCAATGTTGCCAAATGTTTTCGGCCATGTGACAATAATATACTTATTCCAGTGTTATCTCATGCATTTATATTATTATTATTATTATTATTAATTATATTATTACTTTTTTTACAAAACGTGCAACGTATAATTTTTTTACTCGGTCAATATTCTGCCGTTATGTTAGGTTTATGATATCAGTGATCATTGTGTTATTTCTGACAGCATGCTAAATGTTTTCTGCTTGCCATGAGAGTACTTCCATGCAAGGCCTTCGTTCTGTGTTAGCAGGATATCTCTCGGGAATTCAGTTCTCCTACATCCTTCCAGGAACAAGGGAGAGGCCTTTGTCCTGCAGTGGACGTAGTCAGGCTGACGATGATGATGATGATGTCATCCACAAATTGTGCAGCGTCATATGCCTTGCTCAACTTAAGTATATATGCATATCTGATCCGGAATAGACTTGCTAAATCCAGCAGTAACAGCACCGAGTGCGTACGGGAAAATGTACACCCATCGTTTTGCAAGAAAAGATTATAGGTCTCGTTTCAACACTGCTAGAATATTATCCTTGCCATCTCTTTACTTCCGACGAAATGGCACTGCGCTCTTATGTCTTTACAAGTTAGGTTAGGGTGAGATATTCTGCTCTTCTCAATTCCTGCTGGTTCAGGGTAAGGCATTGTGCCTTTCTTAGTTGTATTATACTCAAATTCCGCCTAAGTTATCCAGAGAGTATTGATCTTTGCTTGTACCTACCAGTTGCTTCGAACATTTCAATCTTCACATGATACCAAGTCTCTTTAACGTAAGCTTTTTTAATTCGTTATGTTCTGCATGGTCCACAGTCATTTTTCAGTGGCACCTGTTATGCAATCACCAATTTGGTCACGCGCAGCACCGTAGTTGTACTTCGCAGCCACCAGCGGGGTCCTTAACCACATTGCGCAAAATAGGAAAAAAATATTACCCATAACATATTGGGGCTCTAGCCCGGGTCCGCTGGACGCCAGCCCACTATTCTACCACTGAGATACGGCGGGGCTTGGGATTCATTGGCAAACATGCCTTAGGCAGGCTTGATGTCGGCAAAAGAATCGCGTTAATACGATTCATAAAGCGTTTAAAAAAATGGTTGAACATTAAGCTTTGCATTTAGGAGTTGAACGCGCTAGCAAAATCTGACCCCCAGTGCATCCTTAAACCGCTAAGTGCACACTTATTAATGTGCTTTGTTACAAGAGCACGCATGCACACAAGCACCCACACAGTAGATAGAAACAGCGCGCGCTATTATCACCGCATGGGCTCGTTTTCGTCATGACACTTGTCGAAAAAAACGCGTTAACGGGCCCTTAATCACACTTTCAAATAACAATGAATTGAATTCATATAATGAGCTTATTGCCTCACGAACTCAATGCCGCAAAAGCTTTAAGAATCTGTCCAGTGCGAGTAAAGTTACAAAGATTTGCACATGACATGCTGCGATTGCATTATCTCTTCTTTCGTCCCAACAAAAGCGCTGGAAGCTAAGCAGGCAGGGGTGGTAGGGGCAAAAACACTACGGCGCCTCGGGACCTTGAGCACTTTTTTTTCTTAGAAAGTGCAGCTTTTTCAGTGCGATCGCGCGCGCACGCGTGGACAAGTAGCAGCCTCCCGTGACCATCTCGGTAACTTGATTTTTCGTTCACAGAAACACAGACAATTTTTTCCTGACATGATGATGATGATGATGAGTGGTATTTATTGGCGAAACGACCAGTTGATAGCCGAATAGTGCCATTTCAATAGACTAAAAATATAAAATATGATAAGATGTGTGGCTGTAAAGTGGCCTTAAAATTCTTCGCGCTAAGGCGGGTAAAAACATAGAAATATTAAAATCATGACAGAGCCGTGAGGTATGCGTAGTGAAACTGGATGACAAAATGTCATGATAATAAAACCATGACGGAGTTGTAGTCACCGCAGCCACGACCACGGTACAGGGGTCGTGCTAGGGATCACTTCAAAAAATGAGGTGAAAGCTGTCAACATCTTTTAAAAATGTGAAATGTGATTGCAGTTCAGAAATCGGATACCTACCGATGAGCATCCCAAGGTGTAGTGAGAGGTGCTGTCGGTAGTGCAGTAAAAAGTTTTTTTTTCTTAGAGCATTCGTTGCACTGTACGAGAAAGTAGAGAGCCGTAAGTGGTACTCCACATCTTTTACACAATGGTGGATTGCCGGTGGACAGAACATACGAATGTGTAGAGTGTGTATGTCCCGTTTCTAACCTTGTGTTACTTTTGTGTATCGTGATTTCGATACTGGTGGCCAATTACCTAGTTGCGGCCTCATAGCGTGGAGGTTATTGTTTGGGTGTCTATCCCACGTGCTCTGCGAGTACCTCCTGAGCTTTCGTTTTATAAAAGATTTCAAATCAAGTGCAGGGATTGTTATTGATACATTGGAAATGTTGTCGTTGGCGAAAGCAGCCAACTTGTCGGCCAATTGTGGGCACGCCAGCACTGTGAAAGCAATGTCGCCTAATCTGCGGCCTGTTTTGCTCGAACAGGTTTTCTTCGTCTGCGCGTCAATACAAGCTGGGGCATACAGCGCATGCGTGGCCATACCAGCTGCTGACACCGCTGTTATCGATCACGGACACATTGTCGACGCTACCCTCGAGCGCAGGCACTCTGGAACGCGCATAGAGCGGTTCCTCGCGGGACCAATAAGGTTGGACCCCCTGCCAGCAGGGTTCAGTTGGCATGGCAGCACTGCGAAAGTAATGTTGCCTAATCTGCAGCCTCTGTTGCTCGAATAGGTCAGTTTCTACTCAGAATACTGTTACAAAACTGACAACAGATTTGTTGTTGTGCTGCCGTGCCCAAGCGTACTGCTCTCTGGATTTTTCTCTTTGTGCCTGCTATTGTCTGGTGATGTTGAACTCAACCCAGGTCCTGATGTGAAAGTCCTCCTAAAGGAACTGTTTGAAGGTCAGAAGTGTATAAGGGCAGATATGAGTGCTCTAGGAGAAAGAATGACTATAACAGAAGACGCCACTCAAGAAATCAAAGATCAGGGTAAAAAAAAAATAGGCCAGCTAACGAAAACCGTCACGACCCTTAACGTGACACTATCAAGACAAGAAAAAAGGCTAATAAGCTTAGAGGATAGGAGTCGATGGAATAATCTTTTGGTCTTTGGGGGCGAGACAGAAACCACAGAAGACCTGGAACAAGTGGTACTGCAAGACATATTCGTTCGCACGCTTGACGTCGAACTAAATAAGTTGAACGTATCCACAGAATAGGCCGAAAAGGGGGCCGTTCGCCGTGTCCGGTCATTATGAAATTCTACGACACCCGAGAGAAGTTAACAGTTTACAACTATTGCAAAAAGCTTAAAGGCAGCAGTATATCAGTTTGGGACGACTTTTGCAAGGAAACTCTAGCCAAGTGTAAGCTATTATGGGAATCAGGAAAAGAAGAAAGAGATGCAGGAAAACGCATGCGTTTGAATTACGATAAGTTCGTCATAGACAAAGACGTGCGTTCCTGGGACTATGACAAAAACTGCCGAGTGAAGCTTAAGCGTACAAAGAAGAAACCACATCACTCTGACGACGATGACGGATGCCATTCGCTGTCAAGTGCATGCAGCCTTCGCTTAATTAATCTAAATGCTCGGAGCCTTATCAATAAAGTTAGTGACAAAAAATATATATTAGCAAGTTTTAACCCACACGTAATCACCGTCACAGAAAAGTGGCTGCGACCGGAAATAGCGGATAGCGAAATTGTACCACCCGGCTACAAAATATTTAGGAAAGACCGCGATACATGAGGTGGTGGTGTGGCAATCCTACTTCAAGAAGATGTTGGAGCAATTGTTATGGAAGTATTACGCCACCATGAAAGTGTATAGGTAAAAATAAATTACCCAAAAAACTTCCCTTGTTTTGGGTGCCGTTTACGGGCCTCCAGGCACCCCTAGTTCATACCTAGAAAGTTTGCACCAATACCTTGATGGTATTGCTACCCGGAATTGTAGAATGGTTATTGCGGGAGATTTCAATCTTCCTGGAAATAAATGGACCACTTTTTCAACTAAATCGAAGGAAGCAATAGACTGCCAACGGCTTTTAGACAAGACATTCAGCTATCACCTCACGCAGGTCGTCATTGACAGTACACATGAAGCAGAGTATACGCATTCCATGCTGGATCTAGCTCTTAAAGACGGGTGAATCGACCCATACAACGTTGCAATTGAACATGGATTTTCGGACCAAAAACTTGTTTCAGTTGAGATAAGCATTTATGATGCCTTGCCGTGCAAAAAGAAAAGCTTCAGACATGTGCGCAACTTGAACAAGGCCGACGCTGACGTTGTATTGCTGACTGAAACGTGGCTTACTTCAAAAATTAACAACAGTGAATTGTTTGATTCTACAAAGCGTTTCAATGTGTATCGTCGTGATAGAGGTGATAGATGCGGCGGTGGTGTACTTGTTGCTGTAGCGGATCATATTTCTTCGTCTTTTGTGCCTGTTGTAACCAATTTAGAGATCATATTTGTTGAAATTTGCACATGTTATAAAAAGATTATCTTGGGTATCTGCTACCGTCCACCGTCCTGCGATCCGAGCTTTGTTAATAGCCTTCACGATGTGGTTAACATAGTTATGGAACGTTTTCCTATTGTACCAGTCCTTTTAGCCGGAGACTTTAACTACCCAAATATATTTTGGTCCAGTGATGTACCTCAGCTAAGTCCGTTCTCTACTGACAGTTATAATTTTTTGAGCTTTTGTTCCGATTTCAACTTTACGCAAATTGTCACCCAACCAACCCGCATTACACCTACTACTTCGAGCGTTTTAGATCTCGTGTTAACCAACGTGCCTGACCTGTTCATGTCTCCACTTTGTTTGCCTCAATTAGGTGATCATTTTTTGCTCCATTTCACTATGGATGTTTGTGTTCCTCACCATGAAAATTACACTAAGCGCATTAAAGATTACGCTGCTGTCGATTTTGATGCCATCAATAGAGAACTTTGTTTATTTCTGGACAGCTATCTTGATGAATTCGAGGCTCGTTCCGTTAATTCGAACTGGATTTTGTTAAAAAAAAAGTAGCATACCTAACTGAAACGTTTGTTCCCCTGAGGCTAGTCACCACCAACAAGCATGCTCCCTGGTATAGCCAATCTTTGAAAAGGTTGGCTAATAAGAAAAAAAGGCAGTTTCGGTCCGCTAAAGTTTCTAACTCGCAGGCCAGATGGGATTCTTACTACGTTGCTAATGGGGAATATAGGAGGGCCACAAAAGCAGCAAAGGAAACCTACTTTAATAACACACTCCCCAATATGTTAGCCAACAACCCGAGACAATTTTGGAGGGTAGTGAATGAAAAAGATACTCGCGAAATAACACTTAAAACTTCGGACGGGGTAACCCATAAAGATGACTGCGCTGTTATTCTCTGTGACACCTTTGCGGCAGCGGTGTCAGGTCTCCTCAACAAAGGTTCAAATCCTGTTTGTCAAGCTAGTGGTTATCTCCCGATGGAAGCAATTCGTTTCGACACAGCAGGTGTACAAAAATAATAGAAAATCTTAAAGTCTCGTCTTCCGCCTGAATTGACAACATTACTTCCAAGTTTTTAATCAACACTAAAGTCTACAGCGCCATAATCTTAACAAAATATTTGAGCAATCTCTGGATGCGGGCTGTCTTCCGGATGATTGGAGTGTGGGAAGAATTATTCCATTCTTTAAGTCAGGTGATAAACTTTGTCCGGAAAATTACAGACCAGTATCAATCACTTCGATACCATGCAAAATAATGGAACACGTAATTTATTTGCAGCTTGTAAAATTTTTAGAGGGCAATTCTTTCTTTACTGATTCGCAGCATGGATTTCGTAAAAACTTTTCCGGTTGATCGCAACTAATATGCTTTATACATGATTTGCATTCTATTCTCGACAACGGCACACCCATTGACTGTATCTTTTTAGATTTCTCAAAAGCGTTTGACAAAGTACCTCATGATTTACTCATTTTAAAATTACGGAGCCTCAATATAGATGATAACGTCCTCGCGTGGGTGATTGCTTTTCTCAGTAACCGTTCCCAACTTGTAACTGTTAATAACTTTGTTTCGCCCAGGGTCCCGGTTGGCTCTGGGGTCCCGCAGGGCTCCGTGTTGGAACCATTGCTCTTTCTGGTCTATATAAATGATTTGCCTCCAAACATTACTTCTTCAGTGAGTCTTTTCGCAGATGACTGCGTAATTTATCGGGCAATTAAGGGTCATTCTGACGTTCTAGAATTGCAGGCTGATATGGATCGGGTTCAGATATGGTGTGAGACTTCGGGCATGGCGTTAAACGTTAACAAATGCAAGTACATGCATGTTAATCGACACAGCACTAGTATCAGGTCGTATCATATTAATAATGTTGTTCTCGAAGTAGTAAATTCTTATAAGTATCTGGCTATCCACATAGCTTCTACATTGTCTTGGAAGACACACATTAAATATATTGCAGGTAAAGCTAATAGCACGTTGGGTTACCTTCGAAGAAATTTTAATCAGGCACCCGTTTCCTTGAAACTCTTACTCTACAAAGTATTGGTACGTAGCAGATTAGAATATGCAGCATCTGTTTGGGACCCTGGTCATGACTCGCTTATCTATGAGTTAGAACGAGTGCAGAATCGGGCAGCGCGCTTCATCCTTTCAAATTACCATCGCACCTCGAGCGTCACATCAATGAAAACTACACTAGCATTACCCCTACTGTCTCTTCGCAGGAAAATGTCTCGGCTGTGTATATTCCATAAAATTTACTTCACCAATCCGTTACTCAGAAGCAGATTATTGGCCCAACCAACTTACGTTTCCACTCGCATTGATCATCGCCATAAAGTAGGACTTCCTTTAGCGCACACCAAGTGTTTTCATGATTCATTTGTGCCAAAAACATCTGTATGTTGGAATCATCTTCCTTGTGATATTGTTGGTATAAAAGATGCTGCTTTATTTAAAATTGCCGTCACTAATTTTATTTGTACGTAGCCTCAGTTCAACCCTGTAGCAAGCAATGATTGCAATTTTTCTGTTGTTGTATTTTGCTTTGTATGCTGTACATGTATGTATGTACCCACTCCCCTCTGTAATGCCCTCGGGCCTTGAGGGTAACTGAATAAAGTAAAATAAAATAAAAAGATACAAGCATAACTGATATTTTGTCGTTTTCTTTGGATGCGTTCAGTGAGAAAACTGACGTCAATAAGATGTGTTTAGGGTTTAAAGAAATTGTCACGCTTTGTGTCAAAAAATTTGTGCCCTTTCAAAAAAAAGAAACAAAATAAACAGAATTCTTGGATGAATAGGAAGATAATACATTTGAAGCGTGCCTTTAACCGCAAGGCAAAAAGTAAACAAAGATTAATCCAAGATACGAAGTTTATGAAGGCTTTTGCGTGCTGAACTGAAAGAATCAAAAACAAAGTATTACGAAGAAATATTTCCGACATTCATGAAATCTTCCCCCCATTGTTTTTGGCGTCACTTGCCTCAGAAGAAAGACCACTCAAGACGCGTGCATTCTCTTCTTGTCAATGATGAATCGGTGACTGACTGCTCTTCCATCGCTTACCTACACAACAAATTTTTGCAGTCAGTGTTTACTGCTTGTCCCCATAATGGTGATGCATCCACGCCACTTCCTTCCCAGTTGTCAGTTATGCCTGACGCTCAGACCACTTATGGAGGCGTCGTGTCATTGTTACTGAACATGAACGTGAAAAAGTCGATTCGGACCAGATGGCATACCAAATGATTTACTGCGAAGGTATGCGGAATAGGTTGCACACAATTTATACTAAATATATAATGCCTGAATAGAGCAAAAGCGTGCCCCAGACGACTGGCTTGTGGCGAAGGTCGTGCCAACGCGTAAGGGTGGAGACCACCAAAAGGTGAAAAATTACCGTCCAATTTCCCTCATCTGTGTATGCTGCAAGCTTTTAGAGCATATTATATCCAAAGCTATGTATACGTAACTTGAGGGCACAAAAATTTTTTTTCTAATCACCGTGGTTTTCAGCAGAATTTATCCATTGTAACCCAATTATTAGAAACAGTCGATGACTTGACGCGTGCCTTAAATATTAATGTTCAGATTGACGCAATATGTCTCGACTTCTCCAAAGCCTCTGACAAGGTTCATCACAGGGAGATATTAAGTTAGCGCAGCTAGGCATAACTTATAACATAATACAGTGGATAAGTGCGTACCTGACAAGCAGAACACACTATGTGGAAATAAACGGCTTCAAATCTCAGTCAATAAGCGTTACCTCAATAGTACCGCAAGGTTCAAATTTAGGACCAATATTCCTCTTAAGTTTCATAAATTACATTTCATGCGGCATAGATAAAAGTACTACAGTGCGACTTTTTGCAGACGACTGCGTAATTTATTAAGAAATACAGTCAGCTGACCAAAAAACGTTTAATGATATTCTTGATGCTGTCAGTAATTGGTGCACTGAATGTAAAATGGAAATAAATGAAACTAAAACAGTTGCTTTGCGTGTCACAAACAAAAGTAAGCGTGTCTTGTATTCTGATTGCCCTCTATGTTCTACCCGGCTGTCTACCGTCCATAAAATAAATTATTTAGTGTTACAATATCCAGTAATCTAAACTGAAGGACCCATTTGGAAAACATTTGTGCGGTGGTGGAGAGAAAACTATGGTACTTGAGAAGAAAAGTAAGACTTGCTATGACTCCTGTTAAGCTAGCAGCATATCTTACGTATATTCGGCCAACATACGAATATGCCAGCATTGTGTGGGATCCC
This sequence comes from Rhipicephalus annulatus, assembly GCA_013436015.1. Classification (NCBI taxonomy): domain Eukaryota; kingdom Metazoa; phylum Arthropoda; class Arachnida; order Ixodida; family Ixodidae; genus Rhipicephalus; species Rhipicephalus annulatus. Next base: position 153,067 of record WOVY01000380.1, on the reverse strand, counting down.
TCGGAAATCAGCCTCAATAATTTGCTAGAAAGAGTACAAAGGCAACCGCCAGGTTTATTCTTTCAAAGTACTCCTCGACTGAGTCAGTAAAAGAAATGCTACGCTCTTTTGAACTGCCCACTCTAGCCGAACGACGGTAATTGGCAAAAATGAATTTCTTGTTTTTATTGTAAAAAATAAATTAAACTTAAACACAACAAAATACTTAACGCCACGTCGCGGAAAAAACCTAAGAAGTGTAAACGATTACACATACGAAGTGTCACAACAGCGTGCCAATGTATATGCGAATTAATTTTTTCCAAAAACAATTCGTCAGTGGCATGCTTTGCCATTACCGCTGGTTCATTGTGATTCAATGAAAAAATTTGAGGAAGGGCTCAAAGATATTTTTATGTGAGCATGGTCTACTATGTTAATTTATTGCAATTTATTTGTATGCTTACTACGACTGCACTGTTCTTCCTTCAGACTCAATACCGGTGTTTCCAATGTATGCCATGTAACATTTCCAAGTTCTAGTGTTGCTGTGTAAATTGTTGTATGATTGAAATGTATTGATGTTTGTCATTCTTAGCACGTCCCACCCCTGTAACAGCCGAGAGACTAACAATATTTGGAGAATAAATAAATAAATAAATAAATAAATACGTTGCCTTGTATCTCACTCTGCCCTGACACCCAGGAGACTATAACATGCTGTTTTGATGTGCACAGTACGCACAAAAGTTAGTAAAATGACACCAGCACGGGTTTCGTGTGTTTTTGTGTTTTTGGTAGTTTTCAGGGCTTTAAGCAAACTTAGGGAATTTGTGTAATTTTGTTTGTTAGATGTGTTTTACGAACGCCAATATTGCGTAAGCATCTTCTGTGAAAATGCTTGCATCACGATGAAAAACGCCGGCCTCGAAAACAAATTGGCCTACCGCTGCACATTACACAGAAGTGTTGGTCTTTGAGGAATCGGTAAAGAACTCAGGGCATGTGTATTTATGTTGTAGTTCTAGGATGTATGTATGTATGTATGTATGCATGTATGTATGTATGTATGTATGTATGAATGTATTTATATATGTATGAATGTACGTATGTATGTATGTATGTAGGTATGTATGTATGCATGTATACATGTATGTGCACAGGTGGTGCGTGCTTTGTGACTTCAACAAAAGAGACATCACAGTCTATAAGCTGCCACTGCCACGGTGGCAGATATGCTGCTGGAGCCATCAAACTGTGTTCCAAAAGAGGCACACCTGTTTCTTCGGTCAGGCCCCTTACCAGTGTGAGTAGGGCTTCCTCAACGAAGGACGATTCTAGAATAAGCCTTAGAAAGACAAATGAATAATTGTGAAATGAGAGGAGTGTTTCTTGTCTGCCTTCACCTTCAGAAAGTACAAAAAAGACAGGTAACTTCTTTGTAGGTGGAGCAACCATTCATTCAAATCCACGTACAGGCTTTGCACAGGGCTAGTTCGAAAAGCGCCCGTAGACAGACGAATGCCTAGATGGTGGACAGGGTCGAGATTCTTCAAAGCTGATGGTGTTGCCAACTGATAGATTATAGCACTGTAATCTAGGCATCTGTATACGAGGCTTTTATATGAACTCATCAGACATTTATTGTCACTGCCCCACGTGCTGCGTGACAACACTTTCAAAATATTCATTGTTCTTAAGAACCTGTCTTTTAAATACTTGATGTGTGGGACGAAGGTTAGTTTTGTGTCTAATATTAGTCCAAGAAACTTGTACTCGGTCTTCATTGACAGAGAATCACCATGCAAGTAAATGTCGGGGTCAGCATGAAGGCCCCTCTTTCGGCAGAACAAGACACAAGTGCTCTTTAGCGCGTTGAGTATAAAACCATTCTCATCTGCCCATTGACATACCTTGTTCAACCCTAGTTGAACTTGGCGTTGGCACACTGAGATGTCGAACGATTTGAAACCAATCTGTACATCATCGACATATATGCAGTAAAGATATTACGTGGGAAAGACAGGTGCAAGAAATTCATTTTAACTAAGAAAAGTGTGCAGTTCAATACACCTCCTTGTGGCACTCCTGTTTCTTGAACAAATATTTGAGACAAAACAGTGCCAACTCGGACACGGAATGTACGGTTGGACAAGTAGCTTTCGATAACCGTCAGCAATCTTACCTGCCCACATAAATGTGAATGGTCTCGAAATAGGCCAATGCGCCGTGTAGTGTCATATGCCTTTTCCATGTCGAAAAACACAGAAAGAAAAACATTCTCATGAACAAAAGCTTCGCGAATTTGTGCCTCGATACGGACAAGGTGGTCAGTGATGGACCGAGTCTCTCGAAACCCCACACTGGTATCGGTCAGTAGGCAATTAATTTCAAAAAAGTGCATCAGGCGCCTGTTAAATTATTTTCTCAAAGACCTTGCAAAGACAGCTTGCTAACGCTATTGGCCTCTAGCTGCAAACTGAGGCCGGGTCCTTGCCTTGTTTATAATTGGGATAACGATAGCTTCCTTCCAGGCTGAGGGTAGCTCGCCGGAAGACGACATCGCAGTATACAGGAAGAGGAGAGCTTTCGGGGTTTCAGGGGGCAGGTGTTTTATCATTTTATATGCCACATGGTCCGGGACTGGGGTATATTTATTGCAGCAGGTAAGTAAGGCTTGTAGTTTAGCCAAACCGAAAGGTTCATTATATGCCTCATTTTTTGTGGGTTTGCGCTGAAATCTCTCTTTTTATATTGTGGTTTTGTATCGTCGCAAAGCTTCACAATAGTGTGATAAGCTGGAGACCTGTTCCAAGTGTGCTCTGAGAAAGTTAGCCTGGTCTTTCAAACGTTTTCCTTGTGTGTTCACTAGAAGTGAATGTGCTTTTCGTCCTGCCACCTTAACAACCATGTTCCAGACTCTCACCTGATCTGTATAAGAATTAGTTCCGGTTATTAATTTGTGCCAACTTTCTGTTCTCACCTGTCGACACGTCCTCCTTCTTTGCGACTTGATGTTTGTAAAGTTTACAAGATTCTCGGCTGTAGGCGGGTCTCTAAGCAACTTCCGTGCCTTAATTTGTTTTTTCACACATCACGACACTCATTATTCAACCATGAAACTCGTAGTTTGCCTGGCGGTCCACATATTTGGGGAATACATTTTGTTGCTGCATCAACCAAGAAAGCTGTAAAGTAGCACGCAGCATCCTCTATGCTGAACGCTGCCATGTCAGTCCAAGAGAGTCATTTTTGAAACTTTTCCCAATCGGATTTGTTGGTGAGCCCTTTGGGAACCTGCGCAGGACATGTATTTGTTATTGATGTGCTGATCACGATAGGAAATAGGCAACTATACCGCATGGATTATTTCTGGCTTCCCATTAAAGTAGAGGCAGGAGTCACGGGAATGTTATGCTGAGGTCAATTGTTGAGAACGTATTGTGTGCGTTCTAATATACTGGCTTTTCCCGACTTAGGAGGCACGCACCAGAAGAAACAAAGAAACTCTTCAATCAGGCGACCTTGCGCACCGCAGCGGGAGTCTCCTCAGAGGCTCCCATGTGCTATAAAGTCCCCTAGGACAAGGTAGGGTTCTGGCAGTTCGTCTAAGAGGGACTGAAATTTATGCTTTTCAAGACAGTGTTGAGGAGGTGTGTAGAGAGAGCAGATGGTGACGAGCTTATTTAAAAGAACTGCTCGAACAGCAACGTCTCGAAAGATGTTGGCAGTGGTAGGTGTGTGCATGCAATTTCTTGATTGACTATAATGGCAACACCACCAGATGGCACAATGACATCATTCTGGTCCTTTCGAAAGATAACGTAATGGCGTAGAAAGTTAGTGTGTTTCCTTTCCAAGTGTCTTTCTTGCACACACAGCATTTGTTGTATGCTCGTGTAAGAGCTAGTGGATATCGTCTAAGTTTCTGAGCAGTCCTCTGACGGTGCGCTCTCTAGTCTGTGTCATTTTAGTGTTGTGTGGTGCTATGTGTACAAAAGCGGTGCCTTAGGTTACAGGGCCTTTTGGGGGCCCTGTAATTTGTTTTTTTGGCCAGCTGAAAGAGTTGTGCCTATCCTTCAGCGTCTGAGACGCCGGATGATTAGTATTTGTATCCATCACCCCTTGTGCGGTTGGGAATGGTGCCTGCTAGGCAGGCATGAAACAGAACTTTTGGACCTAAGTGCGCTTGCAGTGGTCCGAGGTTCAGCAGACACGGGGGTCTGCTGGCCTTGTTTGTCAGGTGGCGGAGCAGTACAGGCTGTTCCAGCCTGAGACGCTGGTGGCACGAACGTGGCCACACACTGTGTGACATTCGCGGGTGCAGAAACATGTGGCGCGGCGCCCCCGCGTGTCACACATGCGAAGGAGGGATAAGATGGGTTGTGAAGTTCGAAGCATTGACGTCCTTCTTGTAATGACAGATTCAATTTGACCTTCGGTTCTTCTATTTGTTTCTCTTTTTTCCGTGTGGGGCACGATCGAGAGAAGGCAGTGTGATCGCCTTCACCGTTCGAACAGTGAGTTGTTTTTCAGGTGTAGTCATCCTATATGTGTTGAATGGATGCACACTTTGTGCAAGTGGCACGCTCTCTACACCTCGGCGATTCAGACTGAAACGCTGACACTTGAAGCATCAACGAGGGTTGAGAATGTGTGGTCTTACATTGAGCTCACAATTGCTGGTTTCGATTGATTCTGGTAGATCACTTGTTCTGAAGGTAACTATTACGTGTTTTATAGAGTAATAATGTTATTGCCTCTTATTCTTATTCACTGGACTTTGACCACGTTCTGGTCCTGCCAACATTCGAGCAGCTCTTTTTCAGAGAGCTCAGTAAGATCATCATCAAACATTACGCCACGGACAGTGTTCATAGACCTGCGTGGGCACACCAAAATAGTGGTTTTTCCAAACGCTACAAGTTTAGACAGCTTCTCATATTGACTTTTGTCACAAACCTCCCGAAGAAGATCGCCACTTTCCACATTTATCACTTTATAACCTGGGCCTATTGCTTCCGTGAGAATTTTCGACACGAAGAAAGGTGAAATCGCTGGGACTGTCTTCGTTTCGTTCTGGCTGTGGATATTATGGTACTCTTGAAATGTCGGCTTGGTGTGTTAAGCAGGAAACTGTCTTCGGAGCGCCACCTTTTCAGGTAGCAATCAGGAAGGGAAGGGGAAAGGTTTTGCCATAAAACTACTATGAAGTTCGGTGGCGATGGTGGCCACCAACCATCGAGCCCAACATGGGGACGCTACACGGTTGAAAGCAAACACTTGGAGACGCCAGTAATACATTGCCGGTATAATTTGTTACAATTATCCTAGGTTGGATGGCTACAACAGGTTAATCCTCACCGCCAGGAAATTTGGAAGTAGATGGAAAAGAGAAGACGACAGGACCGATAAAATGTGAGAAATAAAGACGAACATTAGGGGGAGAGAGGTTGCAAAAAAGGACTGCCGAGTTGCCCTGGGTGGGTCTGGCCAGGGGTACCGTCTATGTGAAACCGGAGCCAAAGTGGTGTGTTGCCTCTGCCGGAGGGTCTTAAAGGTCTATCACCCAGCGTCAGCTCCACCCCCAAGATCCATTTTTCCCCGGACTCGGCAAAGGCATGCACGGCTGGGTGTGGTTGGGAATCTAAAGCCCCCTGTTAGCTCGGTTCCGTGGTGTCGCTACGCACCACACGCCTGCTTGCGCAGACGGCCCTGCGGGAGGTTTTCGCTCACAACCAACGGGGCCGACGCCGGCGGTGGGTTTTCAGCGGCACGAGCGCTCTTACTATATCGCGTTAAAACAGCAAACGAACAAGCAGTCATCGCACAACGCGAATAGTGAAACAAGTGGGTTTTTCAATGCCCGAACCCATTACAAAAGCTTGTTGTTGTTCAGCTGATGCTGATGCTGATGACCTCAGATGGATGGCGCTCACTCACAGAGGGGGATGGGTCAAGAACCGGGCGGCAGAATACTTTAATGAAACTAAAATGAAATAAAGCCAATCTGAAAAATTAGTTTATAGATAATACTGCCAATAAACAAAAATGTTTGCTGAGCAAGCGCTCAAATCGTCTCTTGTTTTTGGCAGACATCGCTACGAATTATAAACTAAAGTTCTAAAAAGGTTAGGGTTCACTAGCGCACTAATCTTTTAGTTGCGTAGATGTATAGAAACACAGTGGAGCATATATTCCTGTGGTTGTACCCAACTGAAGTACCGCCAAGTGATAAAAGTAATGGTAGATTTACTTGTATTCCTAGCTTTTGTAATGGGGCTACGAAAAATCTTTTTCTCTTGTAAGAGTAACGATGACATAAATAAAAAGAAATGTTCAATTGTTTCAATCTTGTTGCCAAAAATGCACAGCGATGACGCCTTGAGTCAAGCTTTGTTAAGCTAATAACTTTGGCGCACAGCCAACTTAGACATAATTCCTCATCGTCGTCAACCACTGCATGAATAATTGGCACTAAATTTCTTGCAATTGTTTAGCGGATACCACGCTTCCTATGAGAATGACCGAAATAGGACAGCGAATGCCAGCCTACTTCCATAAAGCTTTTATTATGATTGCCGTAGTGGGCATCAAGCAAGCGTGCTTGCAGCAATTAGCCGATGAGTGTTTAGAAAAGACAATAGGAGAACAACAACAACAACAACAACAACAACAACTCTGAAATGCTGCTCGCTTAGTTTTCGCTGTGACTGTGCTCCACCTAACACGCAGGCCTGGCGTTTTCTTTTTTAATCAATGAGCTACGTTCTTGATAACTAACTTTGGCAAATGTACAGATTCTCCCCTTTTCCTTCCTTCAGAGAGCAGTCCGCACAGTTGCGCATATTTGACATTCTTTTTAGTCCCGTTCCATGAATATTGTCTTTTTTGTTTATGCTTCTCATTGTGCGTCGATTTCTTTTTCTTTAAGCGTTTTTGATGTCTTCATTGATTTCAATTTCTCAAGACAGCCTGTAATGTATTGTTAATATTATTGTTCTGTTTTTGTTTGCGGAAGCACGTAAGACTTAAGATATGTTCGTAGACACGTTAAATAACTCAGTGATTGAATATTATTATTATTTAAATGCATGAAAAGTACGACTAGAGAATTTTTTCCTGACATACGACGCCCAGCTATTGCGAAGTTCTCAAGTTTTAAGTTAAAGCAGTCTGTTGTGTTCGCGCAGTCAAAGCTCAGGAATTCCGGTATTCAAATATTCGAGGAATATTGGGTTGCCACGCACACTTCACGTAAGAAATTATATGAATATGAAAAGTCCAGTGGTCAAAAATGTCCTGTTCGCTACAATAAATTATTTAATAATAAAAAGTGTTATGCTCATTTCTCATCATTTGATAGCGTATGCGGAACAGCAGTAGACGGCAGCGAAGTGCCTCTCGTGAAGGACGCTACTACTTTATCCGATGGACAAGCCTCTTCAGCGTAGCTATCGGCCTGCAAGCAACATGATCCTGATGTTGTACGCAGTGTAATGAACAAGGGAACTGTAATGAATGTATGCAGTGTAATGAACAAGCGTACTCACCTGTCCTCCCTTATCGACACGTGTAATGCTGATAAAGGAGCGCTCACTGAAACGTGGCTTTCCCCAAGTGTTACTAGCGACGAAATACTTGAATGTAACGTAGCCTTCAACAGGTCTCGTTGTGATCGCGAAAATAGACAAGGGGGGAGGAGTTTTAATTGCTGTTTCAAATCACTTGCGCTGTATCTACCACGCTGTACCTACCACGTGTTCCTTAGAGCCCATTTGTGTGTGCGTACGCATCAACCACAGTGACATTATTTTTTTGCTGCTGCTACTGACCGCCTGATTTTTTTTCCTCGTTTTGCACTGATTTGCATGACACACTGTCTTATGGTATTACCCGATCCCCATACGGGTCTTTACTTTTGTTGGGTGATTTCAAATCCCTAAGCATTAAGTGGTCTTCCACACGTGCACTTCGAAGCAACTTACCTCGTGAATCCTCAGAATCTTTAAACTTGTTCCATGACTTTCATCTTTCAAAAGCTATCACCGAACCAACCCAAACAATTTTGACTAGCGCAAATATACTCGACCTCGTCTTAACCACCTTCCAAATATGGTTCATGAACTATGCTTTTCACCTGGTTCAAGCGATCACTATTTTGTTAACTTTACCATTCACAGTTTAGTTAAACACCCTGTTTGTCAATCGAAGCTTATTAAAAATACAACAGGGCAGATTTTGCTGCAATTAACCACGAACTTAGTTTGTTTATTGACAACTACATGCTAAAATTTGAAGAACGGTCTGTTGAATCCAACTGCAATAATCTTAGAAATAAAGTTACGAGTTTGGTCAACAGGTACATCCCACTGCGTGTTATTCCAGGTAAACATTGGTCCCCTTGGTTTACTTCTTCGTTATTTAATTACCTGTTAAATAAGAAAAAGTGTGCGTTTAAAAAAGCCAAACAGAGTGATGAATAAAGTTGATGGTGCGCTTATTGAGAATTTACTACGCAGTATAATGAGGAAGTCGAAAAAGTCAAGGAACTTTTTATAAAAACACACTTCCCTCGTTACTTGTAACGAACGCGAAAAAGTTTCGGAATATCGTAGATGGTCATATACAGAATGAAATATTTTTAGGCGAGAGTGATGGCCTAACAATTCTAAGTTCTGAGTGTTGTCTTGTCCTCAATCATGTATTTTCTGAATCTTTTTTATCATCAGCTGTATGTTTTCTCTGTATTACTGAACAAAACTTCCCCGTTATGCAACCTTTTGTTATTGATTTTGATGGTGTACAAAAGCTAATTTGTGGCCTCAAATTATCTTTGTCTAGCAGAGTGGACGACATCAATCCAAAGTTTTTGAAAAGTATGGATCTTTTTTTTTCAACGTTTTTGTCCCAACCGTTTTTCCAGTCCTTAGAATCGTGTTCTTTACCACGTGACTGGAAGGTAGACAAGGTGGTACAATAATTTAAATCTGGTGACGCGAAATTCTCTTTGAATTACCGACCAATATCCCTCCCTAGTGTACTTAGTAAGCTTTTAGAGCACATATTTTATTATCATCTCGTAGCCTTTCTAGATACTAATTCAATCTTCTCTTCTAATCAACAAGGCTTCTGTAAACTTTTTTCATGTAAACACAACTGGTTTCGTTTACACAAGACCTTCTCGTAGCATTGGACAGTGGACTAATCGCTGAGTGTATATTCTTGGACTTCTCTAAAGTATTTTATCTTGCTCCTCACCAGTTACTCCGTTTTAAGCTAAGTATATTAAACATTAACCACAATATATTAAGATGGATTGAACACTTTCTTTCATACCGAACTCAGTTTGTCACTGCCAACAATAACAACTCGCAAGAGTCTCCTGTCACTTCTGGTGTGCCACAAGGGTCAGTTTTGGGCCCGCTTCTTTCTCTTGTATATAATATTGATTTACCTAATATCATCATATCAACAATAAATAATTTGCTGATGACTGTGTTATTTATAAAAATACTTGCACTAGTACTGACACGTACGTAACACGTACATAACTAACGCGTACGTAACCGACAAAGCCAATCGCACTTTTGGCTACCTACCAAGATGCTTTTCGAGGGTTTATCAGCTCTTAACTGATTCCATACACAACCGTTGTTCGTCCTAAGCTCGAGTATGCAAACGCTGTATGGGATCCCGGCATTAACGCTCTAGTTGAAACATTAGAATCCGTAGAAAATTGGAGTGCACGTTTCATCCTCTCGGACTATGCACGTACATGTAGTGTATCATCTATGAAAACAATTAGGAACTTCCACTTCTTTGTTCGCACAGAACAGTGTCCCATCTTGTTCTTTTTTATATAATTTTCTACAATCCACAACGAAAACAAGACCTTCTTTCTAAACCTCACTACATGTCATATTGTCACTGAGTCGTGACGTCGACGAAGAAGCAGAGAGTACGCTGAAATTTAAACTGTTTATTTCGGTGAAACTGTGCCCGGTAAACGAACAGTCGGATCACAGTAGCAGGCTTGCACTGATAGCGGCGAAGGGAGCGTCGGCTGTCGCTCAACTGACAAGCAGCGAAGCGCGTCAGCATTTATACTCTTACCGTCGAATGTTCTAGCGTTATCGCTGGTGGTGGCGTAGGTTTCAGAATAATTTTTACAGTTCGTAGACTAGGCATGACCTTGTTTAAATGATCTACTACGGTCCAGAAGCTTCTCTAAAACTGCAGGCGCGATTTGCGCTGGGAATTGTGTAGTGTTTTGGGACTATAACAAACCTTGGGAAATGGAACGTGGCATTGCCCGCTCTGAAAATGGCATCGTCCCGATGCTTTTACTGAAGATGAAGGTACAACAATCATGCAAGAAAGTACAATGAATAAATTATGATAAATAATATTACAAAAAACACGGTTTCAGTTTGTCAACGCGCATGAAATGGCTTGAGGCGCGCGACATGGATGACTTCAGGTCGCGATTGGCGTCGTTGAGATTTCATGGTGCCGTCGGGGACAACCTCGTAATTAAGTGGGCCGAGGCATCGAACCACCCTGTATGGTCCGAAGTACCGTCGCAGAAGCTTTTCACTGAGTCCACGTCGGCAAATCGGCGTCCACACCCAAACACGTTCTCCGGGCTGGTATTCCACGAAGCGTCGTCGAAGATTGTAACGGTGGCTGTCGTTCGTCTGTTCATTCTTGATACGGAGGCGCGCGAGTTGTCGGGCTTGTTCGGCGCGTTGAAAGTACTCACTCACATCGAGGCTTTATCCGTCGGTAACGTTAAGTAACATGGCATCGATCGTCGTTGCTGGGCTCCTTCCGTAGACCACATTATATGGGGATATCTGCGTCGTCTCCTGCACCACCGTGTTGTATGCGAAGGTCACGTACGGAAGAATGGCGTCCCACGTCTTCTGTTCGTCATCGACGTACATTGCCAGCATGTCGGCCATTGTCTTGCTTAGCCACTCGGTGAGGACCGTTGGTCTGTGGGTTGTACGCTGTCATACGGCGGTGGTTTGCCTGGCGGTATGCCAAGATCGCTTGAGTTAGGTCAGCAGTAAATGCCATTCCTCTGTATGTGAGGAGAACCTCCGGGACGCCATGACGCAGGGCGATATTTTCGAGGAAAACTTAGCTACCTCGGATGCACTGCCTTTAGGCAGGGCTTTTGTCTCGGCATATCGGGAAGGTTGTCGGTAGCTACCACGATCCACTTGTTTCCGAAAGGCTAAAGCCGACGTAGGAAATGGCCTTAGTAGGTCCATACCAATCTGCTGGAATAGTAGGCGAGGCAGTTTAATTGGTTGCAGGAGTCCCGCTGGCCTTGTCGGCGGTGTCTTGCGTCGCTGACAGTCCCGCCATATCCTCATATAACGACTGACGTCGGTGGTGAGACGTGATTAGTAGTACCTTTCTTGTATCCTCGCGAGCGTGCGGGTAACACCGAGGTGCCCTCCCGTCGGATCGTCGTGCCGGCCTTGCAGGAGTTCAGGTCGCCGTGCTGAAGGCACCGCAAGGAGGTACTTGGCTCGAAGCGGTGAAAAGTTTTTCTTTTGGAGAAGACCATTTCGTAGGAATAACGACGCACGTGCGCGCTTCAATACCTTTGGGACTTCGGCGGCTCTACTTTCGAGGTATTCTATTAGGGCCGTAAGTTCCGGGTCGGCACGCTGTCGTTCAGCGAAGTCGTCGGCAGTTATCGTTCCCAAGAAGTAGTCGTCATCCGCGTCGTCGGTCGGTGGTTGGTCGACAGGCGCACGAGTGAGACAGTCGGCGTCGGAGCGATTCTTGCCGAACTTGCAAACGACGGTAATTACATATTCTTGAAGTCTTAGGCTCCTTCATGCGAGGTGACCTGAGTGGTCCTTCATGATAGCCAGCCAACACAAGAAGTGGTGCTCGCTCACAACTTTGAAGGGCCTGCCGTAGAGGTAGGGGCGAAATTTCGACGTAGCCCAGAGGATAGCGAAGCACTCAATTCTTGTTGTGGAATAATTGGCTTCTGCTTTGGAAAGTGATCGGCTGGCGTAACTAATAACCCTTTCATGTCCGTCAGCCCTCTGCACAAGAATGGCGCCGAGACCTACGCTGCTTGCGTCAATGTGTATTTCTGTCTCGGCGAATTCGTCGAAATGGCCAAGTAACGGAGGCGTCTGAAAGCGAGGTTTAACATCCTGGAAAGCGTATTCTTGCGGCGTTTTCCACTTGAACTCCACGGCGGGCTTGGTAAGGTTATTGAGTAGATAGGCAATGTGGGCGAAGTTTTTCACGATTCGCCTATAATAGGCGCGCAGGCCCAGAAATCAGCGCACCGCCTTATTGTCAGTGGGTGGCGGGAAGTATGCGATGGCGGCTGTTTTTTGTAAATAGGGATGAACTCCAGACTTGCTAATCCTATGCCCAAGGAACAAGAGCTCCTCGTATGCAAATTTGCACTTTTTTGGCTTCAGTGTGGGTCCGGACGTCTTGATGGCTTGTACAGCTTCAAGTTGCCGAAGATCCTAATCAAAACTCAAGGAAAACACGACGACACCGTCCAAGTACACAAAGCAAGTCTGCCACTTCAATCCTGCCAGTACTGTATACATAACACGATGAAAGTCTTCCCTCAATCTTTTTCATCGCCTTCGATTTGCCAATAGCCAGTCTTGAGGTTCATTGACAAAAAGTACTTGGCGTTATGGAGCCGATCTAGTGCGTCGTCTATTCGTGAGAAGAGGATACACGTCCTTTTTTGTGATATTGTTCAGTCGGCGATAATCGACGCAGTAACGTAGGATTCCATCCTTTTTCTTCACCAACACCATGGGATACGCCCATGGACGCTTGGACGGCAGGATGATGTGGTCCAATAGCATTTTATCAACTTGTGTCTTTACGGCCTCGCGTTCTCGAGTCAAAACCCTGTACGGACCCTGACGGGGTGGTCTAGCGATTCCCTCAGTTATGATGCGATTTTTCGTGATTGGCGTCTGCCGACTTTTAACGACAACGAAAAGCAATCTTCGTATTGCAGGAGCAGGGACTCGAGCGGTTCTAGCTTATGGTTCGGAAGGCTGGGATTGACGTCGAAAGCAGAGGGAGGGAGCGCTTGGTTTCTCTGAGTCGGTTCCGCAGAATCGGTGAGGGCAAAAGCACTGGCGGCTTCCACGATTTTTTGTATGTATGCCACCACCGTTCTTTGTTCACGTGTTTGTATTTTATGCTGAAATTTGTGAGCATAATCATTGCTTTGCCTCCCCGCAGCTCTGCAATTCTTCTTGCGACGCAAATATTTGGGGTGACCAACAAATGCTGACTGCCATCAACGACGCCTTCCAAGTCAGGTGATTCAGGAGCGCCGACTGAAATAATGACGCTGGAGTGAGGCCGAGTGGTGACTTTTTCTTCCTGCACATAAAGGCATGGTTTCCTGATGGCGTGCGTGGCGGTACTGCTTGTTCTGTGGATAAAGTTATCGATGTTCTTAGGTTGATGACAGCACCATGGAGGCATAAGAAGTCCATGCCAAGGATGACATCTCTCGATTAACGCTTTAAGACAACGAAGTCTGCGGGATACGTACGACCGTTAAAGGTGACTCTTACTGTGCAGATTTCTGCAGGCGTTACGAGATGACCTCTGGCTGTGCGGATTTCGGGGCCTTCCCAAGCTGTCCTTACTTTGTTCAACTTCACAACGGACGGCCCACTGATGACGGAGTAGTGGGTTTCAGTATCGATGAGAGCGGTCACACTGTGGCCGTCGATAAGAACGTCAAGGTCGCTAGTTCACCGTCTCGCGCTACAGTTAGGGCGTGGCTTTTGGTCACGGCTGCGTCGGCTTGTTCCGGTGCTTCCATGTGGCGTCATCAGGTCACCTTTGGTAAATGAGGTTTCGTCGTCAGGACTTTGCCTGGTTGGCGTTGTGTTCGGAAAGCTCCGTCGCGGCGGCGTCGACATCGGAGGATCTTCCGTAGTTCGTCGCACATCAACCGCACCTCCTTCGGTTGCTGCCCTTAGTTTCCCGGATACGGGCTAGGAGACCAACCCCGCACTGGGCCAGAAAACTGCCGCAGGTGGGGTGACATGCGGTGGCTGGGAGACGGCGAAAGGGAGGGACTTCGTGGTGTCCACCGAGTTCCTGTCAGGTAGTTGGCGATGTCGCGTGGCCGTTCCGCTGGCTGCGGACGTGGTGCATTGACGGCAAAGCTACACAGCTTCATATGTCGGTACTGGCTACAGCGGTAAGTGTGCCCGGCCTCGCCGCAGTGGTAATACAGTAAGCGGAGGTCAGGGGTGCGTCAGACGTCAGTCTTCTTTGAAGCGTAGCGTTGTTGGCCGGCCGGTTGGCGGTATGGTGTCGGCGGTGGTGGCGGCTGTTCCTGGCGGAAGAAGTGCGGCGGGCCTGTGTCCTGACGAAAACGTGGGGGGGGGGGGCGTTGTGGTGCACTGCAGTGGAGTAGCTCGTTGCTTCCGGTTCACGCTGCGGTGCTTCTGCGATTCCAAGTAGTAGTAGTAGTAGTAGTAGTAGTAGTAGTAGTAGTAGTATTTTTATTTACAGTGCACCAGATACAGAGGCACTGCAGGGGCAAAGGGCTAAAGGCGAACAGCCTGACAAAGGCCCTTGTCCCTCCGCAGTCCGTGACAGTGCAAAGCTTAGACATCATCACTGACAAACAATATATATATTCAATACAATGGTTTCAAGCAACCTGAAATTGTAAACACAAAATTCAATTCAGTGACGGCCAAACTTGTTCGTGGACAATGTCAGCGATCGAATCAGCTTGAGGCTGCGTTGAAGGTAACAAGTTCCGCAGCTCCCCTCGTACGATCACTCAAATCGTCTCGCGCAGGTCGTCGGTACTTAAGTCATCAGCGCAGTTCAATAAGACGCGGCGGTTGTATTGCGCTGTGCACGTATGAAGCGCCTTTTCTATAGTTGTAGCCTCGGCAAGAAATTCGCTGACAGCCTCGGGCGGGTTCCGGACACGTGCCGGAAACAGCTCCTGCTTGACTGTGCGCATGAGGAACCGCAGCTCCTCTTCCTCAGGCATGTTGGAGTCGGTGTGTCGAAAGAGGCGGGTCATCTCTTCGACGAAGAGGGTCACGCATTCGTTAGGAAGTTGCACCCTTGTCTCCAGAATGTGGCAGCCCTTTTCTTGTGGGCGATGCTCGTGAACGTGTGCAGGAACGTCGTCTGAAAGAGTTACCTGGTTTGTAGGGTGGATTCGCGGTTTTCATACCATGTCTTCATGGCGTCTTATAAGTAGAAATAGACGCGGCGCAATTTATTCTCGGGGTTCCAGCTTTTCAAGGTGGCGACTCGGTCTTATATTTCGATCGAGCTTTCTGGGTGCTCGCTTGACAATCCATGGAATGTTGGACGTTCCTTGGGCTGCCAGAAAGTGACTGGGGCAGGCTGCACGGGGGTGGTCATGGTTGCTGTAGTTGGTGTCGGGATCCGCGTCTGCCTGGCTGCTTCAGGAAGGGGCCCGTACTCTGGTTGTAGTCCCCTCTGCCTGCGGCTTGTTCGCTGTTCAGGGTTAGCGTCCGTGTCTTCTCTGCCACTTGGGCTGGGCTCGCGGCTTGAAGAGGGCATCCGGAACATCAAAGAAGCCGCACCTCCACCAGATGTCACGGGGTCGTGACTTCGACGAAGAAGCAGAGGTTGAAGGTTAAGCTTTTTATTTGAGCGAACCTGTGCCCGGTAAACGGAAAGTCGGATCACAGTAGCAGGCTTGCACTGATAGCGGCGAACGGAGCGTCGGCCGTCGATAAACTGAGAAGCCGCGAAGTGTGTCGGCATTCATAAACTTTCCACCGATTGTTGTAGCATTATCGCTAGCCGTGACGTAGGCACTAGAATAATCTGTGTAGTTCGCGCAGTGGGCATGATCTTATCGAAATAATCCACTACAGTCCCGAAGCTTCTCGAAGACTGCAGGCGTAGTTTACGCTGAGAATTACGTAGTGTATTGGGGTAATAACAAAACTTGAGAACAAGAACGTGGCAATATAGATGCGACCATCCCCACAAAGTACACTTTCCTTTCTCACATAGCAAGTTCTTTCACAATTACTTCATTCCCACAACCTCAAACAATTGGAACCACCTTCTCCTATGTTGCCCAATTGACCGATGTCACTGCTTTTAAGGCTGCTGTTGAATACAATAAAATGTTCACTCTTAGCAGCCTTTTTTTCACTCTTATTTTTTATTACGTATACTCATACCCGCTCCATTGTGTAACGCCTTCGGGCCCTGAAGGTACTAAAATAAATAAATAAATAAATAAATAAATCAAGCTTGAGCACGTCTTAGTAGCCAGCGTACACAAAGCAGTGATTTCGCAGATTCGCCGAATGCTTCTCTCAAAGGTCATGCTTCTGCAGCTTTCCGGGCCCGTTGGGACAAGTACTATAATGTCCCAAAAACCTGCCATACCAAACGTTACTGCTTGCATGTTTGCAAGGGGTGCGTAGGGTAATGAATGCAAAAGTGCGTCAGCCAGAGGGGTGAAAAATTCGGGAAACGTTTTGCATCAGCAGTCGTTAAACACGCCAGACAAGAAAGCTCCACCATCCATTCACAGTAAATGTAAAGAAAATGGGTCAAGAGTATATTCATTCGTAAGGTAATTCTATTGCGTCAAGAACTATGAACAAATGAAACCTTGTTCACCAATAAGCTTAGAAAAATTTATTTGTACTGAGAAGCACGTAAATTGTTAATCTCATGATATAAGTAGGATACGTTGTCAAATATTTAGCGTATCTAACCACGCCATTGTTAATTCTTTGCTTTGGTTCACCGAAGTCATAGGTGTGGATTGTGTTCGTCAGTGTTCACTTCTCTTGCTTTTATTTCCTGTTCAACTACTGCCGGGATATACACGAGAATCTAGGACGGCAATGGAAGTAGTAATGTGTGCGTGTGCGAGTGCATGAAGGCCGCTGTATTGGCCATTGTCAACTTTTCATATGTAACAAAACGAGCACCCGTTCTTGCGGGTAAGCTTTCCCGCATAACTTCTCTCAGAAGTGTGGCAGTTTGGGCTAGTTGTTGTGACATGGGGAAAGTTAAAGCGCGAGATCAGAACGACGACAAACAGACAAAAAGGAGGGGAGCGCTCGTCTTCTTCTTGTCTCTTTGTTGTCTTAAATGCTCTCGTGCTATAACTATCGTTCTTCTCTCAAAAGCAGTCCGACTGGACGTGGTAGCCTTAAAGTATGATTAGGTTATCTGAATTAACAGGCTACGCGAAATACAAGCCTCGGGTAAATGTTGAGGTAAGTTGATCTTTTTCATAACCTTCATACGTTGTTAACGAATACTATGATAAGTCTCAAAACCAGTGCATATTGCATGCTTTATGAGTAAATAACTTTATAGCAATCGTGGTTGCGTGATTAGGCTGCCTAGTGCATGTGACATAACAGCACTTTCTTCCATCTTTTTTCCAGACAGGACTCTATTTCATCGGAAAGAAACTCTACACCAACAAAATATGGCTTTCGTGCTGTAGTTGTTTCCGTAAAAATAAAGTTTAAAGTAAAGAAACTTGTTTCTTTTCCTCACTTGTAATCTTGAGATATCAATTAGGATAAATTAAAACTTGTGCAACTAGCAAAAAAGGCAGTTGGATACTTTTACCTCCAAGGGTGTCGTGAGATTTCCAAGCCCACGTTTAGATTTGTCTGTCATCGCCAATGTTTTCTTGTTTTTAAAATTACACACGTCTGTATAAGGACTTTTTCGCTAGTACGATTCTTCATAGCGATGTACAGTGCTTTGTAATTAAAACAGGGCAATTTAAGAATAGCTCGTAATTTTATTTCCACTATCTACAGCTCGGGTGATATGTGTGTAATTTTGACTGCAATACGTGCATTAGAGCCAACATTATCTTTACAGATGTCACAACAATTCGTTATTTTCTTCCGGAACAACACATACCCTTAGTTAAATAAAATAATGTCATCTCACGTTTTAATCCGTGACCACTGTACGTAATTTATTGCGAGCCGACAAATTTAACTCGTATGACGCATTAGGCTTTGCTACTTTTAAAAAGCTGGCGGGCCTTTAAGCTCTACTTTTCAGAGTTGAACGCGATATGCTGTCCCTGGTGCGTGCTTCAACCAGTTAGTGCGTACTCTTTGTTGAAAAATGCTACTTGAAAAAATTGAAGTGTAGAATAATACAGTTTAATTGAGATAGTTGAAAGTGCCTTGCCTCTGAGAAAGCTTCGCACATGGCTGCAGGCTGTAGAAGAAAGGGTAGCATAGTTTAATCCATGAGCAAATATATGCGTGAAATGTTTTTGAATTTGCTATGCATCCAGTACGTAGTATTGAAGGAATATGCGCCGTTACGTGTGTGTCTTCTCTGATGGTTGGCTGGTTTAAACTGCGAAGTCGCTTTGGTAGTCACATGTCGTGATGATCAATGGCAACGGACAATTGTACCATGCAATATTGCTGCGGTTTTACGCGTTGGGCTGTGAAACTTGTGTACCGAATGCGTTTGTTATGTAAGAAAGCTAGTTTCGCTGCATTTCTAAACACATGATGTTATTCTCATTTTATTCTCATTTAGATCACCTCTACTTATTCTCAGTTATTCTTATTTTCAGATCAGGTCTGGTAAAAAGCATAGTTTTCGACGCAGACAATTCCTTGCAGATTCCCAGCGATGGCTTCCCAGGCTTTCTGGGCTATCCATGTTGAGGTGTCGCAGCTGTTTCGAACTTTTTGGCTATGTTGTGTAAAGTTTCTGCGATGGTTTTTCTGTCCACAGCATCGGTGGCATTGTTCACGTCACCCACGGCCTTTACATTGTCGGCGTTTATGCATTTCATTTCTCCATTCTATTCGGGGTGTTGAGCATGCCGTTGCCCTCCTCGTAATAATCGACTGCTTCATCGGCGGCTGCTTTACAGTTTTAGCGGTGTCTCTCGTCACGCCGTCTTCTCCCACGTCCTCTTCGATCTCCTCAACCTCCTACTCACCATCCCCAGAAGGGGCTGCCTCTTCTAGGCCTTAGCTCTCTTCGGCCGCTTTACCATCACGCTTCCTGACCTACGCTTCTCAACGCTGAAACTCTTCGCCCTCTCTTTCGCATTGCCGGGACTCTACGACCTCTTCCTCGACGATCTCCTCCTCCACCTCCGTGAGCTCCTCACCATTCTCGTTCTCCGTACCTGCGTCGGCGCACCTTTTTTGTCTTGCAGAGCCGCCTCATCACCCACCACCTCTGTGTATGCAGCACCATTCAGAATCCCTTCAGCGCCTTTCTCGATCTGGGCAGCCATGGAATCCTGCTTCTCAGCAGCGCTGTTTCGGTGCCACTCTGCCGCTTCTCCATCAATGTGCAGCCCGTAATGTTGACTTTATCTGTTTCTTTTCTTCAATTTACTCTTCTTTTTCCCAACCTTCACTGGTGACAGAGTAGAAGACTTAAAATTCGTAGTCAAATAATTTAGTCATTAACGGGCTTGATTAACCAAGCAATGAAACTTCTCAGTATCTTGAAAAGAGAATAAAAAAATGTTCCCCAGTAAACTATCTGTTTCTGTGGAGGATGTAGAAAGATGTTTTCGAATTGTAAAACGGAATGTTGACCATGCCAGACTAATCATGCTTAGGTTACTCGACTACCACAACAAAATAGCCATTTTGAGGTCTTCCTTCAAGTTCAAACGTAAAACTGTTTCAATAACGAAAGATTTATGACTTAGACTTCGAGAGATACAAAACAAGCTTTGGAGTAGTGCCACTCAAGAAAGAAGTAATGGCTCTAAAGTAAAACTTGTGCATAATAAACTTAGTGTAGACGGCGCTCTCTTCTGCTGGGAGAAAAGCGAAGGCGGACGTGTTCAAGTAAATAATAATCAAAATGGACGTTGTACGTCAAATCTCAAGAGCCTAATATACTTAACGTGAACTGCCAAAGTGTTGTCAACAAAGTCACTGAAGTAGAAGAAATGCTGATGACCCATAACCCTGAAATAGTTATTCTTACAGAGACTTGTGTTAATGATTCGTTAGAAAGATAGGGAGCTTGTTCCTTGTTCCGGGCATAGGAAAGATTGAAGGAGCAAAGGTGGGGGTGTGACTTTACTATACTAAGAGCATCTTAAAAATCCTGATGATGCCAGACATACCTAACTTTGAGGGCATATTTTGTAAAGCTTATCATGGCTCTGTTAGATATGTATTGGGGGCACTTCACCGACCACCAAGTTTCTCTTTGATTTCGTCGTTCATTAGCGAAATTACCTGATTTATCGTGCGAAGCCAAGTGATTGACTAATATTAGGAGGAGTCTTCATTATGCTAAATGTGGATTGGCTAACCTTTACACTGAATGTTTGTAATCATAAGCTACAGGAAGGGATGTTTGATATAATTTTTTCTTGTGATCTTTGGCAAGTGGTCGAGGGTTTCACAAGAATACATGGCAAGTGCTGCTACACTGTAGACGTTTTTTTCTTAGTGGATCTATTGGGGGCAAGCAAAATGCGAAGTACTGCCTGGAATTTTCGATCACTCCGCTGTGTTGTGAACCGTTTCGGACATCTCTGTGAATAAATATGTAGAGTTCACTACTGTGCCGAACTTCTCGCGCGCAGTTGATGTTGCCATATTAGACATGCTTTCGTTTAGTTTTGACTCGTTTCAAGGCAGTAGCGCAGATATATATATTCTTTGAAACCACTCTAAATATCTTGTGAGTGACTGTATGAATCAACTTTTTCCTTCTATGTTAAAGAACAGAAAAGGCAAATTTGCCGGAAATTCTCTTGACAGTTTGCAAATAAAAAGACGATTTAAACACCTCAAAGCTAAAGAGGTACTGCAAGAGATTTAAACGTTTCACCTGCTAAAATTCCAAGCTTTCTTCAGAGCTAAACACAAAAGTCTCATCAAGCAAGTGACGCTATTTTGGGGAGAAAGTTCCGGAATTTTTCTCTTCATTGCCTGAAATAATCTGGAGGCTCGGTTCTCCTACTAAACAAATTAAGCTTTTTTTTGTAAATGTGGTATTGAGTCAGAATAGTGTTGTAATAGCAAATGCATTTACTCACACTTTATATCTGTGTTCACTTATGGCAACAGTTCATTGCCATACCCTCATGCTTCATACCTCCTGTTTTTGACATTGCTATTGGTCAAAATAAAACACTGGACAAGCTTCCTAAGATTGATATTAAGAAATCATTTGGTCCTGATGGTCTACTAAATAATTTTTAGGCGACATGTGCCATGGGTGTCTAAATATATGTGAGTTTTATTTTCCGAATCACTAACTGGAGGTGAGATACCAACCGACTGGAGAACGGCAGCAGTAAAACCCATTCATAAAAATAATAATAAGTAGTTTATCGTGAACTATTGTCCTATCTCGCTGACTTGCGCATCATGTGCGCTTCTGGAGCACATAATACATAACCGTATTAATGAATTACTTCAAAAAAAATAAAACTTTGTCGTGCAGTCAAAATGGCTTCAGAAAAGGGTTCTCGACATGCATTCAGCTAGTAACTACGGTACATGACTTCTCTCGGGATAAATTAAAGTAAGCAGGGGAATGAAATCTTCATGGACTTTACAAAAGCCTTTGGCAAGTTGAACACAAAAAGCTACTCCACAAACTTGATACCACTCTTGGTAATACTAAAATCATTGCTTGGCTTACTGCGTATCTTTCAAATTGACAAAAGCATGTTTCTTTTAAAAAACAGTCCTTTCAGATGCTTCCCGTTGACTCTCGCGTTCCACCGAATTCAGTACTCAGGTCGCGTTTGTTTCTTATTTTTATATATAATATTGTTAATGACATCTCTGTGAAAATAAACTGTACGCGGATGACTGTGTAATGTATTCATAACGTGACACTATAAACTACCAGATTGGCAGATGGACATCAACTTAGACAAAATAGTTTTTCGCGCAAGCGTAGCAATCTGAGTTTCCAGTATTCGGATAACGAGGTCGTGCTCTCGGAAGTCGACCAGATAAAATATATTGGTACTTGGATTTTTGATGATCTCAGATAGAACAAACACATCAATACCATGTATATTCTGTCAATCAGAAGCTGCTCTTCGTTAGAGAAGCATTGAGATTTACAACTCCCGATGTTCATCTTTTTGAATTTAACGTTACTGTGCAGCCTGTACTAGATCACGCATCCATATTGTGGTATCTTTTCACCAAAAAAGACATTAATAAAGAAGAAGGCATTCAAAAGCGGGCGCTTCGATATATATCCAACAGCTTTGGACGCACTTCAATCACAGTTTTGCTAAAAAGAGCTGATCTACCCACCTGGATAGAAAGAAGTCGTGTTCTCACACTAAATTGCTTTAAAAACTTAATAAGGGACACTAGAGTGTTGATATTGCTAAGATAATTTTCTGTTCTACAGGTTATGCTACAAAACAGCGGCATGCACAAACATCAACCTCTTCACTACTCACAACTGGTTTAAGTACTCATTTTTTTCTTGGGTCATAAATAAATGAAATAAACACTCCGACGATGTGGTGTTGTAGCCATCTTTCAATTCGTTCATGTCCCCTATTGTGTAACTAGCTTATTGTCCTTTTCGTTGTGTTAATAGCTGTATTTCAATATACAC
Organism: Rhipicephalus annulatus; assembly: GCA_013436015.1. NCBI lineage: Eukaryota > Metazoa > Arthropoda > Arachnida > Ixodida > Ixodidae > Rhipicephalus > Rhipicephalus annulatus. Next base: position 130,441 of record WOVY01000380.1, on the reverse strand, counting down.
TTGAAGCGTACATCTGCATAGACTTTGTAGCTCATGTAGCTTGTTTTTCATTGTGTTTGTTTGCCCTACTAATCGAATCAAATATTTGTATCCCATCCTGCAAAAATCTTTAACGTGGTTGCATTATTCGTAATAAAAAAACAATAATAAGTAAATGTAACAAATAGCGTCACCGGCAGCTATTGCTCTGGCTGTACCGCCAGCTCGCCTAAGGTTGTCTTGTGATTTGGCGTTAGCTGCCCCCCCCTTCCACGGCAATGTTCAGCTGGCTGGTCCGGCCCTCACTGGTCTCCCTATCAGCTCCCTGAAACTTGCCTCCCTCCTTGGCGACAATTGGCACTGCCAGAGAAGACGGCCCAGCATTCAGGCAGCCGAGAGCTCACTCATACCATTCTCGTATAAGCTTGTACAAAGGGCCACTCACTCGTAGCCGTAAGCCCGAGGCAGATGGCGAGGCACAAGAGAGCCTGAGAGGACTATGAAGAGGTGGTGACTCGTAGTGGTGCTCCCGAAAGGCGGCCTCCTTGACTTTCCGATAGAAGCGGGCAAGATACTCGAGGAAAGGGAAGGAGTGGCTTAAAAGTTGTCGCTAAAAACAGGGGTGGCATCACCGCATAACGTGCGAGACCTTACCTATCTCAGGAGCAATAGCGTCCACCCGCCGCAAGAGCTCCTGCATGGCCCAAATATAGTCGCACAGACCCTCCTCTGGTCGAAGCGTTCAGGCTCGAGCTCAAGCCGAACACGGTAGTCGTAGGCGAATGGCAGTAACTCTTCCCGAATCACAGCGACGAACTGGTTTGAGGACTAAAAGGGACGTTGAAGAGGCCGCCAATGTTCTGTGTTGTCGCACAGGACAACTGGTAGTACCTGCAGGAGCACGTCAGACTCCGGGAAGCCGCTAAAAGTCGTGTATGCGAAAATGCCATCAATGAAAACGATTAACGATTCCCTTACGTCTTGGCTGGAAAAAGTGGCCATGGTCAGTGGTGTCACCAGAGTCATGGTGGCAGAGTGCCTCATTGTACAAGACCTAGGAGCCAGGTTTTCCCGTTGCGCACAAAACGTAGGGGTTCGAGGCTGAGGCTAGCCCCACAACCTTTCAGCGAAGGGGCGGAAACCAAGAAAAACCATGTTAACTAATCGAAACCTCGGCCGCAACTTCCCGCTGCCACTGGCTGCCGTGTGTCAGTGCGCATGTGCGCTCTTCATTGTCCTCTTATTGCTGGGGTCAGTGAGCTCACCACCTCAGCTTCCAAAAAGCCAACTAAAATGCTAATTAGACCGCGCCACGCTAGTCTTTTGGGTAAGGCATTCGCCTGCTGACTTGCAGGTCACTGGATCAAACAACGGCCGCAGCAGCCGCATTTTTGGTGGAGGAAAAGTGCTTGAGGCTCGTGTGCTTAGATTTAGGTGCATGTTAAATAAAACCCATTTGTTAGAGATTTCCGGAGCCCTCAAATGCTGCGTCTTCTAACCATGTGCTGGTTGAGGATGCCCAACTAAAACAGTTGCTACAGAGATGATGAAACGATTCTCAAGCAAATCACCATCTGCCCAACTCCACTGTCACTCTCCCTCTGTATGCATTTCACCAAAACGTGAATGTCTCCAGGCATGAACCTGTTAGCACCTACCGTCGCAGCTAGTCGAGACTGCCATAATGTTGACAAATCAGCCAAATCGCTGGCTGGGGTCGAATAAGCAACCTCGTTTCGCAGTGTGTGGCGCCAACGAATGGACACCGGAGTGTACGTAGGAACGCTGCTAACGGCAGGCAATTTAAATACACAATATACTGCATGTCGCATAGAGTTTGTGGTTTGATGGCCTTCAGGGTTTCGCAACTTAAGCGTGTGTTTGTCACAAGTGTGCTTTGGTGCGATGAAGTCGCTTTGGGCGTGCTCTGAACGTCGTTGCCCCCTTCATACATTTTGATGCGCAACGCCTTCACGGAGCATAATCTCTTTTACGCGCTCGCTGATTGTACTCGTGACTCAAGAGAGCATGAAGGCATGAAGGTCGGTCCGCTTGCTGCTATAGCCGCGTTAACAAAAGCAGCACGCTGCTTACGCAGGAAAAGTAAATACTCTGACTTCAGTTCTCGTTTTTGCTGCGTGTACTTATGTGTTTGTTCCGTAGGTCTTTAGTTTTCGAAATCGTGATTTAGGTGTATAGCTGTGGCAGTTTCAATTACGCTCTCGTTGTGTGAATGGTAATTATGTGCATGCTTTCTGCTTGAGGTGTGTGCTGCAATTTTTCGAGGTCTTTGCTGTTCTTTGCATGACAAGATTCGATGCTGTAGCATTATTTCCTACGGTCTTTGGACGAAACAATGCACAATAAATGAATAATTATTTCTTTGAGAAATTTTTCACTGGTTTGTTATTGGCGTTCGTAGAAAAGTGGATTGGCCATGTTTTTTTCCTGTATACCTTACACTTTTCAACTCTACTGCTTTCTGTACCAGCGGGGGATCACGCTTTGGAAATTCCACACGCTGCGTTCAACGGGAGCGCTTAAGGAACCGCTGCTTGTTTACTTCAGTGCTCTAATTGACATTTATTTTTTAGGCTTTCGTCGGGTCTTGATTTGGGGCATAACAGTTTCAAATACTAAAGGCGGTCACACAAAAATGACGAGATATACATTTTAGAGAACACCGAGGGTGGTCACTTTCTCTCTAACGGTTGTGGCTTACTTTGACACATCAGTGACAAAAGAGTGGCACTAACTTGGGGAACATTGGTGGGGCCAGGAACCTTCTGGTTTTGATCGTGAAAACAAAGAGTACGTTGGAGAGCTGTCTGTCGAGGAGTTGACCCAGAAAAATATGTAACGTTTCCAACCTGGGTGTGTTTTTCCGAGAAGCAGCTAGGGTGTATTTTTATTTATTACTGTAGTATTGTACAATGAATAAACCTTTCAAGAGACCTGCAACTTTCACTCAACAACCCTAGCTCGTATGCAGTTTGTCTAGATGTGTGCCGAGGAGTCGACCCGGCAGGATATGTAACGTTTCCCACCTGGGTGTGTTTCTCCGAGAAGCAGCTAGGGTGCATTTTTATTTATTACTGTAGTATCGTACAATGAGTAACCCTTTCAAGAGACCTGCAACATTCTCTCAACAATCTTAGCTGGTATGCACTTTGTCTAGATTGAAAGCCCAGATGTTCGTCATCTTTTAGGGGGTAGTATATTTGTAGTTGTTTTTTAGAATGCAAAAATAAAATTGAATTCTCAGCACTGCCTACATGAGACAACCAGCTATGATTCCTACTGTATTTTATAGGGTCCTGCAATTATTTCACAAAATTGTTTTGGGTGTAAATAATAGACCGTATACAGAGTACCGGTAAAATTGATGACATGAGAAGAGTTCTCAAAGCACTCAATAAAAATTTTCTTGATAACGGCACGTATATTAAAATAATCGAAGGTTGAACATTGCCTCGTTTATGGTCAATCCCTAACTTGCTGAAACAGGTCGGGCATAGCCGAGCACAAACCTTTCGGCCTCGAGCCGAGTACGGGCTGTACTTGAAAACGCCCAGCCGGGCTGGGTTAGGCGAGAGCACGTCATTTTGGTGTCCGGCTGGGACCAGGCCAGAAAAATCTACCCGTGCAGTGCTGTAAATTGTACTGGTGGCCGTGCTTTGCCACCGACGTAGCTCATTACGCAAAAACACGCTGAGATTGTCAGCTACGGAAGGCGACTTGGCATAAAACAGCCGAACTTTGACAGCCCCTCGAGCCACCTGGCTGGTTATTCCAGCAAGTTGCGATAACTTACTGGTGAAGTAGCAGACCTTGAGTTTGGGAAACGTGGATCATCATAGCAACAGACTACCTTACCTGCTAGGCTTAGAGAGAGGCCCTGCACAAGGACAGTGCATCCTATGTAGCCAAATTCTTCGTAAAAAACATCGTCCTGCGTCACGGCGCCGTGAAGCTCCTTGTTACCAGCAGAGGTACGGCATTTGCTGCTGGCCCTACTCAGGTGTTTTGCCATACAGCCAGGCACGCCACCGTTGGGCGACAGCCTACCACCTACAAAGCAATGACCTCACCGGTTACGTAAACAAGGCCATTGCCGGGATACTTATCAAGTACGTCGAGGACGAGCACAAGACGTGGGATGCCAACCTTCTGATACAAGAAGATCATATGAGAAAGAAAGAGGAGAGAGAGAGAACAAAAGAATAAAGATAAAGGCGGAGAGGTTGACCAGGACTAAGCCCTTGTAGGCTACCCTGCCCTGGAGAACGGGGAGCGGGCAGGAAAGCAATAGAGGAGGAGAGAAATGTCAATGATAGGGCCAATGATAGAAGAGTCAATGACAGAAGAGTCAATGATAGGGATAGGATGGTTAAACAGGCCGGTGTCTTTGAGAAAACGCAACAACGCTGTCGTTGCTTTGAGGAACTGTGATGGGGATCGTCATGGTCCCAACATCTTCTCGCCTCGCCATAGTGGTCTAGTGGCAAAGTTACTCGGCTGCTGACCCACAGGCCACATCCCAGTGGTGGCGGCTGCATTTTAGATGCAGGCGAAAATGCTGTAGGCCAGTGTGCTCAGATTTGAGTGCACGGTTTTTTAGCAGCGTACAAAAGTTGGCCTCTCAGTTAGTTTTCGATGAAGGTAAAAATGCTGTAGGCCAGTGTGCTCAGATTTGATTGCACGGTTTTTTAGCAGCGTACAGAGCTTACCTGCCCTTTTTTCTTTGTAACTGTGACCTTGTATGTATATTTCAATATTTGCGCCCCCCCTCATATAGTGCCCCATCAAGGGCCCTAAAAAGGATAAGAAATGATGATGATGATGACGTTGATAAAACCTCTAGTGTCAAATTTACGGAGCCCTCTACTACGCCGTCTCTCTAAATCATATGGTGGTTTTGGGACGGTAAACCTCAAATATCAATAAATCAATCAATCTAATACCTGCTTGACAGTGAAATAAGTTTTCTGCAGTTGATTTGAAACACTGAAGAAGTGAACCCTCTTGTTTTTCTATGCCGGGCAATAACATAAAAGGTGTTCAATATCCTCATCGACGGCGCAGTCGTTGCACTCCACGCTGTTGGCCGTCCTAACCATAATGAGTAGACATTGGTGAATGAAGGCTACGTCCAGACACAGACGGTTCAGCACCGTACCTTAGTTCCTCGAAAGACAAAAGCGTAACCACAGGCTTAGAGATGGGTCGAATCATTACAGTCGATAATGAGCGAACTGTGATGACTGCCATTTTTGGAAAGCCATCTTCTGCTCCAGATTACGTAAGTATCCACTCGTGTCAATCCTAGATAAAGGTATTGATACAGGGCTTATTTGTACGTGTGCATTTCCGGCTGCCTCATTGGCGAGGTCATTGCCGGAAATAAGGAAATCAGTTGGTATTGACTGGTACACAACGTTGTGCCCTTTTGCGGTCGTATAGTGGAGCATTTCTCTGACCTCCCACAGAAGTTGTTCGTATCACCCGTGACGAACTGCCGACGAATGACATTGCAGATCCACCTTGAAGTAGCAGAACACTGCCCATCGATTAGCCGGTTGTTGTTTGATATATTCTATGGCGCTCCGCAGGGCAACAAGCTGTGGAGCAGTCCATAAGCTCCCATGACAAAGTTGTGATGTTTATGACAAAGTGATGTGTATATGTCGCGTTGGGATGACGGTGAGACTAATGGAGTTGGTCTGGGTGGTAGAGCGATCCCTGTATACGTGGATTCTGTCAGCATAGGAAAAGTGCAAACAGTCTAGAGGTGCTTGCTTCAGGGCCAAGGTAAAAAGAACTTTTCTACGTTTTACTCCTGGGACGGAAAGGCGCGCGTCGGACTGTCGTAGGCACCACAAGGAGGAATGTGAACGCGGCGAGGGTAAGAAACCGGATAGTAGCAAAAAGCGCTGGGAGCTGAAAACTTCAAAGAACGATGACGACGCCTGTGGTTGTTGTTCAGGCAGGAATGCCAGATGGCGCGATTCCATCTGGGAAATGTGCCGAATACAAGATCTTAGCACGTTGGTTGTGACGTAGGTGAGAGCCAGATGGTCCCGAGCCAATCTTATTTTTCCAACTGTTGTGATAGTTCGTGGTAGGCCAAGACCAACACGTTGTGCCAGTGCTTGCACGCTCTGAATCGCTCGAATATTTGACTTGCAAAAATTATGAGGCAGAAAAGAACTGTAACCCAGTACATGAATAAAAAGTGCTTGGTATAGCTGTATCACAAAATTGGTGATGCACCCCTGCCTTTTTTAGCAATGAATTCCAGAACTTGGGCAATAGCTACTAGTTCCACTTTCCAATGGGTCACGTGAGGGCTCCAATAGAGTTCGTGCTTAACAATGACACTTAAAAAACGATGACTACGCTTGTAGGAGATGCCTTAGCGACTAATACATATCGAAAACCTGGTCGTCGCCTTGTGCGGGAAGGGCACCATTGCATATTTGTCTGTTGTGGTTTTTAGACCTTGCGTGGGAAGATGGCACGTTAAAGAACCCCAGGTGGTCGAAATTTCTGGAGCCCTCCACTACGGCGTCTCTCATAATCATATGGTGGTTTTGGGACGTTAAACCCCACATATCAATCAATCAATCAATCAATGCGTGGAAAGATAATCAGTTGCTTGTGAGGCTGCCCTCTGTATCCTTGCTAACATGCAGGCGTGTCAGAGTTGATATCCAGACACAGATGTCATCAGCGTGTATCGAATGTCTATTTGTTTCCGGGTGAGTTTCTGCCATGCCATGCAGAAAAAGGTTGAAAGGAACTGCGTTTAAAACACCACCTTGTGGGACGTCATGACACGTGTAGTGCTCTGAGGTCGGGTCATCATCAGTATATACAAAGGATTTTCGTGTCAGGTAGTTTCAGATATAGCGATCAATTGGCCCTCTCAGTTATAATAACAGTAGTGTGTTCAATATAGCTTCATAAGTAACGTTGTCATATACACCATACAAAGAAGGAGCGCAAGTGCTAGTCGTTTCCAGAATGTCTGTGGCTCTAGTGATGACACCAAAGCGATGACGTTGTCAATCGAGGAACGGCCTCGTCGAAATCCCACCATGGAATTGGAGTAAATTTCGTGCCCTTCAAGGAACCATTCGAGGCGCGTGCGAATAATGGTCTCCGTGAGTTTTCACACGCAGCTGTCGAGAGCTACAGGCTGGTATGATGTAAGCACCAGAGTGAATTTTTCTGCTTTTAGAAGTGAGACAAGACGGCTGCGTTTCCACCCTCGAGGTACGTCGCCATCTTCTAATGATGGAATAAATAGAATTAGCAGTCGTCGAATAGTTGCTTGGCGTAAATGACGCACACCTGTATACGTTATTGCAACGGGCCCAGGTGAAGAAGAATGCCTACACAGTGCAGCTTGTAGCTTTTCCATGAAAATGGAGCTTACATACTTATAACTTGTAGACCGGGGATATCGCATAAAAGCATATTGAAGAATAGGACTGTCCCGCTGGTGATGTTCATGTAAATATCCCATGCAACGTCAATTTCACTGCGGCTTTCACCGAGTTGGCCCTGAAAGAATGACGTTGCAGGGCGCATGAGCGAAGACCAGGTAGAGTTATCCATACATAAGACAGTGGCTTGCGTGGATTTTATGTCTCGCACTAGCTTTTCCATCTTTGATCCTGCAGCTTGTATATTTTGCGCTGTATTTGTTTTTGTATACGTCTTGTTACTCTGAGATCAAAAATGAACTTGGTACGCCTGTACCTTCTCTCAGTACACCTACGTCATAACCGAAGCCTTTCCAATTCGATGTCAAGATATGTGCGCTTCGGTAAGTGTGCGAAGCGGCACCTATAATTTTGCATTGCATCTTCAATTACTTCTTCATACCTACACGAGCAATCAATTCTGCACGTGTCCTGCACTTCTTAAAGTGTATACTAAATATAACAATAGGCCGGCGAGGACAAAGTCTCGTGGCCATCGATGCTGACATAAGACTGAAAAACATCGCTACCATGGATTTTGTTATCACTAAAATGCTGCAATTTTGAGCTTCGGCAACACACCACAGCCAGGTGTAAGAAACGATGCAGGAAAGGTAGCAAGTGACGCCGTATAAGCTGGTCTATGGGAAGAGCCCGGCAACGACACACGGCGCTATGCTACCCAATGTTTGAAATAACGAAAGCCACGACTCTACCGTCTACCTTGAGCGTGCCAAAGCGAGTCAACTCGCCCCGCCTCCGCATCATGAATTATCAGATGACCGACAGCCACCATTGCAATTTTGCACAACGCCCCGTGGTGTGCACATTTTATGCACACACTGTGGGAATGAACAGTATGTACACATTTTGGGAATGAACGCCGACACGTCGAGGTGGAATCAGTGAAAAACATCTGCGATGGTAGTTAGGATCGTACATTGTACTTCGAAGACTCGGCATACACGACTACGAGGTTGCTTCCGAGGGCATTATGAACTCTCAACGGCACTGTGCATGACAAAATGTAATCAAAGTCGTGCCTCATGAAGCCGTTTTACGCACGTGACTTGACTTCAGTAATGCCCTTTTCACAGTAATATTGTACTTTGTTGCGTTTGCTTATTGCTTACTGTACCTTTTCTGTTTATTGTTATTTATTGTTGCACACTCTTTACCTCCCGTGTTCTGTCCTAAACATCAGGACGATACTTTTTCAGAGCGGACATTGACATGCGCAATACGTAGTTCCATTTTTCCCTATTCAGTTTACTCCCACAAACACTATGGGCATTGCTCAGCGCAAACCGCCCCTCAGTTATCGAGAAGGTTCACGTTTACAGTAGATGGCTTTAGCACCCGTAGTTGTGTGGAAAGATTGTGGTTCCCGAGGTTGCTGTAGCAGCCCATGAGTGGGCACATAGGTTCTGTCAAAGTCGCTGAGCCCCGATGCTGTGGTCTGGTGGCTAAGGTACTCGGCTGCTGACCCGCAGGTTGTAGGATCAAATTGCGGCTGCGGCGGCTGCGTTTTCAATGGAGGCGAAAATGCTATAGGCCCGTGTGATTAGATTTATGTGAACGTTAAGGAACCCCAGGTGGTCGATTTTTCCAAAGACTTTCACTACGGCGTCTCTCATAATGGTATGGTGGTTGCGGCACGTTAGACCTCACTTATCAATCAAATCAATCAAAGTCGCTGGTGTGGTCGTCATGTTGAATTCCCGTAAAGACTGGTATTCCGGTGACGATCCTTGTTGCAGGCAGCTACAGTGATGACCTGGGTCAGATGTGACGACTTCTTCAGGGGTTTGGTCACCTTCACGGATTCAGTGGGTGGGTGGAACACGCATATGTATACGCGTTGCACGTACGAGCATGTTCTTCCACCAGATATCACGGGACCGGGACCATGAATGGTCCAGATGGAATCGGCGGTACAAAATAGCTGTTTTTCGGGTGAACATAAGTCTTGAAAGATCAAGTGGAAATAAAGCCAATAAACGCTGAAAACTCAGAGTAGAGTGGGCCATTGGCCACAAAATAACGTGACCCCCCCTCTAGCTGCGGCACACCTCTTTTATAAATCAATCGCCGACCAAAAAAGGCTTATAATTGGACGGCACGTAAGCTCTTGGATAAATTTAACTGCTGTCGTGCTGCCCTCAACCTTGAAATAATATATACAATCACGAAGCTTCACAGATATTGTGACATCAGATGCGCGGAGCGCTAATAACAGAAGGTCGTGGCTGACACACGAATACATCAAACTAAGTCAATGAATGCACGTGAGTATGCATATGAGGCACGGTATGACTTACATGCAACGCTCTTAGTGCACTCGTGACCTTTTCACAAACTTGATAAATGCCGCATTTGTTATTGCGCGAGTTGAATCTACGAACTATATGGATGACACTTAGTGACGTAAAAATCACAACGTTTATATAATGTACTGCATATCTTGCCTGCAACACTCATAGTGCTTTCGCGGCCTTTTCGGTAGATTCGATCTAACGAAATTTTGTCCTTTGTGACGTATGAAGAAGGTAAATTACAGGTAGCAACGTCAAAATGATACGATTGATTGATTTGTCGGGCTTAACGTCCCAAAACCACCATATGATTATGAGAGACGTCGTAGTGGAGGACTCCGGAAATTTTGACCACCTGGGGTTCTTTAACGTGCACCCAAATCTGAGCACACGGGCCTACGACATTTCCGCCTCCATCGGAAATGCAGCCGCCACAGCCGGGATTTGAACCCGCGACGTGCGGGTCAGCAGCCGAGTACCTTATCCACTAGAGTAAAAAAAGAATGATACGTGTCATGACTTATAAGCCATGATTAATTATCACTTAGATCGATTGTTATTACGAATCCAGACTGTTTGACCAAAATAAATGAGAGTTCGGCAAGGGTATAGATTTGTGGCCTTGTTGGTGTCACTCGTTCCTAGTGATATGCACGTCAGGCAAAGAACGAGGACGGAAAAGAGAGAACAGCATCAAGCGCTAACTTTAAGGATAATTTATTTGAAGCTAGATCAGCTGATATATACATGAAAAAAGATGAACTCTTGTATGCGTAAAAATGCCGGCATGAAAATAATTGGATTTTTTTATTTTGATGATGGTGGCGCGTTTACACATGGTAACCTAGCTTATGTATTGTAGCCGAGTATGCATACCACTGCGTAGTTTAATCCTTAAGCATACGTAAAACCGACCATTTATCACAAACAGGTGAACACCCACACTTTTCCTTTATTATTATACAGAAAAAACTGCCATTTCTTCATTCCACCAAGTCTTTGCATATCTCATTGTCCGACATTTTCTTCCATATGGTAATTGATCCGGTTTACAATAAAACCTTCCTGAAAGTTAGCGTAGGTCAGTGTTCGACAAGGCGGTTGTATTAGTGGCTTGCTTAAGCGACCAAAAATGATGTGCTGTCATAAGTCACGATCGGTATATGCATCCATTTGCAATGTGGCTTCTTGAACGACAGGATATTGAATGAAAACATGACTGTCCGGCGCCTTTCCTGACGTCTTCATTTGATATATTACATGACATTTTATATGAAATAGCTCCTGAATGATGTGTCATGCGGCTTTACGTAGTGCGATGTCCTTTCGCGAACTATTTTATCCCTTAGTCACTGTGCTCTGCGAATAAATTCGTTGACGTTATTGAATATTTTTTAATGCAGCAGCTGCATTTTCAATGCAGGCAAAAATGCTGCAGGTCCGTCCGCTCAGATTCGAGTGCACGTTAGAGAACCCCAGGTGGTCAAACTTTCTAGAGTTCTCCACTACGGCGTCTCTTATACACATTTGGTGGTTTTGGGACACAAATTCTCACATATCGAACAAAGGTGTTTTAATACACTTTTGTGTCCACAAACACTTTCCGTTTTTGCCCGTGACATATCTAAGAGCGTATATATATATATATTGTGAGCATTATTTATGCGTCCCATCTTTTCATCTTTACATACTCATCATCACCAGTCAAGTTTAGTTTGTGCGGCACATACTCGATTCAATAAAAGAGAGTCTTGAGTGTACTCCACGCCATCTTACAAATGGTGGAGAGTGCTGCCCGGTTCCTGCGTCCTCTCGAGTTCTCGGACACCCCAGCGTCTTCTAGAATACATCCCTGGAGCTCCGTTCAGGCCGTCGCTTGAATGACCTGGGTCCGGTAATGTCGCAAGCCGCCCAGTCCAGCGTGCCAGCTTCGCCACCGCTCCCACCGCCAAGAAACTCTTCTCACCTGGTCACCAGCCCTCAAAAGGATCCTCCGCTGTTCGCAGGGCTTCCGGGTGCAGACGTTGAAGGCTGGCTCGAGGAGTATGACCGCGTGATTGTTATCAACAACTGGGATTACCGTGCGAAACTCACCCACGTTGCATTCTACTTGAGCGGCGTCGCAAAAACGTGGTTTTTCAGCCACGCCACAGATTTTCCGACATGGTTCGCTTTTACACGTCAGCTCCGCCAGATTTTTGCCAATCCGTAAGTGCGCTCGGATATCGCCAAAAGAGGCCTGGTGCACGTGTTCAACGCCCTGCCGAGTCTTACACTTCTTACATCGAAGATGTTCTCACCCTTTGCCGCCGCATCCACAACGATATGGCGGAAAATGACTGTGTGCCCCACCTGCTAAAAGGAATTGCGACTGTCGCTTTTAACGCGCTTGTGGTGCAAAATCCTCAAACCTTAGCCGATGTTGTCGCTACCTGTCAGCGCCTTGAGGAGCATCAGACCACTCGGGTACAACCTGATATGTCTGATCTGAGCTCAAGTCATGATACAACAGAGCTGCGTGCACTTATCCGCTCTATCATCCGCGAGGAACTTCATGCACAGGATTTCACCTCGCCACCTCGATATCCGAACGACGCCAACCGCTACTATTTTACGCGACGTCGTGAGAGAGGAACTAGCCTTGATGACTAGTACACCATCTCCGAGTTCACATCCCATGCGCAGTTATGCTCACGTTGCTGCAACGACACCTACGCACCACCAGAGCCTGGCCTCAATCACTGTCGCACCTGTCCCGAGCTCATATCCTGTGGCCATGCCAACGTATGCTCAGGTTGCTGCTAGGACACCTGCACCCCAGCAAAGCCCAATGCAGCTACCAGCGCCCGAAGTGCATGGTTCGCTCAACTCACTCGCACCGCGACCATCTTCGCAGCCTTACAACGCCTGGGGCATTTCACGGCTGACTTGCTTCTATTGCGGCATCCGTGGTCATATTTCAAGGTTTTGCCGACGCCGTCAGCAAGACGAACGACGAAGCTACGGTAACCTTGAACGGGACGACTTCTACGCGACTGGACCACCCTATTGTCGGCTGTATCCGAACAGCACACGTCGGTCGCCGTCTCCGCAGAACTTTGACCAAGTTGGCAGTTCTCGGTTCTCAGGTCGTCGCTCACCTTCACCGATGCGGCGTTCCTCTTCTCCTCTCCGATCTTCTACTTCAATCCCCGACTGCCAACTGGAGAACTGAACAGTGCAGCTTCAGGAGGGAAAGCTGCATCTTTCGAACTGCGTCAAATTCCTCCGGACCTCCCATCGAATGTTTTATTGGTGCATGTTGAAGGTATACAGACAGAGGTACCGGTGGACACAGGCGCATCACTTTTCGTAATTCGTGCAGACTTTTGTGCCCACTTAAAAAAAGTTAGGACGCCCTACGATGGTCCTCCCCTTCGTTGCGCAGATGAAGTCCCTATTCAGCCTTCAAGTGTTTGCACAGTCCGCGTTTTCATAGATGGCATCCTTCACCACATTCAGTTTCTTGTAATTCCTTTGTGCACTCAAACAGTAATTTTAGGATGGGACTTCCTTTCTTCGGCATTAGCTTTCATATCGTGTCATCAGCGAGTCATTCAAATGTCAGCTACTGAGAGTTCATCGTATGTCGATCTATACAGCTTTCGTTTCGTTGCTGCCACTGATTGTTTCATTTCGCCAGGAGATGAACAACTTCTAACGATCGCTTCGGATACTATAGTTAATGGTGACATGTTCATAGCTCCATCAGTTCGCTGCAAACCTGCGGGGCTTACCATAGCACCCGGCCTTGTGCAGATTAACGACGGTAAAGCATTGGTCACCGCCTTGAATCTAACTTTTTCGCCAGTGATGCTGCCCCAGGGCACTTCTGTGAGATGCTTCGCTGACAGTGAGCCCTTTTCGCTGGTTCCCCTTCACGCAGAATCACCGTCTTTGTCTGCTATTACTGATATCAAGGCTACCACTGTTACCTTAAATGACACCATAAGTCCTCACCTCACTGCCGAGCAAAAGAGAGACCTCTTAGACCTTCTCCAAAAGCACAGCCTTTCGTTTTATGTACACTGCAAACTTCTGGGCCGCACCTTCATTGCAGAGCACAGCATCGAAACCGAAGGCATCGAAACCATTGTACGCCGCCACCCATACTGCCTCTCTTCGGCAGAACGGCAAATCATTGAGAAAAACGTCGCCGACATGCTCAAACGGGATATTATTCGACCTTCATCCAGCTCCTGGTTGTCTCCTGTGGTGTTGGTCCGGAAAAAGAATGGCTCTGTCCGCTTTTGTGTTGAATACAGAGCGCTCAATAGGATCACGAAAAAAGACGTATATCAGTTGCCACGCATTGATGATGCCCTGGACTTCCTACAAGGCGCAGAATATTTCTCCAGCCTCGACCTCCGATGCAGGTATTGGCAAATACCTATGCGCGAAGCAGACTAGGAGAAAACAGCGTTTGCGACGCCTGACGGGCGTTACGAATTTGACCTTAAGCTCTTTGGCTTATGCAACGCTCCAGCAACATTCGAGCGCATGATAGATAGTGTCTTACGTGGTCTCAAATGGAAAACCTGTTTATGTTATTTAAACGACATCGTGATTTAATCTTCTACTTTTTCTCAGCACCTTAAGCGCTTGGACGAAGTTATAACGTGCATTTCGAACGCTGGCCTACAGATCAGTACAAAGAAATGCCACTTCGGCAGCACAAGCATCAATGTATTGGGTCACCTTGCGAGCAGAGACGGCGTTCGACCCGACCCCGACAAGGTTGCTGCCGTAATTAGTTTTCCACGTCCGCGCAGTCAAAAACGATTGCGAAGTTTTACGGGCCTGGCGTCTTACTTCCGCCGCTTCATCCGTCACATCGCTGCCGTTGCGGGGCCGTTACACAAGCTTCTGACGTCAGGGACGGATTTCACGTGGACTGACGAGTGCGAGTGTGCTTTCCAAACCTTTAAGCGTGCTTTGAAATCAGACCCCGTCCTCCGTCAGTTCGATGAGAGTGCACCCACTTTCCTGCACACAGATGCCAGTGGCCACGGTATCGGTGCTGTCCTCTTCCAGCGCGACGACACTACACGTGAGAGAGTTCTTTCGTATGGCAGTCGCGCACTAATACCTGCAGAGCAGAACTACTCGATAACAGAGCAGGAATGTCTGACTGTCGTTTGGGCCATCCAGAAATTTCGACCTTATCTGTATAGACGCCACTTCACTGTGGTTACCGACCACTATGCCCTATGATGGTTGTCCTCGCTGAAGAATTTTTCTGGGCGCCTCGGTCGCGGTGTACTGCGTTTGCAAGAGTACACTTTTGACGTTGTGTACAGGTCCGGCAAACAGCATCAGAATGCTGACGCTCTCTGTCGCTGCCCTCTGCCACTTTCATCTCCAACCACGCATCCTGAGTGCCCCTCAAGTGATCAAGCGGCTTCCTCTTCACTCACGTTATGACCTCTGGAAGTTGCTGGGTCGCTACCTTTAAACAACAGCGCCTAGTTTGCCGCGTACTAACGTGACGACCCCTACTGTAACCGCATCATCGGATACTTGAATGGCTCGCCTTCTCCACCTAATGCCAGACTACGTCGTCAGCTACGGCTGTTCAACCTAGAGAACAATGTCCTGCAGCACTATACTTACAATGCGGATGGGCATCGGTAAGTGCCAGTACTTCCCCGTTCGCTGCGAAAACAAGTTCTCGAAGCATTGCACGACGAACCATCAGCTGGACACTTGGGATTTCAAAAGACCTACAACCGCGTTAGGAGCCGTTTCTTCTGGCCTGGTCTTCTACCTTTGTGGCTAATTATATCGCTTCTTGCGCACTTTGTCAACGCCGGAAACAACCAACTTCAGCTCCTGCTGGCTTATTACAACCCATTCCATGTCCCGACACACCTTTTGCCATTGTCGGAATAGACCTCGTCGGGCCACTTTCCGTAACGCCAGCGGGCCACCACTGGATCGTCACAGCCGTCGACCACCTCACACGATACGCGGAGACCGCTCCTCTACGTGCTAGCTCCGCCTCAGACGTTGCCGCCTTCTTTTTAGAAGTCATTGTGTTGCGTCATGGTGCACCTCGCAGGTTGTTGAGTGACCGGGGAAAGGCCTTCATATCGACAATTCAGGACGAAATTCTAAAAACTGGTGGCACAGTTCATAAGACCACATCCGCTTACCACCCGCAGACAATTGGGCTGACAGAGCGATTCCACCGGAATCTAATCGACATGATATCCATGTACATCCGACCGAACCACAATAATTGGGACAAAATCTTGCCGTTCGTAACGAACCACCGGGTATTCACCTTTCTTCCTCGACTATGGTCGTGCACCGACATTCATCATTGACGCCTCTTTCTTCAATGTAATGACAAAAACGTCGACGACTACGCCAGAACATTTCGTCTCCAGGCTTGCTGAAGCACCGCAACGTGCTCAACTCAACACGGAGGCCAGTCAACGAGACCGCAAGCAACGCTATGACAGCTCTCGTCGAGACGTCACTTTCCGTCCTGAAGATGAAGTACTACTTTGGACGCCTGTGGTCGCACACCCAGATTGTGTGAAAAGTTTCAGTCTCGCTTTCTAGGACCTTACGTCGTTTGTGAACGAACATCTCCTGTCAATTACCTTGTCACTCCTGTCGAGGGTTCCTCGAACCGTCGTTACCGTGCCTCCGAGATAGTCCACGTTTTACGTCTTAAACCCTTTGTGCGCCGTACTTTTCTCGCCTATTATTATTATTATTATTATTATTATTATTATTGACAACGCTCGTTGCAGCGCCTCCTCACACCCCTATCAGGTTTATATATCACCACAGTTTTCTGCCCCTACCTCTTAGGTGACTAAGAGATGCTGCACCTCCCCCCCCCCAAAAAAAAACAGTGCGCCCTTGCAGGAGCCCACGCTGGAGCCGCCATGCCAGCCCTCCGCTCTACTGCCTTGGGTTCTCCAATGTTCAGGAGGGGGGCAGCACTATCTAACTGCACTGAGTGATCTGAGGCAAAACAGAGAGGAAGTGCACGAGTGAGCGCTGTACACAGGCGTGGGCCTATCATCGCAGAGCAGGTGGCGAGAGTCGAGTGAGTGTCGCCTATGGGGCGGCACATCTTTTTCAAAGTAAACCAGAGAAGAGTTGCTCCTTAGCGGGAGCGATGAGAACTAGTGTGGCTATTATGGCGGCATAGATGAACGAAGCTATGGCATAAGGAGCAAGCACCGAAAAACACCAAGGACACAATGGTCTACGAACCCGGGGTACTTGCGTTCCGGCCCAGTGTGGCACCACTGAGGCAACATTAAGTACACACATGACTAGGACTATAATAAAGCATGTTGTGGCATTAGATCTCTTCACTATCTCTGAATAGCAGCAATCAAAAGGCAGTACTGGCCTCCTGGCTCGTGGCTCACACGACCAACAAATATTTGTGACAAATTTATGTTTTATATCTATAAACCTTATGTGTCACCTTATTGGTGGCTCATACGTTAAAATAAGTCGCTAAAAATTCTTGCAAAATTCATTTGATGTTGTAGGCTCGCTTCGTATGTGTTTGAAATACTTAAAAGCATCTACGTAGTGGAAACTTTGGTCAGACCTGAACCTTTCAGTAGGTTCTGCAGTAGCTTATTCCTACTCGGGGACAACTTACTGTGGCAATGAAGGAAAGGCTTGGGAACTAAAAAGGCCGTGTGCCACCACTGAGGGGCATATTTCTACAAATGCATTTGTGTTTCCTACGTGAAAATAATGAAAAAAACTACATTACGTTTTTCCCACATGAAGCAGTTTACAAAGAAACGCTGCGTGAACCATTGAGATAATAATACCTCTTTCTCTTCATGAAGTATCATTTCGCGTTTCTGCACGTCAGAAAACGTCGACGTTGTCAAAATGGCGGCTTTGTGTTTAGGTAAGTGCTCGTCGCCCTCCAGATATTCCATCGATTCGCTGAAGGAGCTTGTGTCAGATTTCACTGAAAAACAGCTGTGTAAGCTGACGTAGCAAATTCTGTGTAGTGGTTATATTGGAACACAGCCGGCATTTGAAAAATGAGTCTAGCCGGACTATTTCGCGGAGGAGTATAAGGCAGTAGCTCTTCCCTCATAGCTTTCCCCCAATTGTCACTAAACGTTGTCCCAGAGTATAATATCTAAGGTGTTACATCCCAAAACCAAAATATGATTGCGAGAGACGCTGTGGTAGGGGGCTCCGAAAAGTTTGCCCATGTGGTGTTCTTTATTGGGCGCTGGCATCGGACAACACATGTGCCTCTACCATTTCACCGCCATCGATACGTCGGCTATCTAGATGTGCTGAAAATTACCTAAAATGGGTGCCATGGAGCAACGATTCTCAGTTTTGTTATTCTGGATAAAAACCTTGCCATCAAGGTTGAAAATATTGAATTTGGGAACGAGACCTAAAGAATTTACAAACTTTGCACTAATGAACCTATGTCGTGATAAAATGAGGTTGAACCGGGCTCACCTACACTCACTACACTACACGCCTATAAGTTTATTATGGGGCAAAAAATGGTTAAGGTACTTCACGTCAAATGAGCAAGCCATGTCGCTTTTGTTGTTACAGTTGTCTAAAGACGCAATCATATTGCCTGAATTTCACACAAGAAAGGGGTCGTCGACCTCGAATTCCAATCACTTTTCTTAAAGAACAAGTACACGCACTTCTGCAACGTATGATTTTCCGATACAATTACTCTAAATGACGTGTCCACTTTATTGGTTTTCGCAGCAAACGACATATGCAGGCTCGAACATTTGCTTTCATCAATGAGCTTCACCAAGTGTGCCAGATTTAGTTTGTTATCGAACTTTTTGGCTTTTACAATTAATTGCTGCAGGAAAATACTTTGTTTAGGGTTGAAATCTGATCGCTTCCTCAGGTTTCTATTTAAATGTGCTGCCTTCTGTAGGGGTTCGATCCTGAGTGTAGACCAAGAACCCCACAGGCAAGAGGCGGAGACTGACAGAAGATATGCGTACTGATAGAAACACGGGCCGCAACTACCCGCTCCCAGCGGCGGCCTCCAGCCAGTAGCGCACCCGCAATCGTCATTGTCATTTATTTTGACGTAGGCCTGCTCGCGACCGCCATTCCCATACCTTTTAAACTACATAGCTGCCTACTTTAAAGAGGGTAACAACACTAATGATTCCCACCACGGTTGTATTGTGGCTAAGGTTTTCACCTGCTGAATCGCAGGTCGCGGGAGCGCATCGCGGTGGCGGTGGCTGCATGTCCAGTGGAGGCGAAAATTCTTGAGGCATGTGTCCAAAGCTTAGATCAATTTGTATGCATCAGAACTGTGATACTTTTTATTGTTGGATGACGGGCCTAGGTACACTACGGCTGAAGCACGCTACATGTGCGTCGGCGAAAAGCGGATTTAAAAGCCGGTAATACTGACGGAATAAACAATAGTAGGCGAGCGCCCAGACTGTCTGTTTCTTTCTGTCCAAGTCAGCACCGATACAAGCTAGCATCAAAAACAATTTTTGTCGCCTATTTGGGTGATACACTCAAGATGCTTCCGATTGCGACTACTCGGAGGAGCATTTTTACTTCCTCATGCTGCCGTCACCGATCTGGATACGGACGGCACGGCCCATTAATCAAGAGCCAGTGCAGCAGCGAATCACAGCAGTCTGGCATCTGCTAGTAGCACGCTATTTAGGGCCTGTTGTCGATGCTTCCTACTATGCGCTGGTAGGGGAAACTCCCAGCCAACCACTAGTGTCGAAGACAGACCACGGAGTCATGTATATGGTGAGTTTGAGGGGGCTTTCACACAAGAATAGAACAGCCACACTTTGTAGGTATCTACGTTAAGACGTGGTTTCAAGTACTTGGCTTTATCATACAGATTCATGTTTGTTCATCTGGTTTTAAATAAGAACTTTAAGTCTTTTTATAAATTTTGATAATGAGTATGACTCCGCTTCTAAGCCGGAAACCTGTTTTGAGTTAGTAACGACGTACCTTTCTCATGGGTAAATGAGAACGTCGACATGGTGCTCAGTGGAGCTGGCTTGTATTGCGGCAACATTATACGTCTTCTTGGTAAATATCACTTGGGTCCATAGTTTCTTCCTCGTAGCATCTTTGGTGGAAGTGCTGGGTAGCAGCTGATAAGCTTCTCTAGAAACAGCATCATCGCAGCGCACGACACGTTGCCGCTACCACGAAGGCTCGATTGATATTGGGGTTTAATGTCCCAAAACAATCATACGATTATAAGATGCCGTAATGAAGGGCTCCAGAAATTTTGACCACCTGGAGTTCCTTAGCGTGCACTTAAACTGAGCAAATAGGCCTAGAGCACTTTAGCCTCTATCGAAGATGCCACTGCAGTTGGGTTTCGATCGCGCGACCTGTGTGTCAGCAGCCCAGTACCTTAGCCATCTTAACGTAGCTTTTGGCGCGAAATAAACGCCAGAGCCAAAAACTACGTTAAGCATAAACCAACTCGCCCAAAAAGTCACTCTGCCAAAATACCGTAGCCACTAGGCCACCTCGGTGGGGCTACCGCGAAGACCGACCGAATTACCCAGTGTGGACAAGATTTCTCAGGGCCACGGGCAATCGTTGTTGTACAGCCGATCATTGTGGCCCCACCGGCGTTGACATTGATGACTGGCTGGCCCTGTATGAGCGCCTCAGAAGCCGCAAGCACTGGTACATGCTGCCAAACATTCTCTTCCACCACTTGAGTGGCACGGCGACACTATCGTGCGAGACGCATGAAGAAGAGATGTTTAGTTGGGAGGTCTGCGAGCAGAAATTACGGCATTAATTTGGAAAGCCTATCAGAAGACAAGTGACCAAAAGTGAGAGCTCGCGATCCGTGCCCAGACGTCTGCAGTTGTGTACATAATTTACATCAAGTATTGGCTTCGTTTCGCAACGTGGAAAAAGAAAATGTTTGAAGAATACAAGGTAGGGCACATACTGAAAGAGATCGCCAACGACGCCTTTAATTTACTGTTGTGCAAGGATTGCTCCACCGTGAAGTTTGTCATTAGAGAAGGTCTTCTACGAACAGGCCAAAGTAAGAAAATTGTCCACCGGTTTTATCGTACTCCCAGCACGGCAGCTACATCATCCTGCGAAGATTTGCCCACGCTCCGTGAAGCACCAGCTCTGGAAATCATTACCAGCATATTCCATCAGGAACTCGAGGCTATCCCACCTGCTACGCCTTCTGAGAGCACTATAAAGAACAACTTCGCTTCTGTTTTTTTATTACAGGCCGTGGTTCACCAAGAGATCGCAAATACGGGCCTCTTGCCGACTTTACAAAATTCCGATTAGCTTCCCGTATCGGAATCTTCCGTTAGTGTGGCAACTATTCCGAAACCCGCCTTCATGCCTCGACGAAACTACGCTGAATGGCGTACACATGATCATCGACCAGTCTGTTTCACCTGCCGCTATGTAGGGCATATCTCCCACCACTGCCGAAACCGTTGTAGATGATCACCTCGACCCAGCTCCTCTAATTAGGGGCGCCGCTGCGAACATACGCCTTATTCTCGCTCCTTCTGCTCTGACGCAGGCGCGCAGCGTTTTTCAGAATATCAAAACAACTGCTCCTTATCGCCCTAGCGTTGTCATTCTCGCTGTCCCCAATCTCGCCGCTCTTCGTCTTCCATTCACCACCACTCGAGAAAGTTGCAGGTGCAGCTCCGGAGGCGATGCTGCATACACAACATGGAGTGATATTCTTCTCATTGTTGCTGACGATCAGTAAAATCTTCTGGAAGTGCTCGTTGATGGTGCTAATGTGACTGCTCTCATTGATACCGGTGCACAAATGATAAGCTCAGACATGCGCCACCCCTTCTAAATGTTCTCACGCCTGCGCCCAATACTACTGTTCGTGTCGCCACCAGGAGTATTCCTGCTGTGATCGAATGTGTGCTGCATGCATCACCGTTTCAAGTCATCACACCTCATTGCCGCTTGCTGTACTCGAAAAGTGCCCCCATGAACTCATACTTGGTATCAACCTTTCGACTACCATAATGTATTGCAGCGCAAAAAGTAGCCAGCAAATGAGCGATGGGATGAGGACAGAGCGCAATTTTTCAACAAAGTTCACCATATGGGGATACACGTATATGTTGTCACGTTACACCATAAGTGCAACCTGTAGACAATGGCACACCAGGACATCAGACTGGTAGGTTGGTTGGTTGTTCCTCAGACTCCTGGCGCAGCCCACCACGGGGGATCGGCCATGAAACGGACGGTGCCTCGTTTGTGAGATAGAATTGTATCACCAGCCGCAATATTTAGTTAAGGATGTTTGACCAAAGACACAATTGGTAAACGATAGATTAGAAATAAAATAAAAGGTAATACAAAAAAGTAACAAGGTAATAGGGCTTGTAAAACAGTAAATTTATGCCTCAGCTTAACATTCTACTCGTTTTGTTGCCTTCAGAAAATCCAATGCAGCCTCGCAAACTTTCCTGTGGCTAAATTCTTTTTCAGTTGCTGCAAAGGAAATGACCACTGGAAGAGATAAATTTAGAGCCATCCTAGGGAGAGGTTCCTCTAATAGTCTCTTCGTTTGGTTTGTATATAACCTGCATGGTAAAACGAAGTGGTGAAGGGATTCACTCTCGTTGCAGTGGAGGCATAGGGAAAACTGGGCCAGACCAGACCTGTGTAGATAAACGTTCAGGGCGGAGGGGAACTCGGCATCTTGGTCTCGTAGTTTATATCTCTGTCATTCTAGCAGAGCACCATTGATTTTTCCAGGGGTTTCCAATCAGAAGTTGCCAAGCAAGATTTTTCAAACTGATCTGATATGACAATTATTTCGAAGCGTGCCACGGCAATAAATGCTTGCGTCGGCAATATAGAAATGATAGGATGATTATGTGAGGCCACTGCGAGTGCATCTGTGTATTTATTGAGGGTTAAACCTCAATGCCCTAGTGTCCACACCAAGCGAATGAGTCGTAAAGGTCTTGTGGCAAGGGCGTGAAATTACTTTTAAAGCAATTGACATTATAGGCACAGTTAATGAACTACACACAGACAAGCAGCCTGAAAGAATAATAGCATCTGTAATTGATTGAGGCAATTTTCGTAACGATAAAAGTTTTGCAAGTAATTTCGCTTGATAAATAGGTGTAAAATCGGGTAAACGAATCGAAAAGACCAATCCAACACTGAAGATGCAATTCCAACTTCTGCCTTCTCTTTGCGAACTGAAGCATCAGTATCTATAACAACATTTATGTCTAACCTTGCTAGTTGGTTGTTCAAAACGGCATTCAGGTGTCTACTGGGAAGATTTTTTATATTTTAAGAAAATATATATTCAAAATATATTTTCATGGTTTTAATAAGTGTTCTTATTACCCGTACTTTACGAAGGTTAACTTGTAATGTTTCCGAGAGCTTCTGTGCGACGATAACTTGTTAATGCTTTTATCTGAACCACTGTTGGTTAAAAAAGGGTGTCGTCTCATTATTGGAAACATATTGCAACTTCCTATTTGGGAATGCGTATATTTGTGGGAAGGCACGGACTGCTAGTACTTGGAACCTAGCACGAAGAGAAGGTGGTTGCGCTTCCTTATATAAAATATTAATTGCGACAAATTTAGAGAGCCCAAAACATATAGTAACGCTTCACGTTCTAGTATTGCCAGTGGTCTAATTTTACAGGTGGGTGCTCCAGAAATCAAGACACAGCCAAACTCCACTATTGGGCGAATATACATACATTATATCATGACCAGCACATCACAACGTAAACCGCAACGTTTTTTGCTGAGTCTACGAAGCATTCCAAGCGCCCGTGCTCCTTTAGCTGCTATATTTTCTATAAGCGGACAACAATTCAGGTTTTCAGTATAAGTCACTCCTACGTATTTACATGATTTCACCTGCAGAATGAAGTCCCGTCTGTGAAGTAGGGAAATTAGCACTGGAAAACTTATAGGAAAAACTAGGACTGTACTTTTCCTGATGTTTCTTGATGGAATAATTTCGTCTAACCATGTGTCCAGAGCATTCATATAAAACTTTTTCATCTGATATAATGTACGTATATCTGTAGCTGTAGCAAAAATGAGATGTCGGCAGCATATACAGCTGTATATTATGTTGTACTAGAATTGTACACAATAAAATAATAAATTATGGAGGTGAAAGTACCGAAACTGTTGGAAGACGTCTAGTTTGTTTATACTCTGAAGACGACACACCAGAATGAGAGCAATAGAATTCTTTATCTTTTAGAAAGAAGTAAACCCATGCCACGAAGTAATTTGGTAAACCGACATGCGTGAGCAAATTGATTATGTTAATGTGTTTCACACTGTCCTAAGCTTTTGCAGTATCTAAAGTTACCGAGGCAGAAACCTGTTTCTTAGAACGTGTTAGCTGCATCCTGTTTTCAAGATCAACATGAGCCCACCAAATGGAGCAGCCAGCTTTGATTCAATTTGGCGTGAGCTTAAAATGGCATTTTCGTCCAACCAGCTGTCGATTGGAATGTGTAGAAGTCTTTCGATTAGTTTCACCAGATTAGTTGTAAGTGAAATAGGCCTAATGCTATCCACAGTAAACCCAGCTTCATGTTACTTTATTAAAGGCATTAGTTTCGCGATTCTCCACGTCGTCCTTTTTCAACAGTATGCCTGCCACCATATATGGAAAGAACACTTGCAGAACTTGTACTAGTGGCAATACCCCCCTTTCCAAAGAACATCGTCACCATGTCACAACATAGTTACCAGAATAAAAGGAAACACATACGATAAGCGGTACACAACGGGGTGTTCAAAATCACTGTAAGTCTACTCAAGGGAGCTTGACAAATAGTCAATGTTGGTAAAACGGTTTCGTTCTCGAAACATGGATGACGTGTGGCTGCCTAAACAGTGGGATTAACGAGCCATGTCCTATTCAAGAACTTCGTACTTCACTTCACTGACACCAAAGAGAACTCTATAGAGAAGAAAATAGCGGTGTAAGAACTTTTCCGACCGGATGCGTTGTGGAATGGGAGTCCATAACCATACTCATTCTCCGGGTCGGTAAGAGACATCGCGACGACGAGCGTTGTACCGCAGCGAGTCGATGCATTGTTGCTTGTGGATTCGTTCGACTGCAAGCTTGCGAGCTGCGTCTGCCAGTCTGATAAATTTGTTCATCTTGACACTAATCTGGCATCTGTCTGGTAGAAGCATGCCATCCAGCATTGTAGTGACCTCCCTGCCATGAAGCAACCGGAATGGTGTGAATCCAGGTGTTTCTTGCACAGCGGTATTGTAAGCGAACGTGACGTAAGGGAGGATGTCATCCCAGTTTTTGTGGTCTTGGTCAACGTACATAGATAGCATGTCAGCGATCGTCTTGTTTAGCCGCTCTGTAAGGCCGTTGTTTTGTGGGTGGTATGCAGTAGTTTTTCGATGTACTGTGCCGCTAAGCTGCCTGACGTCTTGTATAATCCGGGTGGTAAAAGCTGTGCCACGATCAGTTAACACAACTGCTGGTGCTCCATGTCGGAGGGCGACGTTCTTCATAAAAAAGTGGGCAGTCTCAATGGCGGCGCCACGTTGTAATGCCTTCGTTTCGAAGTAGCGCATCATGTAATCAGTAGCGACTACAATTCAGCGGTTGCCGTCACAAGACTTTGGAAAGTGTCCGAGTAGATCCATGCCAATTCGTTGGAACGGTCGTGTCAGAGGAGTGGTGGGCTTCAAAAAGCCGGCTGGGCGCTGATGTGGTGCTTTACGGCGCTGGTACTCGTGACACGTCTTCACGTAATGCTTCACGTCTCGATTGAGCTTAGGCCAGTAGTAGAGTTGGCGAATCCGGGCCAAGGTACGTGTGAATCCTAGGTAGCCTGACGAAGGCTCATTGTGACAGGCGGACAAGACATCGGCTCTTAACGCTCGCGGGACGACGAGCAGGTACTCAGTCGCATAAGGGTCGAGGTTTCTTTTATAGAAGATAATTCTGCGAACGCAGAACGATGATTGAGAGTGTGCGAATGCTGGTTATGAATGCGGTGTGTGGTTTTGATTGATATGTGGCGTTTAACGTCCTAAAACCACAATATCAGATGCGGCGTATGGCCTTCAAGATAATCAATGATTTGTCGAAGCTCGAAATCGTTCTTCTGCTGTTCAGCCAAGTCGCATACACTAACAGCGCAGTAAAAGCACCCGTCAAGATTGTGGTCACCTGACGCTGTCGTAAGAGGAGCCCGGGAAAGGCAGTCCACGTCAGTATGCTTCCAGTCAAACTTGTACACGACTGTCAAATTGAACTCTTGAAGGCGTAAGCTCCACCTGGCCAGACGTCCGGAAAAGTCTTTAAGGTTCGCCAACTAGCAGAGCACATGATGATCAGTAACGGCTCTGAACGGGCGACCATACAGGTATGGTCTGAATTTAGCTAATGTCCAGACAACAGCTAGGCACGCCTTTTTAGTGGATGCGTAATTTGCCTCCGCAGATGATAAAATGTGGCTCGCATACGCAATAGAACGTCCGCCTTACCACTGGACGAGGACTGCACCAAAGCCGATGTTACTGGCGTCTGTGTGTAGTTCAGTGTCGGCATCTTCGTCGTAGTGTCTGAGTAAAGGCTCAGCTTTGAGACGCCACCGGAGCTCGGAGAAAGCGCGTCTTTGCGGAGGGCCCTAAACGAAGGGAACATCTTTTCTCATACGAGCGAGGGGTTCGACAGTGTTTGCGAAATTTTGCACAAGGCAGCTGTAGTATTCGCAGAGGCCTAAAAATCAACGCACATCACGTTTGTTGGCAGGTGGTGGAAAATTTGCGACAGTCAATGTTTTGTCTGGGTCAGCCGAATGCCATCGTGGCTAACGAGGTGGCCGAGTAACTTTAATTTGTTGTAAGCAAAATGACATTTTTCTGGTTTCAGTGATAGGTCTGCCATGCGAATTGAAACAAACACAGATCTGAGTCGCTGCAAGTGCTGTTCAAACGTTTAGGAGAAGACAACGACGTCGTCTAAGTAAAAAAGCCATGCTTCCCACTTGGGACCAGACAGCACTGTATCCGTCATCCTCTCAAATGTTGCAGGAGCAGAACACAGACCGAACGGCAGCACGTTCAATTTGTACAGACCATCAGGCGGTATGAATGCTGTTTTTTGTCGGTGACGTTCATCAACTTAGATCTGCCAGTAGCCACTGTGTAAATTCATAGAGGAGAAGTACCAGGCGCGTCGGAGGTGATCAAGTGAGTCGTCGATGCGCGGAAAAGGATAAACGTCTTTCTTTGTCACATGGTTGAGTTTGCGGTAATCGAAGCAAAATCGAAGAGTGCCGTCCTTCTTCTTTACTAGTACGACGAGGGACTACCATGGACTGTTCGAGGGTCGGAGTACCCCATCTTCGAGCATCTGCTTCACTTGAGAACGTATTGCTTCTTGTTTCTTTTGTGATACTCGTTAGGCATGATGACGTATGAGTCGTTCAGCATGTTCTGAGACAAATTGGTGCTTTACGGTTGGCATTTGCTTTATCTTGAATGTAGACGCGCAGCAGTCGCTACACATGCGGAGGATACAGCAAATTTGCTCTTTCTGCGCACACGACAGCTTCTGATTGGCATCGACCGTATCGGCTACTGCGGTGTCACTTTCAACGGCTGCAGAAATGGAGGCAATCGTCGTACACGATTCATAATCCATGGATTGGAAACGAGCGATAGTTGTTCGCTTAGGCAAATGTTAGTACGCTCCACCAAAATTGGTAATCAAAAACTCAGTCTTCCCACGTTTAAATTAAATTATGCCGCGAGAAACGCAGATTTGGTGAGACAAAAGCACCGAAAAGTTGGCATTAGCGATACGACTATTTTCGTAATCAATATCGTCCTGTACAGTAACGAACAAACTGGTTCATGGTGGAAGTGTGACGGTGTCGTTGACTATGCGAAGCGTAGTCTTCTGTGGATCAGTATCTCTAGGCTTCGGACCATAGTGATAAGCAAACTTTGCTAGACAGTCTCAAAGATTTATAACAGCGCCATGCTCGCGAAGGAATTCATTGCCAAGGATAACTTTCCGGGAGCATTCGGGAAGCACAATGACGTAAGCAATGAACGTCGACTCAGAGACTTGCAACCTTGTGGTGCATCTCCCGTTTGGTGTCAAGAGATGACTACCTGCTGTCCGAAGGTTTGGTCCATGCCCGCAATAAGTCGTAACCTTCCTGAGTTCAGCCACACTTTAAGCGCTGATATCTGCGTAGTCGGCGCCAGTGTCGACAAGAGCAGCTACCGGATGGTTGTCGACAAGAACGACAATGTCAGCAGAAACGGGTTCGTCGGCGATGGGAGGCGTCAGCTGAAAGGAAGCGTCGACGGTCGGTGGATGGGTCGAGAAGGCTGTTTTGTGGATAGCTGAACAGCCGTCTCACCCTCGGAGGCCACTGATCCTAGTTTCCTCGGCGTAGACTTGGGAACCCAGTGGATCATGCCGCAACAACATCGGTGAAAGTGGAGTATTGATTCGAGGATGTGGAGCGCCGAGAAGATGGAGAATGTGGTTGTTGTCGTTGAAGTTCGGGAGCGGTAGGCTTGCCAAGTATTCTGTTATATCGCGGAGTCACTTGGGCTGGCGAGCGTCTGGCCGAAATCCAGGCAGGCCCATGTGTCTGTACGAGCACTCCCGGTACAAGTGACCTGGCTCACCGCACTGGTAGTAAAGTGGCCGATTGTCGGAAGCACGCCACACGCTCGATTTTCACACCTTAGGTCACGGATTCTCATAGTGCGGCGGGCCCGAGAAGCACTGTGGCATCTCCAGGCAAGTTGGTCGTGGGTTTTTATAGTGCGGCAAGCCCGAAAAGTGTAGCGGCGTCTCCAGGCTGGTCGGTTGGGGAAAATAGCTTGCAGCCGGTGCAGGAGTGCGTACAGGTTCCGCATAAGTTAGCAGAGGAGCTTTGGTTGGAGGCGCCATTACTTGTAGTACCAGCTGCCGTACCTCTTCACGGACGACGTCTGTCAGAGCAGCCACTTGAGGCTGTGAAGGCACTGTGCGAAGCTTTTGCAGCTCGTCGCGTACAATGGTTTGTACTAGTTCAGCAAGGTCTCTCACGCTCGTGACATCGAGTGTTGCCAAGGGTGCTGGCAAACATGCAAGGTTGTCGGACCGTTCATACTGCGAGGACTGCTATCTCAATATTCACTCCATTGTTGTCGCTTTCCGGAGGAATTCCGCCATGGTAGCTGGTGGGTTTCGTACAAGTCCAGCAAACAGCTGCTCCTTGACACCTCGCATCAGAAAGCGTATCTTTTTGTCTCCCGTCATTACGTAATCAGCACGACCGAGCAGAGGAGACATCTCTTGAACGAACATGACCATGCTTTCAATTGGTCTTTGATTGCGAGAATTGAGGAGACGTTCTGCTTGTTCTGTCTGATTGGTGCTGTTATACGTGTTCCACAGCTGAGTGCCAAACACCGGCCAGGTTGTCAGGGCAGCCTCGTGGTTCTAAAGCCAACTACGCACTGAATCCTTCAGGTAGAAATAGACTGTTCATCCCACTCGTTGGTGACGGCGACTCAATCGTATTGATCTAGCCAAACTTCAACGTCTTCGCAGGGCTTCCCATGAAAGGGCTTCAGGGTTTCAGGGTTCATTGAGCTGGTGGAGTTGTGGTCTGTTTAATTTGGCTTGCAGTTGTCACACTTGCCAGGATTCTGGAGCGTTCCAGATGAGGGCCGAACTGGAGTGGTAGGCCTAGTTGCCACCGACCGCGTTGAAGGTCGGCTGTTGCTTTCAAAGCGTCAATTTGAGGCCGAGACATTCCTGGTGGTAACAGTGCATATATTGTAAGACAGTAACAGCGTTTATTAGGCCGAATCGCCTGATCAACCCTTCGAATGAAGACGTTTTTCGTTGTGATGATTATATGAAGATGAAAAGATGAAGGTCAAACGTTGTCAATATTGTGCTTACACTAATTTCCCCCTCGCTCGGAAGCGGCCAATTAGGCCGCTGTTTATGACGGTGGTGTACGGCGCACGAATGGTTTAAGGGCGACACGTGAACAAGCTCCGTACCACAAAAACAACCTTCGGACGGCATGACAAATGGCGTTACAGGATAGTTAACAGGATACGTATGCTCGACTATAGCGTAATGGCTGATGAAACGTGAGTGAAACTTACGACACAGGCCGGGAACTCGCGTTGGGGTCCACAACAGTACTTTGTCTCCAGTATTGAAGTGAGCTATGCGGTGGACGCCATCGTAGCGAGTCTTCCGCTCTTGTTGGCTTGCCTGTGTATTGAGGTGGGCGCGTCGGCGACAATTGGCCAGGCGAGAGATTAAGTGCTCCCTCGATGACGATGACGAGTTCACAGGAACGTCAAAAAAGGAGTTGTCGAGCGAAGATATTTGTTGACGGCCATAGACGAGAAAGAATGGGGAATAGCCCGTGTGCACTGCGTAGCGGTATTGTAGGCAAAGGTCACGAATGGCAGGATGGTACCCAGTTGGTGTGGTCGGCATTGATATACATAGATATCATGTCAGTCAAAGTTCGATGAAACCACTCTGTGAGGCCGTTGGTCTGGGGATGGTAGCTGGATGTCGTCTTATGAATTGTATTACATGCGTGGAGGACTTGTTGGAGTAGTTTCAAGAGAAACGCCTTGCCGCGATCGCTCAATAACATGCGTGGTGCACCAGGTCTTAAAAAGATTGCCTCCAGAAAAAAATATGGCAATGTCCTCTGCTGATCCTGAAGAAAGTGCAGCTGTTTTGGCGTGCCTTGTTAAGTGGTCAACTGCTGCGACAATCCAGCGCTTGCCGCTAGCGGATATTGTTAGCGGTCCATAGAGGTCAATGCCAATGACATTTAAGGGAGCGTCAGGACACGGAAGAGGTTGTAGAAGACCAGCTGGGGAGGACGTGGGTTGCTTGCGACGTTGGCATAGCGAGCATGACGCAACATATCGGCGCTACGCAGTTGGAAAGGCCAGGCCAGGCAAAACGACTGCGCATGCGTTCATAGGTTTTTGAAAAGCGAGATGACCAGCCTTGGGGTCATCGTGGAATTCTTCCAAAATTTGCGCCCTTAGGGAACGAGGAGCAACAGGAACCCAGCGCTGTCCTTCAAGGTGGAAGACAAAGCGGTAAAGGATTGAGTTTTCAGCCTCGAAGTTCCGCAGCTCTCGAGAAACGCGGGCGTTAGAAGGATGAGAGGAGTCTTGAAGGCACTGCATTATAGAGCAACAGTAAGTGTCGCTGCGTCGGTGGGATGCAAACGTCTCGTTGCCGAAGGTAGAAAGAAAATTGACAGCGGCGAGTGAATGAACTGACGGAGACACTTTGGTGGGTTCACTCAAAGTTAGCGACAGGCCAGGAGTGCCTAATGAGGATTGTAAAGGACAGCGACTAAGGGCATCTGCATTGTTTTGTTTCTTGCCAGATTTATAGATAACGTCAAACTCGTATTCTTGGAGACGAAGTATCCAGCGACTGAGACGTCAGGACAAATTCTTCAATGTCGACAGCCAGCCCAAAGCGTGGTAGTAAGTGACGATGGTAAAGTGGCGGCCGTGAAGATACGGTTGAGACTACTGGATGACCCAGACAACGGCGAGACTCCTGCTCGGTGATGGTGTAGTTTTTCTCTGCTGCTGTGAGGATGCGACTTGCGTATGCGATCAGACGTTCGTCATAACGCTCTGTTCGTTGCAAAAGTACAGTGCCGAGTCCGTGTCTGCTGACATCAGTATGGAGGAGAGTGGGTGCGGCGTTATCGAAATTTCAAAGCACTGGCTCTAATGTGAGGGCACGTTTCAAGGTGCCAAAAGCCATTTGACATTCGACCGATCATACGTATGACGCTCCCGAAGAAAGGAGTTGGTGAAGTGGCGCAGCAATGTGGCGAAGTCTCGTATAAAGCGCCGGAAGTACGAAGCAAGACCAAGAAAGCTTCGGAGCTCTTTGACGCGTTGAGGCACCGGGAAGTGAAGAACGGCGGTAGTCTTGTGGGGATCAGGCCGAATTACATCTTTGCTGACGAGATGTCCGAGTACTTTAATACTTTTGCTTACAAAGTGGCACTTCTTGGTGCTGAGCTGAAGGCCAGTAGCTGCGAGACACGTCAGAATTTCATGCAGGCGCTGTAATTGCTGTTCGAATGTTGAAAAAAATATGACGATGTCGTCAAGGTAACATAAGCATGTTTTCCACTTAGGGCCCCGTAATACAGTGTCCATCAGTCGTTCGAACGTAGCTGGCGCATTGCAGAGGCCGGAAGGCATGACGTTAAATTCGTAAAGTCCGTCGGGTTTGGCAAAGGCAGTTTTTTCTTCTCATCCTAGTGCTTTGGAATTTGCCAATAACCGGAGTGCCGTTCAAGGCTCGAAAAATATTGCGCTCCTTGTAAGGAATCTAAGGCATCATCAATGCGAGGCAAGAGATATACGTTTTTTCTGGTTACTTTGTTTAATGTGCAGTAGTCAACGCAGAATAACACCAAACCGTCTTTTTTCGTACAAGAACAACAGGTGACGACCAAAGGCTTGAGGAGGGGTGGATGATGTTTTGCTTGAGCATATCAGCAACGTGCTTGTCGATGATTTCGCGTTCGCTGAAAGAAATACGGTATGGTCGACGACGGACAATAGAAGTTCCGTCGGTGTGTATGCGATGATCCACCGCAGAAGTCTGGCTTAGAGCAGTGGAATGTACGTCGAAAGAAAATTTATGCTTAGACAACAACGCCAGTAGTTCGTCTGCTTGCGGGGCAGTGAGATCCGTGCTGATGGCAATGGCGAGAGCCGTAGTAAGTGGAGCATCTGTTGGCATTTAACGTGATTCCACCAGACTGGTATCCGAAGCCACTACAGAGATAGGTTGTGTGTCCACGCTGGAAACTAAAACAGTGGTCTTGGTAAGCAGAATCGGCTCATTGGTGATATTCAGCACTGCGAGAAATGTGGTGCCGTTGGAGAAGTGGACAAGACTCGATGAAAGTGTAATCCCTCTGCAAAGACAACGAGCTGATGGACTGACGAGGACGTCACTGTGGTCAATGGAGTCAGACATAACCGTGATAACGTGCTCGTGGTTAGGTGGCACAAGGAAGTCATTGGCTGTTCGAAGTCGGTCACGTGATAATTTCGGGGAAATATCATCCGTCTCTCGCATACGTATGAGTCGTTGTCGACAAGAGATGGAAGCAGCAGCATCAGAAAAAAGTTCCCCTCCAAAGATAAGCATAAAAGCACAAGAAGCCAGCACGGCAAACTGAATGCGATGCCAGATCCCATCAATGAAAACTCTAACAGTGCACTGTGCTGATGGCCGTATCAGCGAGTCGTTTGCGCTACGTAAGAGAGTGCCAATATAAGGTGTGGTAACCTTACATAGACGAGTACACAAATCCGCATGATTAATAGAAATAGCAGCCCCCGTGTCCACCAATGCATGAACTGGTACCCTTTCCGCATACACTAATAACAAGTTGGCTGGGCCCTCTGGAGGTCTTGGGGTTTGTTCGAGCGATGCAGCTTTCCCTCCAAAAACTGCACCAACTAGTTTTCCGAGTGGTAGTCAGAAGTAGGTACAGCCGATCTCAGAGGAGATGTTGAGCATCGTAGAGGTGAAGGGGACTGCCGGCGTCCGGGATAGTAGGGGCGAAGTGCGGCGAGTGGAGAAGTCGGAGAGAAGGAACGTGTCGTAGGGCGTCGCTGGTACTGGTTCGGGGATGGCTCCTCATACCTTTCATAAACATCGTAGCCACGGTGTTTGTCCTGCTGGCGCTTGCGGCAAAATCGTGAAATATGACCCCGAATGCCACGGTAGTAACATATTGGGCCAGGCGAGTGCCAGGGGGCGTAGTGTGCTGGAGCTGTCACAGGCGCTGGTACTGGTGCTGGGACATGTGAGTATGGTGCGAATTCTGCTACGTTGGACTGCGCAGGTACAGGATGCGCGTGCTGAATCAAGGCAGGTGGCATAGCAGCGACTTGCGCATACGTCATGGGTGGTGTTCGTGGCACCGTAGTGTTCGATGGGAGAGCGCCAGCCATGGATGAGAGCTCCTTCTTGATTTTGTCGCGCAGACCAGCAGATTGAGAGTGAGGCTGAGGGGCGGGTGCACATGACAACCCTTGCGCTTGAAGTTTCTCGCCAATCAGAGTGCGAATCAGCGCGCGCTGATCCGCATCCGAGGAAGGCCGGCCGTCACTGGCATCTGGGTAGTCTGGGTGCAATCGAATAACTTGGAGTTCATCAAGATGCTGACATGTCGTGATGATGTCCTCAACGGCGGTGGGGTTTTAACAGCCAGAGTGTTAAACGCGACATGGCCTATCCCTTTGATGATGTGGCGAACACGATCAGCTTCTGTCATTGCCGAGTTCACGCGGTGGCAAAGGGCAAGGACGCCTTCAAGGTACGAAATGTACGTCTCCCCGGGTTTGGGCACGCCCATCGAGCTTTCGTTTTGACACTTTGGAATGGATGTTCGGTTTCCCGAAAAGTCTACGGACTTGTTGAGCAAAAGTATGCCGATTCGGGAAGCTGCTCTCTTGGTTCAAAAAACACGTTTTCGTGATATCAGACAGATATAAAGCGACGTGACGAAGTTTTTGAGGCTCATCCCAATGGTTATAAACACTGGTCATGTCGTATTCTATTAGCCACACCTCGACGTCATCGCGTGGAAGACCACAGAAGATGGGTGAATCGCGCTGCCGGGCGTTGACGATCCACGCAGGAATGGTTTGTTGGACAGAGATGCTCGATGTTCCGGGCAGCGGTTCTTGAGCCATGACAGCGGACGGGGGAAGCAAGTGGTGACCCGAACGAAGCTCCAGGGGAACGTGACGTCAGAGAGGATTGGGGGATCAAAGCACTTCCACCACTCTGTAAGACAGTAGCAGCATTGGAGTCTCGACGGCGTTTATTTTAACCGAAACGCCTGATCAACCCTTCGAACGAAGACAACGTTTTGCGTGATGATGATCATATAAAGATGAAGATGAAGGTCAAACGATGTCAATATTGTGCTTACAATATTGTTACCCAGTACCTCAACCAGTGTCACGTTACACCGTAACTGCAACCTGTAGATAATGGCACACAAGGACGTCAGACAGATCCAATCAACGGCAATACGAGTTTATTGTCTCCTATGCAAGTGCATATTCTTCCCCTTTCAAAAATCACACAAACAAGCCTGCCAGGAGGTATAGAAAGAAGACTTGCA
The DNA here is from genome assembly GCA_013436015.1 of Rhipicephalus annulatus. Classification (NCBI taxonomy): domain Eukaryota; kingdom Metazoa; phylum Arthropoda; class Arachnida; order Ixodida; family Ixodidae; genus Rhipicephalus; species Rhipicephalus annulatus. The sequence goes on along the minus strand of WOVY01000380.1, from coordinate 95,366 downwards.
GAGCTTGTACTAGTGGCATTATGCACAAAACAGGCAACATTAAAACCTGGAAGTAAAAATCAAAACGGCAAACTTAGTAAAGTTTGATAAATCAAACACGTGCACTGATAGGGCCCTTTTTCATGACTCGCAAAAAACAGCTAATTTTCAGAAAGGTGCTTGGAAAGCATGCTTACGCATGCATCCCCAGACTGTTTGATTTCTTCTTGTTCGGATGGCGTACAAGGACCATGGTGTTTTCGAAGATAGGGCTAAACTTGCAGTCCCGCACCTGAATGGCCCGAAGCGCCGAGGGAAAGGAATACAGAAATTATGGAGGCTGAGGTAATTAAACGTTTTGGGGACGCATGCTTACGCGTGCCTTCCTTGTACCTTTCTGATAAAGATTTTTAGATGCGGAGCATCTAATACTCGAAGCTTGTAGTGCGGCGCCGTCCGCAAGCTTCCTCCTCCTTCTTCCACCATCTGTGCATCCCTTCCTCCTCTACACACCGCGCGCGCTTCACTCCTCCACCATCTGTGCACCCTTCCTCCTCTACACACCGCGTGCGCTTCTCCTCTTCACGAACATCCGCTATCTGTATAATGTAGCGCGCGTGCGCCGTCACGCTTCGAGAGTATTGGCAGCTGACGCGCGCGCATGCGCCGTCGCGCTTCGAGAACATCGGCAGCTGACGCGCGCGCATGCGCCGTTGCGCTTCCCCCCCTTCTCGAACATTCGACAGCTGACGCGCGCATGCACCGTCACCCACCATCTGTGCCGCGCGCGCTTCTCCCCTTCGAGAACATTCTACAATTCTCCTGATTCTCCAGTGGACGCGCATGCGCCGTCGCGCTTCGAGAACATTCAACAGCTGACAGTGCATGCGCCGTCGTGCTGTATATATACTCAAGGTCGGCGCTCGCTCGCTCAGTTGCCGCTCGTCGGTTGGTTTGTACGGCGCGTCGACGTCCAAGGTCGCGGTGAAATGAATTCCAACGAATCCACAAACACAATGATCGACGTCCCTTCGACCAGCGCCGCCCTTTCGCATGCGTGTGTACGTGTTCACTCATTTAACACCCCCTCCTACAACCACGTTAACCAATTTAGCCATCGACCCAAGTAAGTCGCAATTTAACACCCCATTTCACAACCACGTTAACGAATTTAGCAATCGACCCAAGTAAGTCGCACTTTAACACCCCGTTAACCAATTATATGCTCCGCATCCTCCTCAGTGTTCCCCCGAGGGAAGCTGCGGGCAATTTTTTTTTGTTTTACGCTACGTTTTCATGAACATGTTTCAACTCGCCCAACAAGTGACTTTGCTAAATTATACGTCTGACCACGCACGCAGCCCCTACGGACTGCTCTTTAGAACTTCTTCAACTAGAACTCCTGTAGTTCTCGAGTAACACCTCTGCCAGCACATCCCACCTACGCTCCCTCGAGTTTCTTTGGATTCCGTCGCAAGTCTCCGTTCAAAATGAGCTCTTGCCGTTGCCTCCGATACCCGATGGTCATTGTGCGTGTTGCGCCTATTCCTAACGTCGCTGTGACGTGCAATGTCCTTCTCCTCAACACTGTGGTAACAGTAGCAGACTATCGCACATCATTTTTCGCGCTTGATTCCGGCTTCTCAGAGCAAGGTTTTCCTTGCGGGATCACACTTGCACATCGGATACCACCAGCCGACCTCACATTTACCACTTTGAGCACAGACTCGACCCCCGATTTTTCATCGCCGACATTATCGTTACGTTCCTCCGGCGACCATTTCACGCAAACGATATCCGACGAGCTAAATTCAGAAGAAGTATCTGCTCTATGTTGCGTCTTCATTACCACCAAGGCATCTTCCACTTTGACAACCATAATTTTGGCTAGACATTCTTAGTGAGCCACGACATTGATATAGGTGATGTCCGACCAATTCACAGAGGGCCCTATTATGTGGCAGCCGTGAAGCGTGCTGTTATAGAAGAGGAGGAGAATAAATTGCAATTTAAGTGAATAATGAAACCCTCTTCTAAATTTTCATCGTCTCCCGTTGCACCTGTAAAAAGATAGACAATAGCGGGAGATACTGCGTTGACTACCACCACCTCAACTATATTACGAAGAATGTGTGCCCTCTCTCTCATACTAACGACGCCCTCGATTGCTTGCATGGCGCCAGATATTTCTCTTCGGTAGTCGTGCGCTAAGGGTGCTCCCATATCACATTGGATGTCAGAAATACAGACAAGACTGCCTTTGTGGATCCTGATTGCCTTCATTAGTTTAATGTAATGCTGTTTTCATTTATTAAGGGTCCTGGCAACTTATACATTGCCCCGGCGTATAAGGAACTTCCTTCTTCAAGAAAAGAAGCGATCCATCTGTCTTTGCTATCTATGTGATGTGGTTGTTTTTTCTACTACTATTGAAGATCAGTTTGTTCACCTGGCCACCGTTCTTGACGTTTTCCGGAGCGCTAACTTCCAACCTAACTCGTCGAAATGTCTTTGTGGGCAATGTCAAATCTGCATACTAGGTCATCTTGCAAACGCTGCTAGCGTAGAACCGGAACCTGGAAAAATTCATGTAGTTAGAGATATTTCCACATCCCATTCGGTCAAGGATGTCCGACGTTTTATTGTATTGTGTTACTAAATTCATTGTTTTGTTTGAACTCCACCGAAATAGACGTTGTTCTAATCTGCCTGCTTAAAAAGTATGTCGCACTCACCTGGAACTAACAGCAAGCACATCACTTCTGATCGCCTGTTGAGGCCCTCACATATCCGCCAGTTCTGGCACATTTCGAGCGTTCTTCAAGACAGAAGTCTTTACCGATACTAGTGGCCACGGCATAGGCGTTGTACATGCACAACAACAGGGTATTGTTTGAGTCATCGCATATGCAAGCCGCCTTTTGTCACATTCGGAACTAAATTACTCTATCACAGAAGTGCTTAGCTCTCGTTTGGGCCATCGCGAAATTCCGACCGTACTTGAATGGCAGACACTTCTTGGTTATTACAGATCATCACGCTCTTTGCTGGGTCTCCTCTCTCAATGACCACACGGGACGTCCTGGCCGCTGGGCGCTGCATTTGCAAGAGTACACATTTTCTGTATCCTCCAAATCTGGACAACTTCACAAGTGATAACTGCTGCTTGTCTCGACATCCTGTAGATCCGCCTGATACAATTGGACATGAACGCAAACCACTCGTCGTCTCAATTACAGACTTCTCAAACATAGCTGCTGAACAACACCGCGACTCTCTTTTGCGGCCTAGTGTATATAGTCTCTGATCTTCATAACCTCGCCGTTGCCTGGGAATATTCGTGCTTCGTAACGGCGTGTTGCACAATTACGGTGCACACCCGGTGGTTCCGAGCTTTTACTCGTTCCTGTGCATCTCCGCTTGGACGTTTTGGCCGAGCTTCTTGATGTACCCAGTGCTGAACACCTAGAGATGTCTCAAATTAATCACAGCATTCGCCAACGATTCTTTTTGCCCGACCTCTACCAATTTGTACGACAGCTCGTAGTGGCCTGCGGCCTCAGCCAGGGGCGCAAGACACCTACGCTACTGCCAGTTCTTAGCCTTCAGCGCATCGAAACACAAGTTGGACATTTTTGTCTGGTTAGGCTCAATATTCAAGGCTCTTACACAAATCAGTCACTGGTATGAAATAGATTGACGTCGCTATAAAGTACGCAATTGGGTATTACGTGACACGAGTTCGTTCTACGAGCTGCACTACTGATGTCACCGATTTCATTTTTCATGACATTCTCCTGCGCCTTGGTGCTTCTCGTCAGTTGATCACAGACCAATGTCACTGTTTCCTATCGGAAACAGTCGACGACATCCCGCGACCCCACTGGATCACTCAGAAGTTCACGTGCCACCCACAAACCAAACAGACTCAACAAATGGCTAAATGTAAACTGACAGATATGCTGGCAATGTACGTCTCGGAGGACCATCCATATTGTGACATCATCAAGATATCTTTTGCGGCATTTGCCTCACATCACGCGGAACTGACTTTTCACCTTTTTATTTATTGTTAGGCTACAACTCATCATCACCCAACGATACCATACTCCATTCTGACACCGACTCTTCAATTGCATTCACTCCTGATGAGCTAGCTCGGCCTGACAACGCCCGCCATAGCGCCCGAGGTCGCTTATTTGCTTCACAGGTTATTTAAAAGCGTTGCTATTATTGCTAGCACCGCATTGTGCAGTACTCACAGGGGTGACTGGTCTTGCCATAGTTACGATCGCGAAGTGTTGGTCTATGTGAAAAATTCATTTCCCGATACGGTGGCTCTTACCGCATCATAAGAAAGGTCACTGAAGTGACCTGTGAGACAGCTCCACACAATCCTAGATTACCAACCACCCCAACAATGAGTCAACTCGGTCATGTATCACGACTTGAACCTCACCGATCTCGTTCGGAGAACGGATCGCACCGGGACGATACTTTTGTCTTTGGCGGGTGGGCCATTATGGCAAAGGACCATAAGGACGAAGTCAGTGGAGTGCGCCTGGACTCTGTTGTACCTCTTCTTGTTAAATGTACGCTGTGTGCATTCTTTTTTCCTTGTAACAGTATGCATTGTACGGTGCGGTGATAAGTAGTGCGTTTTACAGAACTTCACGGTGCATACACGTTTGCAATGGGCCGTAACGATGCCATAATATACCAGCGAGTCGAGACAATAAGGCATTTTGGTCTAAAACTTCGACTCTTTTGAAACGTCTTTGCGTACCTTTTGGCACCCGTACTTGTCTTAGTTGTAGAAAGTGATATTTCGACAGAATAAGAAGGTCTTTGTTAGCACTCCTTTCGACCTAGAAACCTTGGGCGCAGTTCACCCACAGCTTCTCGCAAGACCGAAATCGTATACCCACTCGAGCTTCTTGGACCATTGCAGCTAAATCAAAAGCTTATCTAACCCGTAACAATATACCTTTTCTTGATTTATTGTGTAAACTCAATGAGCTACTGTTCAATTTGGGTTTCATTTTGGTTGACTTAGAGTTGAACGCTGTTATTCGAAGAATTGTTCTTTTTTCAGGCAAACAATCATTAAAAGAGTTGCGCATAAGTATAGCTCTAGCAGAAGTAAAAATCTGAATCATTTGAATTACGTAGCTGGACATAGACTCGGCTTGCCCATCCAATAATGAATATTATGTGAAATAACCAGCACGAAATATATTAGCAGGCATTTTAAAACAATGTTTGTGAAGCTAGAAACTGTGTTAGTGTTACAGGAGCGAAGCAATTCGAAAATATTGAGAATAACTAAAGAATAATTACATAATAAATCTCTATACAATCGAATGAGACGCTTCAGAAACATCAATATCACACAAGCACGACCCATGAGAGAGTGCCACTAGCTCGCCACATGCCGGATTGCTCCTGCCACCGGGGATTTTTCGTCCCCATCACACTACATCCGAAGGAGGAAGCAGTCTCGAGAAACTTGCTGCAAAAAATTGGCACCGTATCTGCATGTAATCTGGAAATGTCGTTGAAAGACGATAGTCTTGCGTGTGAGAGAGTGAACAAACATTTATTTGATGTATTGCGCTAGAAACTTGGTATATGGTATTTTGGAGGCGCTGGGTTAATAGTGCCTCGAGCTTGTAGCGGAGGCAAACGAGCGCATCGAGTCACGTCACACGTGTCACTTGAGCACCATCTGGCAGTTATTTTTTTGGAAAACAAAGCGCGTGGCCCTGAGACGGGCGTGCCCTGCCGTCTCAGGGGTGATAAGGGGTAGAACGCAAGGTGACGGGTAGGTGCACCACCACCAAGAACTTACAAGGCCGGCCCATCGCCTCCTTTCCCATCGTGCTACGGCACGACTAGCGGATGGATGCTGTAGGATGGGATGAGGAGGGTGAGCGGAAGTTATGCACCCACATGCACCCCGCTAAGACAAGGGGCGAGAAGGCGGCGTGCAATTTCTTCTCTCCCACGTCTATCTTTTCCCAAAGGTTATGGGCTTGGCTAGCGTTGGCTTTGACCGCTGTGGCTAGTCTGCGTAAATTTGCAAAGTAAAAAAGGCAAAGCTTTTTTTTGCTGCGCTATCCTACTGAGTGAACGTATGTGTGTGCAATAATATTTACAAGCAATGCGTTCTTTTATACATCTCAAATCAGTGAATATTTCTTGCTAAAAAGCCACTTAATCCGGAGATTCGCTACTTTTGTCAAATTGCAGCATGAATCTGTTGGCCACACTGAGTCACATCCTGCGTGGTGAATGTGTGGCCGCTTGGTTGCGGTGTTTGCGCAAAGTTTGGTCGATTTCTGTTATCTTTATGAGACGTCATTGTGGTCTTTGTGATAGGAACAGTGTGCTGCCACACTTAAGTATGCCTGGATCTTGCTTTGCTCCGAATTGCAAGCCCAATTACGATGCGAAGTGTTCAAGTGTACGGGTCTACAGGTTCCCAGTGACCAGCAGCGGAGAGCGGCGTGGACAAAGGCTGTCTCTCGTGAACATTTTGCGCCTTCTAAAAATACAGTGGTAAGTGTCAATTTTTTGTTATGCTACGTGCCGTTTTAACGTATACTTAATATTTCATCAAGATGTCTATCCGTTATTTTGCAGCACACTAGCTCTCTCGTTTGTAGCGATCAGCGTGGTCTGTGTTTCACTGCTTGGCTCGAACGTTTCATGTATTGTGCGGCTAATAAATATTGTTTTCTTTTCTTTTTCAGTTTTGCGAGAAACATTTTGCTCCGACGGACTTCGTCAGAACGGCAACATACACAGACGCGCGAACCGGCAAGGTGATTGAAGTGCCTTTGGAACGCGTTCACCTAAAAGAAATCGCAGTCCCCAGCATGTTCGCCAACTGCTCCAAGTATATGTCACGTCCTGCACCGTCCGATCTCGAGGCACCCGAAGAAAAGAAAGCCCGATTTGAAGCGGCCTCGTTGCGAACAGCTATTGAGCTTTCTGTAGCTGCAGAAGAAGAAGAAGAAAAAGAAAACCAGAAGAACAAAGTTGGCAGTTTAGCGGAGTTTCGCCGTGCTCTTTCAAACTTTTCGATGTCGGAATTCTGGACTGTAATCATCAAGGACTCAAAGGTTGTGTTTTTGGACGTAGCACTTGACCGTGCTCCGCTGTTCTTAGTTCGGTGACTGTGTCAGTCGACTTGTGCATTAACGCGTTTATCGGAGAAGCCAGCAACAAGAACCTTCCCAATGTCAATGTGTCTTCACCTTTCCAAGACCTCAGGCAACTAAATGAAGTATTGCAGTCTGTTGAGCTACTACAGAGGAGCTGCTCTGCTGATGACAGCCAAAAAGCTCACCGTCTTCTGGGAATATTGTTTATGCTGCTGCAGGGTGTGTGCAGTGAGTACAAGTTGCAAGAATGGCATAGATGACACTTGAAAGTACTCATATATGAAAGCAGTCAATAGGAACTTATTTGGAAAAATTGTCCACGCTACTCTCCAGAAATGCTTGTATTTGCAGGAATGATGTTTACCATAATACAGCATGCTTATACCTTCGTTCGAAGCTCAATGAAGGTGAAATTGACCCACGCTGCTACTTTAAGGCGCCCCTGTTCATCCTATCAATTGAGCCTTGCCGTAGATCAGCACGACTTTTCTTTCCTTAACTACGCCAAGTCGATCTTGAATCTGATGAAAGAGCACGAATGAACTGTGACTTTGATGATGGATGAGATCCATTTAAAAGCATACTTTGACTACAAAGGTGGTTTCGTTGCAGGTGCTGCTGCCAACAATTCTTGTCCAGCTAAAACAGCTAATGTTTCTACGGTGCAGAGCATTCTCTCAAATTATAAAGACGTTGTTCATATTATGCCAGTGGCCCAGATTGATGCAAACACTTTGCACGAACTCTCAAGGAAGCTTATCACTGACCTAGCGTTAATAGGATTCAGAGTTATAGCAGTTGTCTCGGACAACAATTCAATAAATTGGAAAGCAATGAAGTTTTTTGCGAACCCTTCTAAGCAAAGCATTGTGTACCAGCATCCAGTTTATCCGTCTCGGCCACTATTTTTATTTTAGACACTGTTCATGTTTTGAAGTTTGTAAGAAATAATTGGCTGAGCCAGCGGAAAATTGGGAAGTGCATAGGCTATTCTTACCTAAAGAGTAGTGACCCCAAGCAAGCTATGCTCACAACATCATTTAAAGCATTGCGGGAGTTATATTATGCAGAGAAAAACGAGCTAATAAAGATAGCACCTAATCTTTCAATGAAGGCAAAATGGAACGGCAAAATGTCAAGCTTGCACTGCGAATTTTAAATGAATACACTGTAGCAGCACTCAACTCTTCGACCATGCAACATGCAGAAGAAACTGCCGACTTCATAGCCACAATTCTGACTTTGTGGAGGATTGTCAATGTGAAAACACCAAGGAAAGGTGAGCGCCTGCGAGATGACATGCAGTGTCCAATGAGTTCAGCACCCTGCCCCCAGATGAAATTTTTGAAGAAGATACCAGAGTGGCTCGCCTACTGGGCTAGTCTTAAGCACGATAATGGACATTTCACACCAGGAACGCACATGGCTCTCGGCCACACAAGCCATGCTCTGCATGAAGTTTCACTGTATTGTTTAGAGAAGCTGGGATTTAAATATGTGCTGCTCGGCAAATTTCAAACCGATTATCTTTAAGAACGATTCGGAAAGCACCGCCAGCTGAGTGGTTGCTAGTATCATGTCTCTGTTCAACAAATTTACGAGTCTGAGAGCAAACTGAGGCTTCAGAAAGTTCTCGATCTCCCTGCCTTGAATGTGATAGCGCGACCTGTCTCAAAAGCAACGCCTGATTCACTCCATGAACAGTTTAATATTAAAGTCACAAAGGCAGACATCGAGAAAAAAGCTTCAAGGATGCCTGCTGTGACCTATGTTGCAGGATATTGTGCACATGCTGCACTAAAAAGTTGATGTGTGGATTTTGTAAGGAAAACCTTGTGTTAGAAAACACAGAGTTGGATCGCAATAAAAACGTACTAATAAGGCATGTCAAGGTGTAGACTCAAATTCCCACAAGCAGCGGTAGCCAATGCAGTACTCTTCACAGACATAATCCTCCATAAGCCGAGAGGAGATCAGTATGCTTCGAATCTTCTGGCTCTGGCCAACCAAAAGAAGGCACTAGTAGCACTTGTGTCTTATGCACTCAGTAATATTGAGGTCCTTGACTTCTGTGACTCAGGTGATTCCCCACGGGAAATAATGCATCATGTCTTGAGCGCAGCTGCAAATGCACTACTCAACAATTTGTGCAAAACAGCAAACAACGAACTGTATGTTTCGAAAGGAAAGCGAGAGCTCCAAGCGTTAAATTACAACCCGACTATTACAAAAGAAAGTCGAAAGCTACAAACTCTGCAGAAATGATGAGTGATTTTGCACAGAAATACACACTGTGGTTATGTTTTACTTTTGTGTTAACTGTTGAAAGCTAGGACGTATTTAGGTTTTCCTTTCAACCCTGTGCAATTATTGTATTAATTCAATTCAAGTGTGTTTGTTGATTGTAAATCATCTGAAGATTTCTAACGATCTTTAAAACTACCTTGCGCATGCCCCTTTCCATCCCTGTGGCAGTGCGCAAGAGTTACAGAATTGTAAATAAAAATGAAACTATTTGAGTGTTGCAAATCCAATTCGGTCATGATTGTAGAATTTCACATTGTTTGATCCTGCTGCAATGTTTGGTTTATTTTTTCTTGACCGATGTCATCTTTTGTAATAATTCGCTTATGTATTAGGCATGAAACCATTTATTGCCGGATATTTTCCGTGTTCATTGTCAATAAGCTGTGTGCTTTACTTAATGTATCTGTGCTGTGTTGTCTAGATTAGTACATTGTGGAAAATAATCAGGAAAAAAGAGATCCGCGTTAAGGTAACACGGTAAAATTTACTTGTGTTCGCAGCGTCTTCACATTTGTTGCGGTCTTCTTGGGAGCAAGCATATATGTATTGGCAGAGTCATCAAATAAGCTATTTTTACAGCGTTTCTCCCCGCAAAGTAATTCGTAATAACTACCGTTACGTGGCCGAAACCGTAGTTATAACTGTTGGGGCTTTACGATCGAGAAAAAGCTATAGAAATATGAAAAACGCCGTAGCGAAAGGCTGCCAAGTTTTGCACCCTCTGGGATTCTTTAACGTGAACTTAAATCTAGGCACGCGGACCTTTACTGTTTGCATCCAATAAAATGCAGCCGGGAAAAGGATAGGCAGCGCGTGGAAGCCTTGAATTAGTCTAGGTGGTGGTGGTAGGTGCCACCACCGGGTCATCTTTGCAAAGCGTTGGAAACACTCGGTTCTTCGTGCAAGCGTTGCATGGTCAGCGCAGCGTGATAAGTGCTACGCTCCACGACAAGAGCATACAGATTATATATGTGTTGTTATGGTGCCTCAGATATGCGCCATATTTGGTTTTTATTTGACAATCGCACGCGTGTGAACGCTGATTCTTAAGCAACATTGGTGGGCGCTGCAGATGGGGACGGCCGTTCGGGGTATCTGCTGGTGGTGTTTAGAGTACCCGGTGCACGGTTACAGGGGAAAAACAGACAAATGTACAGACAGACAGACAGACAGACAGACAGACAGACAGACAGACAGACAGACTAGTACTTTATGTGCAAGGTCCCCAAGAGAGACTATCGAGTTTAATGCACAAACGTCAGCCGTCCTAAAACTGCGGCAAATGAATAAAGTGCAGCAAAACGTAGGATGCATGTCATGTTCTGAGTTTGATATTATCCCGGAAAACACACTAGTGCTCGGTAAATCCCACAGAAAAATAGAACGTAAATTGTTAAGATGTTAAGAATGTGAATAATTTGGTTTATCCGTGCAACACACTTCATCAGGATGACAGTCTTGGAGTATTGTTCTCACATTTGTACCATATTTACTGACAACACCAATTGGTACATATATTTTATTGCGATAACAATTGTATGGACACTCTCGGCTGGAATGGGCCGCCATCGTCACCGTCACTCACCGTATATCTATACGTACCTATGTATATGAATATGCAAGAAATAAAAATAATCCAGAAAAAGACGCCGGCGCGCGAAATCGTACTTGGCATCTCTCAAACGTGAGTGCGAGGCGTTAAGCGTTGAGCCACTGAGAGGCACGTCCTTCAACGCTGAAACGGCAAGCTATTTATATCTACCACTTGCCGCTATTTAAGAGCATCTCCGAGGGGGGGACCTATCGTGTTTTCAGCATTACCAGCAAGATGACACTATGAGCGCGTTGCCACATTGTCCCTACGCGGCGGCAAGCACTCATCTCCCACGCGCACATTGCCCCGCGAAGAGGAGAAGGTAGACGCTCGCTCTCGCGCCCTTATCTCGCCGTGGGGAGAATCGCACGTCTTCGCTAACCTTGGTATTTCACCGAAACAATTCTGTTGTAGTTACCAGGCACACAAAGCTCACTGCAATTGTTGTACAGTCTCCATTTGCGAAAAAGGCGTGCTTTTCAGGCACAGCAGAGTCACAACTGTAACGCTTATTCGCATTGATCTGTACCTGTGAATACGTTTTGTTCGTCATTTCTGGGTGGAAAACGTGGAGAACGTTTCAATCTTCTTGACATTCTGTGCGTGACCTTCCAGTTTGTTGCTATCGCGTTCAATTTGTTGGCTTTGCGGCAAATTTCTCATTTTTTTCTTGGTGTTTGTTGGAACTCACTTCGTTGTAAGGCGAAAATTCGGAGTTTTTTGCACCACAGCCAAATGCAGCCGCATCTTTCTTGGTCACTTCTGCATCGCAGAATATGTATCATCAATCTGGCGGCCCCCATTTTCTGTGAAGGCACGTGTCTGGAATTCAACGTCATGGGCATCACGCACGATGTCAAAAAGAGATGACATTTCTCACAGAAAATCGCCGAGCATGGAGTTTTTTTTTGTTGAAGGTAAGCACACGCCTACGCCATATTTTGGATATATACAACTGGCATTTGTACATATACACTTCAGATGCTTCAAAATACCGGTCACGTTATATTTACCTAAGAATGATACGTGACAAGTGCTTGCTTAGGACGCCTGCAATATGAACGTGCTGCTTTAAAAGCAACGGTCGTAGACCTTGAGACTGCATATTGTGTAAAATATTCTGCGAGCATCTCTAACTTCCGTTCTAGAAGGGTGCAGAAAGTCAAATTATGGTGCCGCTTTTTTCTTGGACAAGAATCTTTGTTATAATCGGTAAGCTTCCAAAATTGTCTGATATATACGCCAATGACCGTGTTATGTTCATCTGTTAGCCAGTGGTATGGCACTGAGGTGCTCAATTGTTAATACGCAGCAAAACATGAAATCTCAAATAAACGTGGTGAAAGGTTAATTCTTTTTTAATATATTCCGATTCCAAATTCAACTATTCTGAAGAAAAGAAGTGGTAACTAGGTCGAATATAATCAGTAGTCAAACAATCAGTTTGACTACATCACGTGAATATCAGTTGGGTTTCATATATCTCATATTTAGGTTATTGTTGGGATGTTCATACATTTTCTAACGTGTTTTCAGTTCATTATTGATGCTTACACTTTTTGTGTAGTTCGGATTAGAGACAATGCCACAGTCTTTCATTTCTGGGGCTCCTGTTCAAAAAAGTTGCAGCCGCACATGTGCATTGTTTTTTTTTTCTTCCGATTCTTTTAAGAAACGTCAACTTGCTAGGAGTCTTCTCAATTTGCTTAGTATTGTTTTGCAGAATTGTAGAAGTTCACCAGGTGTCCAAATTTGTCAATCGCCCAAATAGTGAGTCCGCTATAAAAGTGTCAACAAAGTGAACAGTTGCACAGCTTCGCTCTTTGCCTTACAGACGCGTATTACGACCTACAATGATACGTCAAAGGAATAGAAATGCCCTGGTTGGAGCCGAACAACTATATTTGCAGTGGAAGTCATACGATAATTAAACAGGCATTGTTACGCGCAATGCCGTTTGTCTGTTTAAGGCACGCTTAGGTGTGCACCGAGCGCTGAAGTGAGGCTAGAAATAGCGAAGGCGATGTGCACGAGACCCTCTCATGCTATCATGTTCTTATCTTGTAGGAAACGTGCAAGCTGGCTCCAAGGTTTTAGGCAATGATTGCCTATTTAGGGTGTTCAGAACATCGTATCTCCTAACTTGCCAAAAGTAGGATATTAGGACGTGGTTGCGCCGTCCAATACATTTTTCAAAGGAAAGTGTGCTAACTTGCGAATTGTTATTTTAGACCATTATGAAACATGAAAAAATATTTTTATAGCAATACTGCTGTGAAAGAAAATTGTTTATTGATTTTTTTCAGAAAAGTTCAACACCTTGCAAAGGCATTTCGAAGGGCAATGATCGTACGCACAATGTAGCGTAGTAAATGCACTATGTAACTTCCAAAACAAGCATTTCTTCAAAGCATACTGTCTCATCAAAGAGATTTACTCGTGACTCATGACATCGGTTACAATATAAAGATATCCATAGGAAGCTTCTGCGTGTAGAACATTTTTGTGTGACATCCGCTGGATCTCTGTGGATGCAGCTTGTCGGAGATTTTCAATGGCAATAGCAGGCATCGTCCACGGAGCTAATGTGGACGCTTTAATCGACCAGCCGTCAATTTTTGTAGTTCGAAGCAGACTCCAGGAGTCCCACTGAGGATCCCACCGTTAGTAAATATAGTTCCACAACAGCGCTCGCGTGCTTTACATTAAAAACGTTATTTCTATATTTATTACGCTGAGCTATTTGAGACAGAACGCAGCGCACACCAGTAAATTATACGTATTTCTTTTCATTTATTTCTTGTGACTTGACATTTAAGAGAGAGAGAGAAGAAATGTAGAAAAGGTAGGGAGGTTAAGAATGCGCGAAAAAGTCTCACCTTTGAAGCTCTACCTCCAATGCGAAAGGGCATCTGCGTCAACATGAAATCCTGATGGTGTGCCTCCTACTTTCAAGAGTATTATTAAAAGTTTGCCAAATCTGACTACCTTACGTTGTACTACCTGTGCTGAAGCTCATCTCCGCAGCTTTCCCTTCAGTGCCAAGCCAAATCATGGACTTTTCAATGTTTTAGACAATATCAGTGATCACAATGCGCTGGATTGTGAGTGTGCTTTAAAGAACAAAAACCAGAAACGCCTAGAAAAATATTCCACAGCTGCACGCGGGAAATTGTCGATATAGTAATAAATCAGCTGTCATCTTTTCTTAGAACGTTCGCGCACAATGTGGCTGCGCGCAATAATTCAAAAAAAGTATCTGGTGCAAACTCAGCCACCTGAAATAAAGGAAAAATATATTCCTAAACAGAAGTGACAGGGCCAAGCCAAAACACATGGTCGAGCTTACATGTCAAACGCTGTATAAATAAAAAAAAATTCTCGAAAGGAAAATACTAGATCCAATAGTGAGTGGGAACGTTACTGTGAGCAATGCATGCAACGTAAGATATAAATCAAAGCAGCGAAAGATAAACTTTCTAACAATAGTATATTATTGCTTTGAAGGGAAAAAACCAGAACTTTTGGAAGGCAACTAACCCGAAAAAATCTTCGTCATCCAAGTGTCCATTTACAAGGATGGTGTACTTCTTTCACCACCGTGTGTTGCAACGAAACTAAATAAATTTTTGGATTCGAATTCACAGATTGAAATTTCCTTCCGTCGAACTTTAACTTCACGACTCTAAAGTCGGTCTTGGATGATGTAAGTCTTCTACACAAAAGTAGTGAACGAGCTCCAAATAATTTAGCACCCGGCCCGGCCGGCATCGGGATCAAAATGCTGAAATACAAGTCTTTATATTTTCGCAATCTAGCTGCTCTATTTCAGTAAATAATTGATTGTGGTAGCTTGCGAAACACCAGAAAAATTGCCAACATTTGCCGTTTTTGTAAATCAGGTGACCCATCTATGCTGTGTAACTACAGACAGATTTCACTAACAAGCATACAATGCAAACTGTTAAAGAACAATATATCATCTGTAATTATGACATATATAAATATGAACAAGTTCTTTTCATCAAGACAGCATCATTTCCAGCAAAGCTTTTCATGCAAAACCCAACTATACGAACTATTAACTGATATTCGTGAAACGATACAAAATAAAACTTACATTGATGCTCTATTTAAAGGGGCCGTGCAACACTTTTTGAGCACTGTCAGAAAACGCTGCCGATCGGTAGCAGAGGCTCCCGACAACACGCGAGCCAAATAACACAGCACGTGGCCTGGAGTTCACAATGAATTATCAAAGTCAGCTAAAAATTGCTCCCTCTCTTGTTGAAAAATGGCGTATTATGCCCAAAAATAACACGTGAATTACCCATCTATCAGCCATTGGCTGAATTGAACATGGCGCGCTCGCTTGTTACAGAAATTGTAGCGGGAGGCCACGACTTGTCCAGGCGTGCGCGCGTGATCCCACTGACAAAGCGGCGCATTCGAAGAAAAAAATGGCAAATTGTGTACAAGACCACGAGGCGCGTGTGATGTTTTTCTGTGGCTCTGCCATTCCTCCCTGCTTAGCTTCCAGCGCTGTCGTCGCGACGAGAGAAGAGAAATTGTAATTGCAGCATGCGACAAATCTTTGTAACTCCACTAGCACTGAACAGATTCTTAAAATTTTTACGGCGTTTAATTCGTGAGGCCATAAGCTTTTCCAGTGAATTCATTTCATGATTAGTTGAAAAAAAGCGTTTCCGGGCCCCTTTAACAGCAAAAGCTAGTATGAGATCACCATTCGGGTCACGCGCAGTTGTCCGCCACCGCCGCCGCCGCCGGTGTTCATAACCACACACCACGAAATTAGAAAAAAGCTAGTGCCAATGGCACAATGGGGTTCGACTCCCGGTCCGTTGGGTACCAGCCCAGTATTTTACTATTGAGCAACGCGGGTGCTTGGAACTTGTTGGCAAACTTGCCTTAGGCAGTCTTCATGTCGAAAGACAATCGCGGTATTACTACTTATAAAGCGTTTTAAAACAGCGAAAGAACCAGCACTCGTCGCAAAATGCGAATAGCATAACGAGTGGACCGTTCAGTGCTCTATCTCACTACAAAAGCTTGTTTTTAATCACGTAATAAAAGTGGTGCATACCCACTTCCACCGCAATTCCTCATCGTCGTCAGCCACTGCATGAACATTTGGCACAAAATTTCTCACAAGTGTTTAGCGGATACCACGCTTCTCAGGAGAATGATGAAAAAATAGCATAGCAAATGCCGACATACTACCCAAAAATATATTATTATTGCCCTAGGGGTGTCAAGAAAGTGTGCCTGCAGTAGTTACTCTATAAGTGTTTTGAAAAGGCTCTCAAAGGCTGCTCTTCTAGTTTTTGCTATGACTGTGCTGCGCCTTACGCGCAGACCTGGCGCTATTTAGACTTCGCTAAAGCTTTCCACAAGCTTCTCATAACCGCCTAAATATGAAACTGAGCACCCTCAACATGAACCCTAAATCTCTAGATCTATTGCTATCAGCCTGTTTATTTTTTAATATTACCTATTAGTAAAGGTAAACCAGGTGTTCCGCAATGTACAGGGGTGGGGCCTAAGCTATTCCTAATTTACGTCAATGAATAAGGTAACCAATTGTCATCCCCTAATCAGATCTTTTGAAGGGAATCAGGTAATTTGCAGACAAATTACTAACCATATCGATGTCCCAGCGCTGCTGTCTGACACTAACCAAATTACCCACTGAAGCTATCAATGGCAAATTGAAAGTAATGTCTCAAAATTGAAGTACACTGAATTTGCAAGAGCAACGAAACCTAAGCTGCATACCTGTATGATTAACGATGGGCTAGATGACAATGTGTTCACAATAAAACACCTAAGCGTTCATCTTGCACACGACCTTTGATGGAATGCTTACGTTGAGTCAATAGCAGTAAGGCTTCAAGTGCTTAGGGATTTATAAACCTAATTTGCACTCTTTTTACCTGTCCACCAAACTTCTCACATTCATAGATTCAGTTTCCTAAAAAATAGAATGCGCCGCCTTCATTTGGAATCCTAACCAACAATACATTATTCATGCACTTGAGGTCATTAAAAAAAAGCAGCCCACCTTACCAGAGTGAAATATTCCCGGGTATAAAGCAAATTAGCTATTAAGACGTCGTTAAAATTACTTATTCTAAAAAGCGTAGCCTTATCGCATTGCTGTTTCATATCTGCAGGCTTTATTTGAGTGCTTGATTCTTTCTACATTCACATAATAAGCCAGCTCATCACATTTTTCCACGCCTGGGTGACGCTTACAAATTTAAACCCATGTTTGCCTGTACGGGCGTCTTTGGTAACTCACCATATTTCTTGCGATTTATCATTGGAGTAAACTGCAAAACAATGAACTGTGCGCAATCACGACATTTTTGTTAGCGAATTGAAGGAGATGTAAAATGTAGAACTGTTACATTTTGTAGCAGCCTTATGATTATTTTAGTTCCGATATTACCTGTGTTATTGCATACCTTGTTGCGTGCTTGCCGGAGGGCTCTATTGAATTCGCATGTTTTCTTTGATACAAATTTCTTGTGCTTTTTGCGTTTACCGTATTGTTTCTTATGTTCGGTAAATATTTTTTGCGAACATAACTTTGCAGTATTGTAACTACCCCTTATTTGCAGTACCCACACTGGCCCTTAGTATATATGAATAAAAAATAGAATAAAATACTAAAGAAGTTGTCAAGCTGTCGCCAACTAAAGGCTTCTGTATGCCTGCATGGCCATCAATATAGTGGGTGGCGTTCGCGTCTTCATCGTTAAAACCACGTGGCAATATTAGGTCTATATCCCTAGACGTCTCTGAACGCCAATTGACCTTCAATGTCGGGGTTAATGAAGATGTTGCGTAATGTGACGCAATCACGAATGAACACAAATTGAAGTCGTCAATAAATCATAGATCGCCAATATTTCAACAGTCAAGATTTACTGAGGTTGTTAAGAATACAGTTTACGTGAATCCACAACATTGATTAGACCATTAGCCATAAGCAAGTAGGGGATCTACTGAGAGAATGTATACACACTACCAATTTGTATAAAAAATCAGAAGATCAAAGAAACTTTCTCTTTCTTGAAATTCTTCAGGCTACTATGACTTCGAATGACGTGGGGCCGTATGAAGGTGGCATCACATAACAGCGTCGCTAGGGCATAGGAGGTCCGGTTGCAGAGGCAGTGCACTGCTACGTGAAGAATGAAACGGTTTGTTTTTAGAGGGGGGGGGAGGCATTTATAAAGAAAATTGGCTTTGAATAGAAAGAAGATGGTTGGTGCCTTATATCAGTGTTAGGTCAAGACATGTTACGCCAGTTGGCTTTTCGAGTACCATGGTAACTATTTCACTTCTTAGTTTGTTATTGTAGATTTATTATGTGAAAGCTTTTCACGCATCAGTTGTCGACATGCTTTTTGAAATTTTGCAACACCTCATGATACTTAACAATTACATCGGCAGCGGTAATAACACTAATGAATTAAAATATACTCAATGCAGAAATAAGAAGCGTGATTCCACAGCTTGAACAATGTCACATTTAAAAGTTAGCAAGGCGTCACCATTGCGAGAATATCTGAAGTCTTCGCGAATATAAGGGACGACGTCATGATCATGTCGTCACTCGTTTGATGAGGGAGTGAAATTCCATGCTCTTTTACAATATGTGAGCAGCAGAAAGCTTCTGGAGATTTACGTAATAGACTGAGAAGACATTTTTCACCCCAGAATATAGCTCTCATTTTGGGGTACTTGTACACGCATATATCAGGAACAATGCGACCCTCCCATCTACCACGTGATAAAACATTGATGCCTGCCCAGTGCTGATGTTGCACTTTATTCTCCTTGGTCCCGCTGTGACAACACTCAGCTTAATTGGCCACAGAGTGTCGAGTAAGCTTGTGCAACATCAGTGAGTACAAAAGCTCATCTTTTATGATCGGTGTGCAGCAGGTCGCCTTATTGTGGCGTGACATGAATCGAATTGTGGATGGCACTTTTCTTTAATTAACATAACTGAGCACTCATATTTCTGGTCCTATCAATTTGCGCGCTGTTTACTTTGGCATATAATTTTTGTGTTCGTTTTGTTTTTATAACGAAGCCATATTGATCCTGATACACGAACTCATATTGTGGATGGGGTCTCTCATTTTCAGCTTGCCCTTTCGTAAAAGTGGACATATCAAGTAAGCAGGACCCTTTTTTGCTAATACGGTTACCTCCCTAATTGAAATTACAGTAATATTAAATCATAAATGCTATCATAGAGTATAATTGACGCTTGCGGCACGAGCACTATGCAAACTTTTGTTTCTGCTGACAGCTTGTTTCTGTCGAACTTCCCCTTAAGTGAAAAATCTGTGAGAAATAGAGCCTTGGAAAAGTGAGGTTTATGCTGATGCAGTATGAAAGTTAATTTATTGTAGAAAATTACGGCACTACGAGCTCCCACCTTTTTGGAATTCTCGTATACATACATTTGGTGGAATTTATGATTGCAGCAAAACTGCCACAGTCACGAAGTTTAACCATTCGTGCAAAAAAGTAAAGAATGCCTAGTGTATGAGCAGGAAATGACTGGTAGATAGTGAGGTGCTAACAAGCCACACTCTCCCGCTAAAAAATTAGGAAGCAACTATTAAAATATGAGAAAATTTTCGGCTGTTTTGAGTCCCTTGTACAATTAGGACAGCCACAATGCCCAACGCCAGGTAGGGTAATTCTGAAAATGAACGTAGTCTAGCAATTCGTAGTTTTTCCAATGCAATCCTAAAGGAAAATGATGAGAAGTGGAGTGTTGTAGCAACAAGCAACAAAATGAGAGGTTAACCACTAAATGACTAGTAGTATGGCCATGCAAGATACCTTCACGCAATGTTTACATTAAAATACTCTCACTAATCTTAGAATTTTTCACCGTTGGTTTAGAGGTGTGCTGATCCTAAATGAGTAGCATTTGTGTCACGGCTGATCAATTAGAAAAATATTTAGGACCTCTTTCCTGATAAGAAAGGAGATCTAGCAACCTAGATTTGTACGTGCCAGGCCCGATAATTGTTTTCTTCTTGCAGTCATTTTTATTTCCGACTGCTTCTTTCTGTCTTTCATTCATCCTGGCGAAATCAGAGTTGCTCTGCTTGGTAGCAGGCGTGCATTTCTATACAGACAGCAACAAAATCTGGCAATGTGGTATGACAAGCGAACTCCATAAAATGCGAGATTGCCGTAGCAGAAACGAGTGATCGCTAAAACGTATGTTCTACAGAGCATAATATATTTAAAAATACTGCATAAGAGCGCAGGTCATCGCTTCAGTTTAGAGGGCGCCATTTCTGCACGCTTGATGCGATTGCGTTCTGCGAAACAGAAATTTAGAAGAAAATTACCTTGGCTTAAAAAAATTGTTCATATTTTTTAAAAAATAAAGCTTGAACGTCTGATACTTTGGGATCGGTTGAAAATGACAGTGAAGAATATAGAAAACAAGAGGTCGACAGTTAAGGGAAGGCTTGGAGTTTGTGGAAACTTTCACCAAACATTTGCTTACATGTTCAAAAATACCTCTTTTCTATAGGTTATACAAGGGTTGTTTCTAACAAAGATCTTGCATCATAGTTCGAGGTCACGTGATGACATCAATGTCCAGTGTGATTGTAATCTGCGTGCCGAATCCAAAATATTCAGGTTTATTACCCTGGTAATGTTTGCACACACCTCACGCACACACACACGAAAGAAGCTGCTGGAGGACAGTAATTTGGCTGCCTTACCAACATAATGCGCTCTTCATTGCAATAAGCGAAAAAATAACGGGAAGGAGATTTAGTGAAGGTCACAAAGTTTATTAGATTGGGAGCAACTCTTGAGTAGCCTTTGTGACACTGCGCGTCCGTGCATCCTTGGCAACACGATGCATCACACTCTCCTCACCGCAGATGTTGGGAGCTGCCAAGTAGGTCACGCCTTCTCTTGGAGTGCATGGTGTTGTAAAAGACGCGAGCCGAGGAAGCCGAGCGGAAGTGTCTTCAAATCGTCGGTAACAACTACGAGACGCGAGCGAAGGAAGCCGAGCACAGATGTCTTCCACTCGCGGGCAATAACAACGAGACTCGAAGCAAAGGAGCCGAGCGGAAGCATCTTTAGGGCGTCGGCAACACCGACGAGAAGCGAGGCAAAGGAGCCGTGTGCAAGCGCCTTCAATGCGTGGGCAACACCGACGAGATGCTAGCCAAGGAAGCTGAGCGCAAATGTCTTCAACTTGTCGGCAACGCCGACGAGACGTGGGCCGAGGAAGCCGAGCGCAACTGCCTTCAACTCGTTGGCAACAACGACGAGACGCGAGTGAAGGAAGCCGAGCGGAAGCGTCTTCAACGCTTCGCAACACCGACGAGATGTGAGGCAAAAGAGCTGAGTGCAAGCGCCTTCAACGTGTTGGCAACACCGACGAGGTGGAAGCCAGAGAAACTGAGGGGAAGCTCTGACAGTGGAAGGCCGACGCCGGCGAATCCTCAGCGTCACCGTCGTCGGCAACGTCTTGAAAGTGCCGAGCACGCTTTGCCGAACCGCCCGCACTCAAGCTCCAGGCTCCGCCAGCCGAATCGTGAGCCGTCCGGAACGTGAGCATGCGTGAGCCGGCCGAAACGCTGCCATGACAAAGCTGGCGGCAACGCCCGCTTCCTACGAGAGTTGCTCCCACGTATCTTCGGTCACAGTTGCCGCGCGCGGAACCGTCTGTAGTTCGAGAACCACCTGTCCAATGTCGGTTCCATCTGAAACCGCATGCAGCTGGAGGCGGCAACCAAAGGGATTCGACGTGAGTTCGGCATGGGCCCATCCGATGTCGTGATCTGCTTCACGTGCAAGGAGTTACTGACGTCGGACAAGCTTCCAAAAACGAGCGCCACGCATGGTTACCGTTACCCTCCTCGCCCGTCAGAACGTTCCTAGCTAAACAATTCTTCCAGCCCCGCGTCAACGCCCGTTTCAACCAGGCAACCAGGCCAACGCCATGTGCACCGCTGCTGCTTCGCATACAATCAAGGGTCCCTTGAGGGAGATGGTCCGTAATTTTAGGGGCGAAGCTCCTTATAGCGACACTTGTTCGTTCCTCGTAGCCGTTGTAGTAGTCTGTAACAAGTATGACAGTTTGACCTCCATGGCGGTGCCGGCGAAAGATTTCTTCTGTGCGTTTTTAAACAATAAAGGATAGTGCTCAATGTAAATGTCAATGGCTGCTAAGGGGTAGTGAGAGACAGGAGAATTTTGATTTAGGTTAACGCGCACGCTCCAATTTTTTTATTGTTCAAGAACACACAGAAGACATAAAAGGGTTGCTACGTTATGCTCGCTGGGCGTAACCTCCTAGGTTTTAGAAAGGTTTATCGAGCGTTGGGCTGCAGTGCCATGAATACAGTGAACTAGTATATACCATGAACTCTAGGTGGTTATAGGTGGAAAGTGGACACGAAGCGCAAGCCGTAAGAAATTGTACGTGTGCCTCTCTCGTTCAGTCCTTGAAATTTCCGCTGAGTGGCGGTGCTTTTATATGAGGAATATATGATTAAAAGATGCGAGATGGTGTTACTTGGAGTGTTGAATAAGTGGACGAACGGACACACAGACAGATGCATGGACGAATGCACGGATGGCTGCATGGACGGATGGAACCATGGACGGACGCAGGAGCAGATGCATGGACGCAAGCAGGGACGGACGCACAGATGAACGGGCTGAAACATGAACAGACACCCGCACAAACGGGTGGATAGACGCACGGGAGGCCACACAGACGCACGCATGGATCAGTTGTTCAATAAAAATGCCTACTTGTTTTCCCTACTCCACAATACAAATGCATGCATTATCGTTTCGCGGTCGTTTTTAACGATAGCCTAGTTCATGATTTTGTTTTGCTTTTACTAAAATTGTTTGATTGCGTGTTCTTTAACGGCAATGTATAACCTACGATTTGCATGTCCTTTTGTAAAACCGGCTTTTTGGTGTTTTCTATCAGTATGAATCTGTGTAAACGAATATTCGTTTTCCTGCCTTCCCTGCTATAATCTCGGATGAGATTCGCAGTATTGTTAAAAATAAAAAATGTATTCCTCACTAGAAGCGCCGCCATCTAGCGGACATTCCAAGGACTGAACGAGAGGAGCGACACCCACACTTTCTTACGGCTTGCACTTCCTGTCTACTTCCCACCTTTAACCACCTCGAGTTCATTGTATTCATGGCACCGCGGCCCAACGCTCGCTAAACCTTTCTAAAACCAAGGAGGTTACGCCCAGCGAGTATAACGTAGCAGCCCTTTCTTGTTAGATAGTGCTCAATGTATATGCCGATGGCTGCTAAGCGGGAATGAGAGACAGGCGAATTCAGCTTTTAGTTAACGTGCACGCTGCGAATGTTTTAGTGTTCTACAGCGCACAGAAGAAATCTCCCACCGGCACCACCTTGGAAGTCAAAATATAAGACTGGTTACACACTACTACTACAACTTTGAGGGACGAACCGGTGCCACTATATGCATCTTCGCCCCTAAAAGCGCATGCTTCAGTGTGAACTAGGTGTTACACCAGATCGCTTGTTTAATTTCAGTAGATGTGAATCATCTTCCGAGCGTGCTTGATCTGGTGGCTTCTACTCTCTTCTGCACATGCGAGCTTCCTCTACCGTCTCCCCATTCCTGTGGTTCTTCCTCTCTCGCAGCGTAATGCCACTGCAGGCAGCGTTCATCGTTGTGCAGCGTCTGCTAGCTTTCACTCACTCCTCCTTAGTTTCCTAAGGATAGACTGGAGCGAATTCTGGCGCTAGCATCTGTGGGAGCTGCAACGAACGACGCTTCAATAAGCGTGAGAATGATGGGTAGTACACAAATTTGTCTACTCTTCGTGCTTCTGGCTTCGTGTGTGTTCGTGTGACTTGAAGCTGTTTTCTAATGAAACAAAAACCTGCAAATTTCCAGTGGCCACACTTCACCACCCTATTTTTTAAGCTTACCAATTCAAATTGGGTCACTAATATCAAACTGTTTGTTGCTTCCTTCGAAACGAAACCAAAACACAGCAATAAACGAAGCCACAAATGCAATTAAACACCCGCAAATACGAAGACAATGCAAACGTGTGTACTACCCATAATTCCCATAGTAGCTGAACGATCGCAGCCTCAGAGTTCCCACTAGTTCACTTCAGCAAACTCTTTGCGCACCACCCTATCTTTCCTCTAGGTATTTCTCTCGGTGGCCTTTACACCACCATTGCACTTGCACGGCGCAACCACCCTCTCTCCTCTCCTACGCAGCTGCTTCACTTCTTGCGACGCCGAAGTAGGCAGCGACTACTAGCGAGTTTCTTGATAAAAAAAATAACAGCATATCCGCGGAGGTACTTGATACGAGTGGGGCGAACTGTCCGCCAGTCCGCCAGTGCTTCTGTCCATCTGTTTATTCTAGCTTCCGTCCATGCGACCAACCTTCCACGCGTCCGTTGATCTGTGCGTGCGCCAATTTGTACGTTCTTCCGCCTTTCTGTTTGTCCATCCGCACATCTGTCCATCCATCTAGTGAGTACACAAAGTAACGCTAAGGCAATTCTTTTCGTCATATATTCATCATATACAAGTACCTACATTTGGCGAACATGCTAAGGACTAAACGAGAGGTGGCTACTACTACAAACACTAGATGTGTGACCCTGTGCCTAAGGAGCATTGCCCCTTAAAACTATGGACCATCTCTGCGAAGGAAATCTAGATGGGTATTTTCAGTTCTATACAAAACATGTGGCAGGTTCGTTTAATGAAGCCAGTCGGGCTAGCTGTGAAGTACTGTTTATAGGAAAGAAAAGAAGATGAGCGTTTCATTTGCACAGAAAAGGAAATATATTTACACACATGAAAAGAAAGCATGGCGAAGAAACACTATACAATAAACTAAAAGTAAACTAACACTCGTTTATTAGGAAGACAATCACCAGGATAATTCCAAAGGCTGAAGTATCGGCCCCCAAAACAGCACCACAATAACACGGACAATTTGGAAGTGGTCCTTTTTGGCACGCTGGCAAACGCCAGCTGTGGTCCAAACACTAAGTCAGAGCTGAGAGTTCGTAAACAGAGAAGAATATATTCTCAAATAAAATTGAACGACACGCAGATATGCACTCTCAACAATAACTCAATAAAATGCGTCCACAAATAACCAAGCGAGCAACCATATACTACCAGACACACTCAAAACAACGGACATAAACAACCACGCGCATAAGAATGCAATCACATGCATCAAACAACTAAGACACTTAAAGACTAAACAGTTCGTAAACCTATTACCTCCAAAGTTCTTGGGATAAATTTTGAATAATACGCTGTTATCAATCCGCTGCCACCGAAGTTTTCTTCCTGGAAACCTCGCGTCGTCCAATCTCCGCACTCCAAGCCGCAAGTCGGTATCATGTCGGCTTCTCAAGTGTTGCGGCTACAAACGCGTCCTCGCTCGCTGGCGGTAGACACACTGTTCTGCTTGTATCACAAGCCTTCATCCTTCACTTGGTAATCCTTTCACTCACCTGCTTTGTCATTGACGGCAAAAGCCTTCATCGACATGGCGGAAAGATCCTACGCACATTCGAGCAAAACATCCTTCATCTCCTGCCTATGCACACTGGCGTTAATTGTCTTCCCGCTGCTCGCTCAAATACCTTCACACCGATGTCCAGAAGTTTCTAATAGTTTTGTGGGCGCGCTGCACAGCCAAGACCGGACAAAAGGCGAGAACAATCCGCAACACGTTACACAACTAAGGGGTGATTCACACGTTCCGTCTCTATCATTCTAGAATCCTCTCGGCAAGACGTTTCTAGTCGTCTCGTCAGTGTGTCGCACCTTCCGAGCTGCATGAAAGGGTGGAACCTTTCTCTCTTAAAGTGACGCCACTCCTCATGGCCACTCACTTGTCCTTCGAGATTTTTCAAGCGATTTCTCACCGACCACTACGAGGAGGTTGGTCGGCAAACTTGCACTTTCGAGGAGAAAATTCGGCGCACCCGAGTAGTCCTTTGATGTTTGTTTTTTTTCTGTGCCAATGGAATTGGATGGCGACAATGTGAATCCCGGTATCGTCACCATCGCCGAAATTCGAAGGCGTGCTCTTTCTTGAGCGCTCGTTTTACACTCTGAACCCACTTGAAGAATATCATCTCATAATGGTCAAAAACACACCAACGAGCACAAAAAAACACCCGTTCTAAAGTACGTAACACAGACCATCGCTCATGGCTGTCACATTCACAATAGAACACTCAATATGGATTAACATTGCAATTCGATTTCACATCACATGAAATATGATTAGAGGTAGATGAGTACATCACTCCACTAATGATTTCAAACAATACCGAAGTACAAAGGTCTGTATTTGGAATACTTGTACAATTGTATCGATCAAATCACACCCTTCGACTCACTCGATAGACACTTTTACAACAACAACAGAACACATTGAGGCTGAACACCGTTAAACACATTCCATTTCTACCGAAGACGAAGAAGTGTGTTTTGGATAGGAGCTACTTCTGCTAACTCCGGCGTATTTCAGTTGTAATTTAAGTCTGTTGATCAGTTTTCGCTGCTTCCTTGAAGGGGATAGATGTAGACCACCGCGGGCGCCTGCCGGCACCAGCGGCGTCAGCGGCGGCCGCCTCCAGTAAGCGGATGGGACAAGCGAGCGACAGCGACAGTGAAGACACTCATGCTTACTATCTCAGCAGTGAGGACTTCTCAGATGACGGTTTCTAACCTGTGCTGAGCCGCAAGGCGAAGAGAAGGAACATGAGGACATCCTCATCCTCAACTATTCAAACTGTAAGTGAAGTGCCAAAATCGAACACTTATACCATCCTGTTTCTGCCTGCACTTCCTACCGTCAGCATGAAACGCCTTAACAGACAGTCTGTGTCGAGGTCTCTGGAAACGCTCGCGCCAAATGAGATCACGGACATAGGAGTGAACGCCAGAAAGAATATACTGGCTGTGGACGTTTTGCACGCAAGTGCGTTGGGCGTTCTGCGCAGTGTAACTGACTTGGACGGCAACCAGGTGCGCTCTCATGTTCCCTTGGGTTGTGATGTAGTAACCGGCGTGATCTACGACATTGATGTCGCTATTTCAAATAAGGACTTACAACTTCTTTTCATGTCAACAACTGATAATCCAATTGTTGATGTCACCCGGCTAGGCAAGTCTCGCTGTGTGAAGATTGCGTTTAGGAGCACATCACTCCCCTCTCATGTTAAGGTGGGGTACTTCAGACATGCTGTGCGGCCTTTCATTCCAAAGCCTCTCCAGTGCCGTAAGTGCATGAAACTTGGACATGTGAGCAGCGTCTGCGAGAATTCGGTGGTATGCCACCGCTGCGCCGAGCACCATGAAGCGGATACGTGCGTCGCAACTGTCAAGAAATGCTCTAATTGCAATGGATCCCATGAAGCAACATCGAAGGACTGCCCGCGGATTCAGAAGGAAATTGCCATCTTGAAGGAGATGGTGCGCGATCACTCATCTTATCGAGAAGCCGCAGCTAAAGTCAAAAGGCGTCGTTCACGTCGACGTCGGTCATCGAGGACGCCCGCTATCTCCTCGACACGTTTGCGTGATCCCTAATCAGTACCACTTCCTTTGCCTCCCAGACCAAATGCCGTGGGAAAAGCTGTGAAGGACATAACCAGTGAGCATACCCTAACTGCGACAGAGTGGCCTGCACTTCAAAGGGAAGCAGCATCAAGCGAAAACAAGGAGCTTCATGACGGCCAGTCCGCGCTCCCGGTTCAAGATGTTTCCAACCAAGACAGGCAAGTGACTGTGATCGTCCCGGTTCGAGATCTTTCCAACCAAGAAAGGCAAGTGGCTGCAATTGTGCAAGAACTAATTGCCAAGATTAGCACGCTACTGAGCAGCATACAATCTCCGTCTGCTAAGCGTGCACTGCAAATACTGGATGCACTGAATCCAGTTCTTGCTAACTTCGTATAAGCACAATGGCTCAACAACATCTCATCTTCCGCACTGAAGTTCAAAGTGCGTTGATTTTTCAGTGGAATGCCAGAGGCATGAAGTCCCTTATCTCGGACTTTCGCCAATTTGTTCGGGCCAATCGATTCCCTATATTTGTCACATGTGAACCAAACGTATCAACGCCTTATAGATTGTCCGGTTATGAAGCTTTTTGTTCAGCCGCTTGCGAAGAACGAAGCAAAGTAATTGTTTACATTCGCACAGACTTGACTTATCTTTCGCACCCAATAAGTTCAAATGACGACAATCAGTACGTGTGTCTTCGTGTGAAGAAGAATGCGGTTTCATTCACGCTCATTGGTGGATATATATCTCCGTCATCGCGATTTGACTGCGACAGATTAAAAGACATCCTAATGAGAACCGATGGGCCTTGGATCATCACCGGTGACTTCAACGCCCATCACATGCTTGGGGGAGCACTAGGATGATGCCAGGGGCCGGAACATTGTGAAATTTGCTTCCGATTACGACCTTTCCATCATGAACGATGGTACCCCCCACATATCTGCGGGGTCTCACGTATGGCAGTTGCCTTGACCTGACATTGGTGTCACGGTGCTTCTCTCACAAAGTTAAGTGGTTTTGCGATATTGAGACTCATGGGAGTGATCACATACCCACCTACGTGACGATCGATGGTATAAAAAAAATTTCTCTTCCGGTGTTGCAATTGGCACTGGCTGGTCGATGTTTGCATCGTGTAATGAGAACGCTTGCCAAGAAGGCCTCGCCTGCAGCCTGGAAAGTACCATTTCGGAATCTATGCAAGCGTCCAAATGTAGATTAGTACCATTTTCGTCTAAAATAACACAGTTTGACATCAAACTGGAAAGATTACGAGCTATACGAAGGCGTGCTGAACGACGATACAGACGCACAAGATCAATTTACGATCTGAGGGAAGCAAGGCGGCTCCAGAAAAAGATTCAACGACGCATTTACAAGCTGGAAAGAGAACGCTGGAAAGCATTCTGCGAATCTCTAGACCCTCATAAACCGCTGTCATATATCTGGAGAACAGTTCGTGGTCTTCGCTCCTCTCCTCAACAACAGCACCTTTTTAAAGCTTTGGCACTCCATCATGGAAAAACAGAACTCGAGGTGGCTGAAGAATTTTGCACGAGAGTTGCCGGGAATATTATTAATGATAGCATCGACGCCGTGATCCTTCCTGAGACGCGATTACCAGAAATAGACATTCCATTCACCATGGAAGAACTGGAAGTTGCATTAGTCGCTTCTAAGCGCATGTCATCGCCTGGTCCTGATGGTATTACTTATAGTGCGTTGGGACACCTTGGATAAAAAGCCAGAAAAGAACTTTTAACATGTTTCAACCACTCCTGGCTCAGCGGCAGTGTTCCTTAAGAATGGAAAATAAGTCGATTAATACCACTTCTGAAATCGGGAAAATCACCATTGGACTTTACAGCGTATCGCCCTATTGCCCTCACAAGCTGCCTCGGAAAAGTGATGGAAAGAATGGTTCTATTTCGTCTCGAGTGGTACTTGGAACGATACACCAAATATCCTTCTTGCATGGCAGACTTTCGTCGGGGCCGCTCCTCCATTGACTGTGTCCTTGACTTATCGACATTTGTTCAACAAGAAAAAAGCTGCAAGCGCATATCAGTAGCACTCTTTCTTGACGTGAAGGGTGCATATGATAATGTAGCTCATGATGCCATCCTCACTTCTCTCGCACCAATGAGCATTGGTGGGCGAACGTTTCAATGAATAAAAGATTATGTAACTGGCAGGGGTTTCTTTGTACAAACATATGAGGGTACAACTGCCCAACATTACACCTACTGCGGAGTACCTCATGGAGGTGTTTTAAGCCCCACATTGTTCAATGTGGCCCTCATTGGTCTGGTGAAGGTTCTGCCAAAATCGGTGTGCCTATCCATATACGCCGATGATATTTGCCTCTGGAGTGCTGCAGTTACTCGCCCTCAGGTGCGTAAAAAAATAAAGCGGGCCAGCAACCCTCACAACAGCCTACCTATAGAAACAAGGCCTAAATATATCAACTGTGAAGTGCGCGTTGATGGCGTTTACACGCAAACCAATGACGCCATACCCTGTTTACATCAATGGTCAGAGGGTCAAATATGCACGGACGCATCGTTTCCTGGGCATAATAATCGACAGAAGTCTTTCGTGGAGCCCACATTGTGCGTACTTGAAGAAGAGACTGCTATCTATTGTGCATATCATGAAATTCTTGTGCGGTAAAGCATAGGGAACTTCTGTGGCCTCCATGCTACAGCTGTACAGGGCCCTATTTCTGGGTCCATTGCGCTACAGCTTGCCGGTACTGACTAACACTTGCAAATCGAATACCCATTCATTGGAGAAATTGCAGGGTCAGGCACTGCGTATCTGCCTAGGACTGCCCCGATGCGCTTCTACTTATGCCACAATCATGCTTGCCAAAGACCATCCGCTCAGGACATATATAGTTGTGGATTGCCTCAGAGCGCACATTTGACATGCTAAAAGTGTCCCCGACCACCACTTGGCCCTTCTACCTTCCAGAAGACCACGTGCTACGTTTTCAGACGTCATAGTCAAGTACCTAAACAGCATTCTATCAGGATATACGCCAGCTGCGAGAACGGCTTGTCCTTTGTGGTGCCTTGACCAGCCGCAAGTACGTATAGAAATTCCGGGAATCAAAAAGAGAAGCAGTCACTCCAGAGTAGCATTGAAGCCAGCAACACTGCTATTATTACATGAGTTGTACTCAGACCGAACGCAGATATACACTGATGGGTCCGTCTCATCCAGCAGCTCATCAGGTGCCGCTGTAATTCCGGCTGCAGAAATGACAATCAAGTTTAAGTTGTCGCATATGACTACATCTACGGCATCAGAGCTTGCTGCTATAAGGGCTGCTTTACAATATCTCGTTCAAGAACGTCCAGGAAAATGCGTCATATTCTGTGATTCGAAGGCAGCGCTTCAGAGTTTGCAGTCTGCCATGCGTAGGAGGAGTCATGACCAACTAGTACAAGAAATAAGACATTGCCATCATGAAGCTCTTGCGCGAGGGCATGATATTATATATCAATGGCTGCCTGGACATATCGGTATTACCGGAAATCAATTAGCCAATGATGCAGCCCGCTCAGCCCATGAAGAAACCCGTGTAGTCCCGATTCCTCTATCAAGGAATGATGCAGCAAGACAACTTTACCTGCTGGCTTGAGATCTCACACGCACGTTCTGGTCGTCTACCAGCTTGTAAAGGTGTCAATTTTATGAACTGGATCCTTCGCTCAAGCTAAAGCTACCATGAAAACTTTCCCGCTCCGATGCGACACTGTTATGCCGCCTTTGGTTGGGTGTTGCATTTACAAAGGTGTACTCCTTTCGCATTGGTATGGCAGACACTCCTACATGCGACTACTGCGGAGCTGAAGAGACCATCGAACATGTCCTGTGCAGTTGCGCTTGCTACGACACACAGCGATGCTAGCTCCGGATGGTTTTTAATCGACTTGACCCCGGACCATTTTGTGTGCAGAAGATACTAGGACCTTGGGTCAGTTGCGCAGAAAGCAACAAAAGCACTGCTACTTTACCTCAAGTCAACAAACCTGAGCGACCGCCTGTAGACTGTGTGTGCTCCCCGAGTGTGCTCGTGATTGTGTGTACCTTCTCATCTTTCTGCAACCTCTTTTCTCCCCTTTTACCTTCCCCAGTGCAGGGTAGCAAACCGGTTGTGCGTCTGGTTAACCTCCCTGCCTTTCCTTGCATCTTTATCTCTCTCTCTCTATACCTTAATACTATAAGAAGTAGCAGTAGCGCAGATGACACGCCAATAGTAATAATAGGAGAATTCAGAAAAGCTTTGGAGTGCATGCACAGAGGCAATGCTGCTGGTGAGGATCAGGTAACGTCAGATCTGCTGAAAGATGGAGGACAGACTAAGCTAGAAAAACTAGCCACCCTGTTTATGAGGTGTCTCCTGACAGGAAGAATACCAGAGTCTTGGAAGAATGCTAACATCATCTTAATACATAAGAAACGAGATGACAAGGACTTGAAAACAGGCATATCAGCTTTCCCTGTGTAGTATACAAGCTATTTACAAATGTATTATCTAGCAGAGTAAACAAAACGTTTGAATTCAATCAACCAAAGGAACAAGCAGGATTTAGAACAGGCTACTCAACAATCGACCACAATAATACTGTCAATCAGGTAATAGAGAAATGCTCAGAATAAAGCCAACTACTAAATATAGCCTTTATAGAATACGAGAAAGCGTTTGATTCAGTAGAAATATCAGCAGTCATGCAGACACTGCGGAATCAGAGCGTCGATAAAGCATATATAAACATCATGGAAGAATTATACAGGGGATCAACTGCTAGCACAGTGCTTCATAAAGAAAGCAACGGTATACCAATCAAGAAGGGTGTAAGGCAGGGGGACACAATCTCCCCAACGCATGCTTGCAGGATGTTTTCAGAAGCCTAGAATGGAAACAGTTAGGGATAAGAGTTTTTGAAGAGTACCATAGATAGCGGCGCTTCGCTGATGACATTGCATCACTGAGTAACTCAGGGGATGAATTGCAACTCATCATTAAGGAGTTAGACAAGGAGAGCAGAAAGGTGGGTGTTAAAATTATTCTGCATAAAACGAAAGTAATGACAACAACCTCGGAAGAGAGCAGTGCTTCGAGATAGGTAATAGTGCACTTCAAGTTGTAAAAGGCTATGTCTACTTAGGGCAGGTAATAACCGTGGAGCCGAACCACGAGATTGAAGAAACTAAAAGAATAAGAATCAGGTGGAGCACACTCGGCAAGCAATCTCAAATCATGAAAGGTAGATTGCCACTATCCCTCAAGAGAAAGGTGTATAACAGCTGTATCTTGCCGGTACTTAGCTACGGAGCAGAAGCCTGGAGTTTTACAAATAAGGTTCAGCTTAAATTGAGGTCGACGCAGCGAGCAATCGAAAGAAAAAGGGTAGGTGTAATCTTAAGAGACAAGAAGAGGGCAGAGTGGATTAGCGAATCAAAGGGAGGTAAAGATATCATAGTTGAAATCAAGAAGAGGAAATGGACATGGACCGGGCATGTAGCGCGTAGACAGGATAACCACTAGTAATTAAGGGTAACTGACTGGACTCCCAGAGAAGGCAATCGGCTTAGGTGGTGAAAGAATGTTAGGTGGGCAGATGAGATTAAGAAGTTTGCTGGTATAAATTGGCAGCAGCAAACACAGGACCGAGTTCACTGGCAGAACAAGGGGGAGGCCTTTGTCCTTCAGTGGACGTAGTCAGGCTGATGATAACGATGATGATGATGATGAATTCTACCCCAGCACCTATTTTGCGTACTTCGTGTCGCGTTGGCACATTTTCCTACGATGCTCGCGCAATCTCTTCTTGTTCTTCCCCTTTTAGATGCGGAAGCATCTTATACTCGCGCCTTGTAGTGCGCCGTCCGCGCCGTCCGCACCGCTTCTCGAACATTCGACAGCTGACGCGCGCGCATGCGCCGTCGCGCCGTCGCCCACCATCTGTGCCGCGCGCGCTTCTCCTTCGAGAACATTCGACAGCTGACAGCGCATGCGCCGTCGCGCCGTCGCCATCTGTGCCGCGCGCGCGCTTCTCCTTCGAGAACATTCAACAGCTGACAGTGCATGAGCCGTCGCGCTGTATATATACTCAAGGTCAGCGCTCGCTCGCTCTGTTGCCACTCGTCGGTTGGTTTGTACGGCGCGTCGACGTCCAAGGTCACGGTGAAATGAATTCCAACGAATCCACAAACACAATGATCGACGTCCCTTCGACCAGCGCCGGCAAAACTGTTAGCAGAACCGCTTCCGCATCCTCCTCAGTGTTCCCCCGAGGGAAGCTGCGGGCAATTTTTTTCTTCTGTCGAGGCACTTCAAACGTAGGTGTCGGAGGCGTATTTGCCGTTGGTGACCTTTTCGACACCATTAACGTGTCGTACCATTCCACCGGCCGCTGCTGGTTCTTCACCAGCTCGTGCATGACGCGGCTTTCGGCTTGGCTAGCCGACTTCGACAACATATCCCGGTTGGTCGATTGAAGTCGTTTCTCTGCAGTTACAACTGCATGCACGTTTTATTGTCCTACACGACGACCTCATGACTGCTTCCCTTTGCATAATGGCTTTTTCTTGAGCTAGGGTGGACTCTTTCGCGGGATCGTCCTCCACTGTATCTCTCGGATGCTGTGTTACCAAGGGTTGCATCTTCGCGTCTTCTTCCAAACGTTCAGCATCGTTCGGCTCTCGCCCTCCATCGATGTTCCCGATGATCAGGTCGCAAAGGGAGGTCGTCATGCACAAGGCAGCAACCTTCCCCCTGAAGTAAGAAGTTTTAAGCGCAATCTCACACTCGGTATGCATCCGAATCATACTGTCAATAAGGCAAACTAGTTTTGTTTTGCTCGTTAGTTCGCTTTCCCTCACCAAGTTCCTCTGTACAGTAGCAGTGTAGCTACCAATGTCTCAACACTGGGAAATTCCTGCCTGCAACTTTCCCAGGCTTTGTCGGTATGCCCTTCCTAACACCCATTGGCCATTGTGTCAATAAAGCTCCCACAACAGAAAGTTTCTGCCCATTTCCAGCTCCACAATTTCGTCGGTGACGTCATCATCAATGGTTTTTGGTGCCACCTGCACACAGGCTACCTAGTGGGTTTTACTCACTCCGTTTGGGCATGAGTCTGCCTTTTGCTCAGCCTGACACTATTTTACATTTTAAAGCATTTTACATTTTACAACAGTGAGACTCGTAAAGTTAGTTCCACAGCTGTTAGCGCGACGACCCCCTCGGTTACACAGAAAACATTGCGTAGCAACGCCTCTTCTTTTTGAGGGCTTGTTTTCTCGATTCTTCGGGATTTTCTTTCTTGGCTTTTGCCCAATTGGTGGCACCTTGGTCTTCGAAGAATCAATCGGCCATTCAAGCATGTCTTCAAGCGACTAAGCTCTCCTTTTTTACGTACAGCTACAGGCTCAGGTGGCAACTGGCCAAAAATTGTTCCCTAAAAAAGAGCTCTTTAAGCTCATTGTAATCCTGTATTGTCCCCGAAAACTCGATCCATCTGTCAAAATATTGGCTAAGTGGGGTGGCGTACTGCTTAGCCGTCTCACCATCAGCTGGTTTTCCTGTCCGAAATCTGTCTCAGAAGCCTTCCACTGTAAATCTCAATTACTTCAGTAAGGAAGCTTACACAGTTATCTGGAAGCTTTGCACAGTTAGTTGCATCCGTTGGCGTCAGCCTCCCGTACACACTGAGCGCTTCACCACTCAAGCAAGTACTCAAAGCAGTTGCCCATTTATGCGCCAGCCACTTCTTGGTCCTAGGAAGCCTTTGAATGTACCCGTCAGGGTCGTCATTCCTCTCGCCAAAACACTTCGAGCAGTTTCCTTGGGTTCAATTGGAAGCCATGATCTAACCTGAACGAGAGTTTCGCTTCGTTGTTGCAAACGAAGCCGCTCAAGTTTAGTCTCGTGCTGCCACTGCCTTTTCTTTTTAACCATGTCCGGTGGTCTTCCTTCCTTCGCCCTTACAGCTGCCAGCCTCTCTCTTTCAGCTCAGCAGCTTTCTCCTCATTTGCCCTCTCAGCTGCCAACCTCTCTCTCTTCAACTCAACTAGGTTTTCTTCCTTGGGTCTCTCAGCTGTCAATCTCTCTCTCTCTCAACCACCTCTTTCTCCTTCTGGATCACTCACTTCTGTACTTCGGCGCCACAAAGACCTATTTTCTCATCAAGAGCTAGTAACTTAGCGAGACCCATGGTGCCTTGAAAATAAAGTTGTAGCCGCGGGCATAAAATATCTGAATAAAACTGGCTATCAAAACTGGGCCCACCCGTTCCCGAAATTGTCGTACAACACACTACAATCGTTCCGATAGCACTACGAACTGCTCGAGGCTCTTCCTGACTAATTTGAACAGACTGTGCACCAGAAAGTCTTGTCGTTGATGCCAGAATGTCAGAGATCTCTTTAATTAGGGAAGCGATCGCCGGGCTAATTGTCAGGGCTTAAGTATCGGCATTTTGAACTGCTCCCCGACAGCATGAACAATTTAGAAGTCCGCCTGTTTTACGTACTGGCGAACGCCGGCTGTGCTCCTAAGAGCGAGTAAGAGCCGACAGTTGGTAAAAAAGCAAAAATATACTTCAAAGTCGGCAGATCGAACAACACGCAAATATGCCTACCGGAGAATAATTCAATACAATGCGTCTCCAATCAACCAACGAGCTACAGATTAAATCAGATAAACCCAAAACAACGGACGCAAACTATAATATGCTCTACAACGCAATCACATGCATCAAACAACCAAGACACTTAAAGATTAAAGAGTTTTTATTTTGCCCCTAAACAGGTAATCTAGTTCACTGAGGTGTGTGTTTCAAATCTCTGACCTGACAAGTCTCATGTCTAACTTTTTATGTTACCCCCCCCCTTATGTAATACCCCAACATGGATCTTTTAGAAAAATAAATGAATCTGCTGATCATGAGTTCATAAACCTATTCAGTTCAATGGTCTTGAGATAAAGTTTGATTGATACTCTTCCAGGAATCTTTCACTAAAGTCCAACGCTGTTGTTGATCCGCTGCCCCCGAAGTTTCTCTTCTAGGAAACCTCACTCAAAGTCAAGCGCTGTGGTCGATGCGCTGCCCCCGCATTTTCGCTTTCAGGAAACCTCGCGTCTTCTAATGTCCGCGCTCCTAGCACCAAGCTTCTTCGCCGGTAACACTTAGGCCACCCACGCGTTGCGGCTGCAAACGCGTCTTCACTCCCTGGCGGTAGACACACTCTTCTTCTGCTTGTAGCACAAGCCTTCAATTTTCAGGTGGAAACCTCTCTACACCTGCTTTGTCATTGACAACAAAATCCTTCGCCGACATGGCGGAAAGATCCTATGCACACTTGCGCAAAATTTCCTTCATCTCCTACCTATGCACACTGGCGTAAACTGTCATCTCCTGATCACCACTCTCCTCTTCTCGCCTAAATACTTTCGCGCTGATTTCTAGACGTTCCTAATCAGTTCGTGAACGCGCTAGACTGCCAAGGCTGGGGAAAAGGCGAGCTTTTGCGAGAACAATGCGCAACACGTGACGTACCTTGGGGGTGATTCATGCTTTCCTTTTCGATAATTCTGGCAGCCGCTCGGCGAGACGTTTCTGGCCCTCTCGTCAGTGTGTCGCACCATCCGAGCTCTGTGAAAGAGCGGGATCTCTCTCTCGTAAAGTGACGCAGCTATGCATCACTATGCCCCTTTCCATCGAGATTTTTCTAGCGATCACTCTCCGACCAATACGAAGAGGTTGGTCGGCGAACTTGCGCTTCTGTGGCGGAAAAACTGCGCGCTCGAGGAGTCCTTTGATGTTTGTTTTCTTCTTTGCCGTTAGCTTCGGAGGACAACACTGTGACGGCTGCTATTATTGCTGTCGTCGTAATTTGGAGGCACGCCCTTCTTGAGTGCTCGTTTTTGACGCATACAGAAAGGAAATACTGTTATCATTACGCAGGGAAACCTGTAAGAGTCTTAACAGTCTACAGAGTTTCCTCATTAAAGTTCTTGTTTGAGTGAGTCTGCATAAGTAGAGAGGTACGGCTCACCAGTGGTCATTGCCCTTGAGCAGTCCAGTGAAGAAGACGCCGCGGTGGAAGTGCGCAAGAACGTGCCCGTTGCCCTAGGGCTCACTCCCACTTCAAGTAGATGACGTCATCTGTGGCGCTGTCCTCTGCCCGAACAACAGCACCAGGCCGTGCCAGGGTCTCGCCAATAGCCTCGGTAAAAAATGGTCACCAGGACTCCATGAAACCGTCACCGACTAGGTGGATGCCTTGGCGCTCAGGTATACTCGCACCCGACGAGCTCGCACACCACACCCTAGCCGTTCCTCCAAACAACCGCACATCTCTCCGTCTTCCTCCTCAATGCGCGCGGTGACTCTGGATTCTATCTTCAGTTTTTTGGGTTTCTCTTTTTTTTCTGGGCTGGGCACTCGCTCAGGTAACATGTTCTTGGTAGCCCGTCTTCGTCATATCGCCACGCCAAATTTGAGAAGTACTGTAATCGCGCATTTATCTCGCAACAAGAGGCTCCAATCTTGAAATATATTTTAAATAAACTGCAAATCAGTGTGCGAACAATAATAAAGCGTCGTCAATGCACCAAGCGTTCTTGACAAACGTAAAAAACATACAAGCCAACGCTAAGCATTACCGCTCATTAGTGCATAGTAACTTTTACTCGAGAATAAAGTTAACGGTAGGAATACGAGACAGGTTGGAGGAATCCATCATGTTCTTGCATAAGAATGACGCACATACAAAACACGGAGGCGTCAGACCACAGCACAAATTCTTCTCAAGTATCACGTGCTTCGAGTGTGGCTCCAGAAGACAACGTTGTTTAAGTGATAAAAGCGCTTCCCTTTTCTTCGTTCACGTGGTCGTGTTGTTCTTCTTTACTTTTCTAGTGATCTAAGTATGCCACTGAGCTTTTGCGGATTAGTGAGGTCTCTTGACTTGGATATTTAACCTAGGTAGCAGCTTCTCAGATTTCGTTTCCTCTGCAACCACAAAAAATGACGTCTGGGGAACTCTTCTTGGTGACGTTTTTCACTTTTCTTCAGCATGTTGACGTGTAAAAGTTTTCTGCTTTGTCCTAGGTCTACCCAGTACTCATGGTCATTTTTTTACCAAATACTGGAATTGACGCTTTCCAATGCAACAATAAATTGTTAATTGCGCGAAGCAAGATTACTGTGCGGTCACCAACTTTCAGTTCACGCTGCTGGCTGCAGCGGTCGCAATACCTCTTCTGCGACACCTTTGCCCGGCTCAGGCTTTGTTAAGCCAGCTCCAGTGTCTTTTTAATCTGTTCTCCTAAATACAAAAGCTATTCGTACGTCATCTCTATTTCTTCGTTCTCCTGTTAATGAGTCCATAGATTCTTCAGTGTGCTCAGAGGTCCTCTAATATGTCAGCCTCATTTAAGCTCAAACGGTGAGGACCCGGAGCTTGCTGGTGGGGCCTCACGTTCACTGAACAAAAGAGGCGCTGGCCAGCGATCCTAACATTTACGTTGTTAAAACCAATCTTCAGAGCGTTTGCTTTAGGGTTCCAATAAACCTCTCTACCATCTTGTTGCACACATGTATAGAGTACAGCTAAGATACTTGACAGCTAGCAGTTCGTTCACCTCCTTTAATAGATATGAGATAAATAATGATGCTTGACCGCGCAATACTTCTCGTTGGAAACCAGTGCTAAAAACATCTCGAAAAACCCTCGAACACTGTAGCTGATTCAATTGCTGTCAAATGCACTGCATAAGGGTAACATGGCGCAAAATCCTGAAGGGTTAAATTGTATCGATGATGTTTAAACAAAGCTGCAGTTATCGGTACAACTATGTCGAGCACCACACGTTCAAAAGGAGTGTCAATCAACTGTGTTTGCACTGGAGGCATCTTGCCCACCTTTCCTTTGAGAAATGTTCTGTGGCAGGCCTCTAAAGGCCATACATATCCGTGGATATCTTCTATCATAGGCCAGTGAAATGAGTCCCGAACTTGATCTATTTTCTTTAGGACACTCTGATGACCTTACATGATATTCTCATGAGCAAAAAGTAACACTACACTTCTCAAAAACTTCGGGATTATGGCCTGTTGAATACTTTTTCCAAGGCACAAGAAGCACTAAAACAAAAAAAAGGATGTTGAGCTCTTGCCGACAAACCTTTTACCAACTCTGGTTCTGTAGGTTTCCAGGGTCCCGTCTTCTCCTAGTTCTTCGCGAAAATCTTTGCGAGGCATCTGACCAGAAAGTTTAGTATGTGTCACCATTCGGAAAATCTTGGGACCTGTGACACCAACCAGTAGAGAATTGGGCCGGTTATCTTCGTCCGCAGAATGAACGTTCTTCTTGCTGAATTGCTCCGAAGAAGAAAGTTTCCATGAAACGTCGGGTTCATTGGCGTCACAGAAACCTTGTATGTTTCTGACTATGACATCGTATAGCGGCGACGCCATACGCTTGACATTGGCAGTGCCAGAAATGTATGGACGTCTGATATGTATGTCCGCCTGAAGGACTACAATGGTGCTACCACCAGCCAGCCACAACGTAGCGGTTGTGCCAGTCACTGCTTTGGCAGGTACGAGGGATCAGCGTACCACCAACATGTTGCTTCTGGTGTCCCTTAGGACTCGAACCGTTTGTCCCTTCACTTCACTTCCTAACACTGGCATGGGATTTTTCGTGCATAACGACTGTATCTTCAGCGTGCCCACGACATTGTGATCTTGGTCCGAATCGTCATCGTCATTTGTGGATTGTTGTGAAGTAGTTGTTGAGTAATGGAAGAAAAGAAGGACGATGATGGACGAGCGCGCGGAGCGTGCGGTGTGGAACTGAACTGATCAAGAACGGCTGAGAAAGGACGCGTTTATGCAAAGGTGCTCTGTGCAATAAAGTCGTTCTGTATTTCATCCTTCCAACGAGGATGCTTCCTTTATTCTACATTCTATGGTGTAGGGAAACCCGAGATTTGGGACTCGAGCATCCCGACAACGAAGATGACTTCCAAAACAGCAACGATGGATTGGATCAAAGGCAAAAGAGTGACCCAAAGAACTTTGCATTCGCGTCTCTTTATTCAGGCAAACTAACTAATTGAATCTAGCCAATTTAGCCCTCTGGCGCTTCGAGTTCTGTGCGACCTACTTAACAGCTGCAACGATAAACTAAGTGTGCTCAACTAACAATTGGAGGGACTCCTAACAGACGAGAAAGGAGCTGAGGACTACATATCGGTCTTGAAGTATGACGACAATGCAACAGCAACGTTGTTCCTTCTCTTGTGTCACATCGAGCAACTTCAGCCTGAAACAACGGTGCACCGAAGCCTACCGATACCAGACGATGACGTGATTCCAGGTAGGGCTTCAAGAAATCGTTCCAATCGTGGAGCATTGGGACCGCCGCAAGTTGACTTGGTTCACTTTGGCGGATCAGTGCTACAATGGCAGCTATTATGGGACTTGTTCAAGCATGCCGTTCATGGAAACGCTGGCCTGATGATTGTCGAAAGATTTAAATACGTCAAATTTCTTTTGGTTTGAGCAGCCACTAAAGCGATCAAGGGAATTCAGGTGACAGAGCTTTTTTACGCAAATGCCATTGAAACCCTGACCAACAACTTCAGCAACGCAAGAGTCATCTATCATTAGTGCTTGGAGAACCACACAATTTTAAGCCTGTACGATGTTCTACTGACGTCACCACCATAAGAAATCTCCAAGATATTGTGATCATAAACGTGAGAGGTCTCGAGAATCTTGAACGATAGGTTCTTTCAGACACTGCGATGCTTCTTGAGATTATGACCGAAGTAATCTTCAATGACTTGAGGTAAAACAATACAAACGACAGAGCTCACCTGAAAAGCCCAATGAGACTCATTCTTCAGAGGCAGACCTACAGAAGCGGTTGGTTCATCTGCGACTGGAAGTAGAAGACCGCGAGATAGGTGCGCAACACAAGTCCAGTGCTCGCAACACATTTAAAGAAACGCATGACAGGAGGGCATATGTGACACCTACCACTTTCATCTTGTACAGCGACTCCAAGATGACAGTGAAGAACGTCAAGACAGCATCACAGCCATGAGTTAGGTTGCCCAGACCACGACAAAACAAGAACGCTGATGCCTCTAGGGTGAGCGAGGCGAAGACAAGACAACCGAGAAAGTTCTTCAAAAGGTGCTACTGGAGAATTTCGTGGAAGATTATGCAAAATGTATCTTTGTGCCAACGGAAACCGATCAATGAAAGCAAAAATTCACTGAAGGCGGCGCGTTCTGAAACACGAGCGTGGCACAAGCATCAGAAGCAAAGATGGAAGAGCAGGTGCAGGAGCAAATCCGGTTTGTCACAAACTGAGTCACCTGAAAGTGGTACAAGTACTTGTGAACGAACAATATTTGCTTAGAACGTGCGTGCAAGAAAGTTCATTGTCAGACACCACTTTTTAAAAAATGGTGTATTGTGGCCATGTTAACTAAGAATACCGAGTGTCTATCACCTGTTCAGGTCTGTAAAAAGCTATGCCCATTAGAAATCGCCACCCCAGGCCAGGAAGTGTGTTGAATATTAGCAAAAGGGAAGGACGATGATGAACGAGCATGCGGAGCGTTTGGTGCGTGACTGGACTGATCTGGAACGGCTGGGAAGGAACGCGTTTATGCAGAAGTGCTCTGGGCAATCAAGTCGCCCTGTTTTAGGGGCGAAGCTTCTTATGGCGTGGCTTGTGCGTCCCTCGTAGTACGTAACCACCAGTGGCACCTACCCGAAATAGGTATAACATTTGACCTCCAAGGTGGTGCCGGTGAGAGATTTATTCTGTGCGTTGTTTAACAATAAAAAATAGTGCTCAATGTACTTGCCAATGGCTGCTAATGGTAAACGAGAGACAGGAGCGT
The DNA here is from genome assembly GCA_013436015.1 of Rhipicephalus annulatus. NCBI lineage: Eukaryota > Metazoa > Arthropoda > Arachnida > Ixodida > Ixodidae > Rhipicephalus > Rhipicephalus annulatus. The sequence goes on along the minus strand of WOVY01000380.1, from coordinate 52,696 downwards.
TCGGCTTTTAGTCAACGCGCACGCTGCGATCCCCATTAGCAGCCATTTGCATGTACATTGAGCACAATTGGACAAGAAAGGGTTGCTACATTATACTCGCTGGGTGTAACCTCCTTAGTTTTAGAAAAGTTTAGCGAGCGCTGAGCCCCAGGGCCATGAATACAATGAACTAGTATATAGCATGAATGAATTCGAGGTGGTTAAAGGGGGGAAGCAGATACGAAGCGCAAGCCGTAAGAAATTAAAAGCTGAATCCTCCTGTATCTCATTTCACATTAGCAGCCACTGGCATGTACATTGAGCACTATCTGACAGGAAAAGGTTGCTACGTTATACTCGCTGGCTGTAACCTCCTTGGTTTTAGAAAGGTTTAGCGAGCATTGGGCCGCAGTGCCATGAATACAGTGAACTAGTAGTATATACCATGAACTCAAGGTGGTTGAATGTGGGAAGTAGACCCGAAGCGCAAGCAGTAAGAAAGTGTGCGTGTGCCACCTCTCGTTTAGCCCTTGGAATGTCCACTGAATGGCAGTGCTTCTATATGGGGAATATATAATAAAAAGATACGAGATGATGGGACTTGGAGTGTTGAATAGATGGACGAATGGACGCACAGACAGATGCATGGATGGACGCATGAATGGACGCAGGGCGGATGCATGAACGAACGCAGGGGCGGGCGCACGAACAGACGCATGGATGGTCACACAGACAGACGCATGGACGGACGAATGCTTCGCCCCACTCTCCATCATTCACTCCGTGGATATGTTGCCATTTTTTTCATCCTTTCAACGAGGAGGCTTCCTTTATTCTACGTAGTTGGCTTCGAAATGTTTCTTTGCGGACAGCCCTTGAAATTACGTCCCCATTTACGGCAGTGGGCGTAATATAATTGCTTCGGCTTACTTGGAAAGTCGGGAGCCTTGTGCCCCTAGCGGCCACAAATTAAACATAGAACCTCTGCTCTTGCGCTTGAACTGACTGCAACCTTCACAGATGTGTCTTCCCTTTTCTCCAGAAATATTAACAAGTACTTCAATCTGTCTGCTTTGACATATTCATCAGCTGCTTCTAGCATTGGCTTCCAGAGTCTTGCAAATCTTCTCCCGTAAGAAGAGCGCCAGCTGACTGCTGCAGCTCACTATTAATTGCTCGGCTACAATCAAGGGACAGAGAGGATCAAAGGTCCCCTCTGTCTGAGATATTTTTATCCATGAAACAAATATAGGAATCTTGTAGCTTCCTGCCTTCCAGTTTCACCGTCTTCAGGCTTGCTCTTCTGGAATTTCCGATGGTATCCTTTAGACTTGAAACGAAAATGCTGGAGCAGTGCCAATGTTACTTTGTCTGATGACAATGTGTTGTCAGATGACAACCAGTCAAATATTTTAAGCACCTCTCTTCTCAGACGTAAACTAAGGGTAGTTGCGCACTTTTGCAGCGGCCAATCTTGAACTGTCGCCACTCTCTCTAGTCTCTTCTGGTAGGCGTCGATGTCGTGTAACTTAGACCTCGTTGAAAACAGGTATAAACTCTTGCAGGTTCACAACTGCAGACGCGCTCTTTTTGGTGTCCGTGTCAGCTACCGTAGGCCCTCCGACAACGGCCTCGGCTACTCTTGGACATAGTTGCAGTGTGCTTCCTTCTATTTCTGAGTGTTGCTGGCTTGGTTCTCAGCTTTGACCCTCCCTTTGTGCTACTTGTAGACGTAGCTATAAAATGTGGTCTGCCAGCTTCAGCTGTCCTTCCTTCGTGTCTATATCAGTAACTGTTTCATCGCACTCTCGCGCTTCTCGTACGTCAAAGGAAGCCTGCGATACCGCTTTTTCCAACTCCATGCGTTCTGCCCGTGCCATCAACATTGAAGAGCCAATTTCATATGCGAAGCTTCTCTTGGCGTACTTGAGTCACCTTGAGCATATCTATCTATCTATCTATCTATCTATCAGCATACGACTTTTACCTATCCTGGCCGTTTGGACATTAGTATCGATACCAAACTTAATATGATATACCATGACTGTATGACAAACATGACTGATTTGTCATAATATAAAAATTATGACATGTGTGTCATAAATGTCATGTATTACATGTCATGGTCTTGCTGTTCTTGCAGTGGTTTCATTACATGATATGTTGCAAAACTAGCAAGATATAATAATAATGCATGAAAAACAGAAGCAATAGACTCCAACATCAAGATCATGACATGTGTGTCATGTAAGAACATGGCTACATGCGACACTAACGATATGCTCGCAGCCACTTCGCAAGTTTTGCATATACCGACTTTGGTATCACAGAAAAACATGACATGATGCATTCGAGGCCGTTTCGCTACCTTCGTATGTTTCAAAATTTGGTATTACGTCACGTGAAGGGATGACGAAGGTATTTGACTGGTGCAAGCATATTAATCATGAGCTGCGTGCCATGTAAAACATTAAAGCACGCCACACTCAAGGTGAAAATACACTTCGACATGAGCCGGCGCGCGTGCGCACCGGCATTTGTTTTATTGCGTCACAGCAGCGATTCCACGCCATGCGCCGATATGCCCTAAGTAGAGATGAGTAGATCCATAGAGAAAGGAAAATACAAGAGAGGACACTCCGCGAAACCTGGCCTCAGGAAGTGCGTCACGACTACGTAACAAACTATTGCTCTCACCAAACGTCAGAGGGCGCAAGCGCGAAAAAAAACAGTTATAGTCAATGCAACAGAATTGTTTTTACAAAATAATAATTATACGCCCAAATCTGGTATGTTCTTTATACATAAAAACAATTTATTCAACACACCTTACGCGATTATTTTTCTTCAGCCGTACTGTCATAAACACCATCCACCCAGCGACAAGCCCATGCACGGGAAGCTTTCGTCGCTTTCGTCAACGTCGGCTGTGTCGGCGTTTTCGTGCGTGAGATAACAGGTGAGACGTTTTCAAGCGAAGCTTGTTGAACGACATGTTGTTGGGCTTGTTGGGTCATTTTTTCAGCAAACGGTTACACCTGCGCGAATAAAACACCCTGCAACAATCATAGAAAGATGCATACACACACGTTGCGCTTCGTGTGTGCGAGTTTGTTTCTTACGTGGCGTCTCATTCACGCAGTTGTAACCTTTTTCTGAAGCTTGTAAGGACGGAGAGGTTCGCTAAAAAGAATGTTTGCGGCTCTATGCTGCGGCTAGACGGGAACATTGTGCAACGTATGCAGTATAGCAAAGGCGGCACGGCGTCAAGCCGAGGCGACGCGTGCTGCGTCTGCCACGGACGCGATCGTCTGTGCACTGAGCATAGCTGGGCAGCTAGGTCATAAGCTCGGTGCAAAATATTGAGAAGCGTTTGCTGGGCCTCGCATGCTTCACGACGCGTTTCCCGAAGGCTCGGAACACGAATAATTCTTGGTGTGCCGGAGGCAAATCTGGACTAGCCAAGTGGCCATCATCTTCGTTTCTTCGCTAGCCTGGGGCCACTAGTGCAAGCTGCCCACAAATTTTTTTGACGTTTCTAATATAATTTTACCGCACAAATTTCAACTACAATTTTTCTTCCCAATGTACTGCTGATACTGCGTACGCACGAAGGTGTTCTAAAGTTCCCAGGCCGCGATACCATTGCATTACAAGGGATAGCGGCCTGGAAACTTCTGAAGATCTTTGTACCTGGTCTTGACGTCTATCTTTGTAAGTCAGAGTTTTATAGGTCAGAAATGTATCACTGGTTTTGTATTGTGCATCGATTAGCTAATCATTCAAAGGGGTTTGCTGGTACACTTATGACGTGCACATATCTTTTTCGTAATTTCACAGCGAAGCATCCACTTACTAACATTTTCAGACCACGCTGATGCCATGCCGTCCGGCGGTTCAAGCTACGGCAGCTACTGCTGTGTATCGTGGTGCTTCAACAATGGCAGAACCCACAAGAAGCCTGGGACGAGTTTCTTCCGCATACCACGAGACGGTAGGTGTGTTAAAGCTTTTGTATGGTTTGCATGTCTTTAGGCTTACTGTTCGTACTTGCTCAGAGAGGGTAACAATAAAAAATCACTATTCAAGCACTTCGCCTTTCAGCTGATAGTCCATTGCCAATGCAGGATGAAAGCATGGATGCAGTATGCTGGACGCGATGATCTCCTTAGTAAGCCAGCCAGCCTATTGTACGCAACGTACAGAGTTTGTAGCGACCATTTTACTGCTCAATGTTTCATGGACCCTGGGCTCACAAGGCTTGCAAGAATGGCTGTTCCCAGTGTGCAACCAGCTGCACCATGTAAGTGATTGACTGAAACTCAAATATGTGCAATAGCAGCCACTTGTATTGAATCAGTGGCGACAGTTAAACGCGAAGATCTATGTAGCCGATGGAGAAACCTCACTATAGAAGTAACACTTGTAAAGTCTTAAATTTTGTGAATTGTGGGCTATTACCTTCCTAACAGCAGCTTTACATTTCTATCGTTTTTGAAGCTCTTGACCTGCGCAACTTGTTTTGAAAGACTTTAAAGGGCTATTTCACGTTATCTACAAGCCTGAGTGCACATGTACGTATACCTTTCATCAGTGAAAGCTGGCACTGTTGATAATTCCAAAAATCACAAATTACTTCTTTCCTAGTTGGTGCCTTCTCTTTTCTTCCACGTTCGACCAATTTATGCGTTTGAAAGAGCTGTTTAAGTTTCCCCATGCTACAAGCTTTGTAACTTGTACCAACTGCACATATATGCCGATTCTCTGAGCGTCCCTTCAAGAAATGACTGGGACATGGCTGCAGAAGCTGCACTGCAAGGTGCGGATGAGCTTCAGTTTGTGTTATTTTAAGCCTCTTACTGACACATTGTCATAATTTCATTTCTTCAGGACCTGCGGTAGAGGCTTCAAAAAGCGGCCGCTACACATTGAGGTGCCCCGATGAGCAGGGTGCGTTCAGTGTCGCGATTTCTTTTTTTTACCCAAATTTACTGTTGACCAAACCTCTGCAGGTGGCAGCTCCCTTGTAGCTGGTGAAAAAATTTCTGCTGACTTCGTCTTGCCGGAGAAAACCTTAACCAGTCGTTCAGCAGTCACAAAAGGAACTTGTGGGATCACAAAAGGAACTTGTATGTTCACTTCAACACCAGAGTGGATTGATATAGAGACTTCCGCAGGCCGCCCGCAAGATTGTTCCGACAGCACTGTCCGAGGCACTGAACAAGCTTCACAAGACCCTCCAGAAGACGTCTCCGCCAACAGCTCCACGCCTGAGTGTCCTAGAGAAAATGGTGACTATGCTTTTAATGCAGCTGTTTCAATGTGCTATTTTATGTTTAGGACATTCTGAGGAAACTATCCTCAAAAGGACACTACGTGTGCACTTACAAAATGTAAGGGTGGGCTCTCAGTGACTTTCATATTTTTTGTGCATTGTCAATATTGTGAATGGTTTGTTTTTAGGTAGTGGAATCAAAAACTTTGCACCGCAGAAAGTTGTGCACCTTGATTTTGAAAGAGCGAGGAAAGATCTCGTATGGGATTAGTTGTTCTTCGCTTTTACATCCAATTTTTTGTTTATTGCGGTGTGTTCCTGTGTGCCAGCGACAATGTCTCCATCAATGAACTACAAGCAAACCACTAAACATCTGCAAGCCAAAGTAGCAGCACAGCGGAAAACTATCAAAAGACGGCGGAGACAGCCTCACCAAGCACCGTCATCGACTTCAAAGGCCCTTGGAGTTATCCGACTGCACATCACCGAGGAGGCTTTGAAACTTCTTTCTGCACATGTTCGCTTGAGGCCCAAACGCAAGGGCAAGCGGTTTCCCGTGTGGTTCAAGAAATTCGCTCTTCACTTAAACTTCCGAGGTCCGCGAGCATACCGATTTCTGGCTCCATACTTTTCTTTGCCCTCCCGGCGTTCATTAAGGAGGTGGCTAGCTAATGTAAAGATGACTCCAAGCATGATTCCAGGAATTCTTTCTTCCATTGCAACAAATACTCAAGCTTGGAATGAACGGGACCGAGTGTGCGCTTTAGTTTTCGACAAAATAGCACTCAAAAAGAATTAAAGAATTTGTACGATGATGCTGCAAGAGACGTTGTCGAGGGTTTTGCAGATGATGGCACTCATCGCACTTCAACCATCGCTGATCGAGCACTGGTTTTTCTTGTTGGTGTTTAGAGAAAGTGGGTTCAACCGGTTGCTTTTACTATAGGGCACACATCAACACCATCATCTGTTATGCATAACTTGCTGGTGTCACTCATTTTGGAGCTTAGGAGCATTAATATTGCAGTGAAAGCAGTCATTTGTGACCAGGGCAGTCTCGCTAACCAACTAAGAGTGACTGTAGCAAAGCCTTTTTTGAAGTTAATGGTGAGAGGGTGTATTACATTTTTGATGTTCCGCATTTAATTAAAACCACGCGCAATAATGTCCAAGCACACAAGTTATACATTGGAGATGACATCGTTAACTGGTTGCACATTGTAAGCCTTTTCTGATCCTCACACGAGTTGCGGTTGCGATTGCTCCAAAGTTGACTGAACGGCACGTTCATCAGAAACTTTTTTCTAACATGAAGGTCAGCAGAGCAACTCAGGTCCTCAGTGCATCAGTTTCGATTGCTATCACAGCAATGGTGTATGCGAAGGTGCTGCCGGCCTCGGCCATCACTACAGCTCAATTTCGGGATCGTATGGACAGGATTTTCGATGCCTTGAACAGCTCGAGTAAAAAAGAACTTCGCAAAAGCTGCGGCATGCAATCATGAAAAATAATTTAGAGCTGATTGACTTCCTCCGAGGCCAGCTTCCCTGGATTGCATCATGGCAGTTTGTTGGCAGACGTCAACCACAAACCATCGTAGGTTGGCAAATTACAATTCAGGCAATTTGTCAACTATGGGACGACCTCTCCAAAAATTACAATTTTGAATACCTGTTAATACGCAGGCTTCAACAGGATCCTCTGGAGAACATATTTGGCCGCATTAGGCAAAAACAGGGTGGCAACACCAACCCCAATGTAGCACAATTTGTTTGTGGCCTGGAGCACATCTGCATAAGAAAACTCTTCAAGCTGTCAGAATACGGAAATGTCGAGGAGGATGAATGTGACCTCCTCCAGGAGCAGCTCTTGCCATTCTCCCTCACCAGTGCGTCTCTTGTGGATAATGTGGAGTGTGCACAGCCACAGCCTGACTTTCCCGCTCTAGACGATCTCTCTGAACTTGCGACCAACATTCTCTCCCATATTATCGATGACTCCGCTGCATATTATGTAGCTGGTTTTCTCATCAAACACTTCCTTCAGAATGCATGTGACGGTTGCCGTTGCCCACAGTTACTGAAAGACGACAGTGAGATGCTTAAGGGTACCCACCAGTATTTCACAATGCTCAAAGCATACCACGTCCCCAGCAAACTTTTTGGGAATCTCACTGTGCTATCAGAAGCAGCTTTTGCATACGTACAACAGCTTGAATCTCACTTTCTTGCCATAATTGAGGCCACTGCACATCACCTGAAAGTGTGCGATGTTTTGTATCACCATCTGTGAAGTGTTGACGATTTTCATTTCTGCTCTGCTGGGTGTCGCGCGAAGTTTCTGAAAATGTTTTGCCGGGTTCGTTTATGTTGGCATGTGCGTTTTGTGAACCGAAACTTAGATAGGGTTAGGTTCCAGTCTTCAATCTCAGGCATACAGCTTGACAAGTTCAAAAGTTTGGAATTAGCGCGGGTTTTACTCTAAAGTATTCGAGTTGAGCCGAATCCTGCATTAGCTTTGCTATGTTATTCCTTCGTTACAGCAGACTTGATACTTCATTATGGTCTTATATGCTTATATTCAGTTCAACTGGACTAACCACTCCTTCGTTGCATACATTGCTTTGGTTACCCGCTATGAGGAGTAGGGACATTGTGTATTCGCTCGAAGTGATTTGCAAAACCTTAAAAAGAATGTTGGGTATCCTGTCTGTATTTTTGTAGCAAATGCGGGCAAACTGTACACTTTACTGTGGGTCGCTTGGTCACTGTGTATGCTTTATCTCTCCAGCTCAAGTAATATATCGATAACAAAACCGCTTGTTGAAATGTCTTCGAGCGGGTAAGGAACACAGTATGTAGTGGGTACGGTTCACGTTATCACGCTTTTCGTATTTTAGCTTCTCATCAACCTCCTCTTCTCGCCCATCAAAATTTTCAAATTAATACCCAAACTTGTAGCGTTGGATAGGGCTGCCGACGCTGCCATTTTATTTTTATATAGCTTGTGAATGATAACGTACGATGTAGAGCATTTGTGAAAAATAATGAGCCAATGTGGTTTCCTTCTGATATTTATTAGCCCTGTAATACCGCTCTCGTAGCACCAATGAAGGTCCATAATTCTGGATAAGTGATGACTACAATCTATTTTAGCTCGCAAGCGTCACAGCAACACCCAGACGCAAATCACTTTGGATCTTAAGTTTTTGATGAAGGCGACGCATAAGAAGAGCCACAAGACCTGCCAGTGTTGTAGCATAAAGTTTGTCTTTCACCTAGTTAGCAAGCTGCAAAGCCCTACCTTTCTGAGGACAAGCAGGCATCAAGTCTGCTTTTTTTAATTTTGGGCTAGCTGTTCTTAAGCACAGCCAGCACAATGCACCTTTGCCTTTCTGCTATATTATGTCGTGTGGTTTCTGTGCGCTCTATTTTTCTATGCAATATTTCGGTTAACCCCAGGCGTGATTCGCGACTTCATTGCTGTGTATATGTCACTTCTTCCTTCTTCATCAGCATTGTGCACTGTGTTTTTGCTATAGATCCTTACTTACCCACTGGCCCGGTGTGTCATACTTCACCAGCTTCTCAGCTTCTGCCAACTGTAGCGATGTGTGCGTTGCCTGTGTTATCTCTGTATTTGTTACAATATTTGTTACAATTTATTTGTAAGGCAAGATGCATTTGTTGTCTACCTCTGTCATATTGTGCTTTTTATATTCTCAGACTCTACCTTGCCTTTGAATAAAACATTGCAGATACTCTGTCTCTTTGACTGATATATACATTGATCACTTGTTCAAAAAGAAAAACACAAGCGCGATGAATAAAACCGTAGTGAATTATCATTACCTGCATCTCGTTTTATTATAATTTAATCGGAATAAAAATCACGTCACGACCAATTCGCACGAGCCACTGAACAAAACGAAACAGGGAATCGCTAAATTAAAACGACCTACAAAAACTATCCATTTGGGCGATGAAAAGTGGTCTAAAATCATGAACTTTCGTCATAGCCACACGTCGGTTACGCAAAGTAATTCAAAATTTGCACCAGTGAAACCGAAACAGGAAGCGCACGCCACTTGCTCTCACCAACCACCAGGTGTGCTAGGGTCGATTGGGCCGCTGTGGTCTACGGGAGTGTCCACTCTTAACCTTTTTTTTATTTCTCTATGGTAGATCCACCCACTGACCTTAATTGCGGATCTGCATGCCATATACTCGCAGGCACACGCTGCGCTGCTTTGCTTTGACGCATGCGCGTTTGAGCGCACATAGCGTTCCTCCGGCACGAAGAGAGGCAAACGTGGTGCTGTCTAAGTAACGTCGTCAGCACGAAATGCAGCATGTCGTATTTTGCGCTGGCTGCCACCGGGCCGCGCTGGTCATGCCTGGCATCACAATATAAAGTTCTAGGATTTCGCTAGCGTGGCCCCGCTGTGCCCAGCCTGCCTGTGCGTCGATGTTGCGTCGGAGTATATTGAGCGCTTCATGACGCGTTCACTGCCGTCGTGCTAGCTTCACATAAACCACATTTGATATAACGGGAAGTGAATAGACCATGAAGGTAACTGACACGTCCAAACCTGATAATCATATTATGAGTTTCATAATATGAAAGGATGATGAAAGGATGATGATGAACGTGAAAGGATGATGAACGTAAATGACACGTCCAAATATCATATACATGATATAGATTTCATGCAAAACAAGACTACATGCTAGCTCATAGCTCGTTCACGGCCGTTTTGCTAGCGTCATATATACCAAAGTTGGTATCAAATGACATTGTTAGGTGAAGAAGGTAAATGAAACGTCCAAACATAATAATCATGACATTGACGTCATGAACGGAATAATTTTCTTCTGCCTCCTAACGGTGCACTTGTTTTAAAGTGACCTATCACCCTTCCTCATTCGTGCTTTGCATATCACCAATTCCGATTGTACGTGGGATCTGTCAATCTTTTCCCTTTATTATTGTTATGCAAATCTATTCCTTAGTGTCAAATGCTCAAGTCCTGTCGCAGACGCTAATGTTTGACAAGATCGGTAAATAAAGTCAAGCTACCTGCGGAATGTTATTCTCAGACAAAAGAACGAGCTGAGCATTTGATCTACATAAATATAAAAAATTGGCAGATGAAATGCGAAGTACGAATGAGGAAGTTTGACACGTCACTTTAAAGTCAGCAAAACAATATGAGGCGGAAATTATTTGTGCCGTACATGACTTCCAGGTCATGATTATTATGCTTGGATGCGTGATTTAACCTCATAGTCTATTCATGTCACTCAATACCATATTTTGTATATGTGGATTCGTTAAAACGGCTGTGTGCACGCTATAGGCGTAGCATGCAGTCATGCTTTACATGACACGCATATCATGATTAACATGTTTGAACGTGTTCTTTACCTTTGTCGTCTATTCACCTCACCTGATACCAAAATTGATATACGTGGAGCTAGCAAAATGGCCGCGAGAGCATCATGAGCAGGGTAATGTGTCTTGTTCTTACAGGCCACGCACGAACGGATTATCACGCTTTCACCAATAATATACCTTCATCATTCATTGGCGTCACGTAGCACTAAATTTCGTATATTTTGAGCTAGCGGAACGACCGTGTGTGCATCACGAAGGGCCCACTGTACACCGACGTAACGTTGACGTGCGCGCACGCTGGGAGCCGCGATGCTAAGCGAGTAAAAGAGAGCACTCCAGGCGTGACCGACGCGACCAACGTCCGTCAGCGTGATATGCTACATGCTGCATTTCGCAACAATGAAGTTACCGAGCTCTACCCAGACAGCCTTGCGTCGGCCTCTCTTCGTGATGGAGGGACGCCGGGTACATTCAAAAAGCACATGCGTCAAAGTAACGCAGCGCGACGCGCGCCTGCGAGTATATGGCAGTCAGATCGGCGCGTGGAGTGGTATTGCTGGCGTGATGCAATGAAACGAACGCCGGCGCGCACGCGGGCCGCGTCACGTTGAAGTGTATTGGCGCGCTGAGTGTGGCACGTAGTATTTGTTCTTACACGACACGCTGCTCATGATTATCGTGTTTACAACAGGCACACACCTTCTTGATCCATTCACGTAATGTATTACCAAAATTTGCATATGTGAATCTGAGCAAAACGGCCATGCACACATCTTATTGTGTCATGTAGACATGTTGTTACATGACAGCCAAGTCATGATAACTATGTTTGGACGTCTCATTTACCTATGCCATTCGTTCACGTCACGTGATACGAAATTTGGTACATGAGAAGCTAGCGAAATGGCCGTGAACACATCTTGAGCGTGGCATGTATTCATGTTATACAAAACGCACCTGATGATTGTGATGTTGGCACCAGTCATATACATTTGTCATTTGTTGGCCTTCCGTATTACCAAGTTTGGTACAAGTGAAGCTAGCGAAACGACCGCGAGCGCATCATGACCGTGGCATGTCGTCAAGTTGTTACATTACACGCATCTCGTGATTATCATGTTTGCACCAGTCTAATACTTTGTCAGCCAACCAAGTATCATAATAACGAATTCAGTATATGTGAAGGTAGCGTAATGGCGTTGAGCGCATAATGAGCACAGCATGTAATCATGTTCTCACATGACCCGCATCTTATGATTATAATGTTTGCATCACTGGCATAGTTTTTTCATCTATTCACGTCCCGTAATACCAGATTTGGTATATGCGAAGCTCGCGAAACGGCCACGAGCGCTTCGTAAGCGTTGCATGTAGTCATGTGTTTCCATGACACGCATGTAATAATTTTCATTTCAGAGGTTGCCGTTTGTGTACGTCATGCAGTCCAACCCTACCACACTAGTTTTGCAGCATCTCACGTTAACAAAACCACCACAAGAGCAGCAAAACCACGCATTGTAAATTATGTCATTCATAATATAATGTCGTGATTTTCATGTTATGACTAGTCAAATATGTTCTTCACATAGTATCTTATGCCATACCAAGTTTGGCATTGATACCATTATAGAAATGGGCAAGAGAGCTAAATGTCATAGGCGGCCAGACAGATAAATAGATAAATGGATAGATAGATACGCCCAAAGTCACCCAAAATTTGCTAATAAATGCTTTACATTTAATATGTTCACACCTGAAAACAAAAAGACGGCAAGGAAACACCATACAATAAAGAAAAGGTAAACTGACGAGCGTTGACCACACGGAAAGTGAACACAGTTCTTATTACAGAGGCAAAACCTCTATGAGCCTGAACAGTCTACAGAGTTCAACAAATGAACTTCTTGCTGGAGTTTGGACGCGTAATGAGAGTGGTACGGCTCACCAGCAGTTCGTTTCTTGAACAGTGCAGTGAGGAAGACGCAGTGGTGAGAGTGCATGAGCTCGGGCCCGTAGCCCGACGGCATGCTCCCGCTTTAAGTAAACAACGTCGTCTGCGGCACTGTCTTCTGCTCGAACACCAGGACTTAGCCGTGCCAGGGACTAAACAATAGCCTTGGTGGTTGAATGGGCACCAGGAACCCATGAAAATCATCGCCGGGTAGGTGTATACCTTTGTGCCCAGGTTCCCGCATCCGATGAGATCGCATGCCGCACCCTAGCCGTTCCTGCAACCACTCGCACGACTTTTCCTCTTCCTCCATTTTCCAAGCAGTGGCTCTGGATTTGGTTTTCACTTTCCTTGGGCATTTTTCTGTTTTTTGCATTTTGCTGCAGGGTGCTCGCGCAGGTAACACGATGTCGGTAGCCCGTGTTTGTCATATTGTCGCGCTAACTCTAAAAGCACGTTATTCGCGCACATCACCCACAACAATGGAATGCGAAAGAGCAGTGGGGACCATGGCGTCGACCAGGTTAAACGGGCATCGACGCGGGTGCTAAAAGAAGGTTTGGAGCGAAATTCTATGTAGCGTTTATTCCAGTAAACGTTTGTTTGAAAGGCCGAGTCATGGAAGGCGGGACGTGTTGAAGTCACAGGACGCGTTGGAGACGCTTGCACTGGGCTTTGTTAACTCGCCTCTCGTCGGTGTCACCCGTGTGCTGTCTGTATTTTCGAACGTGATCAGCGTTCTTGACTCGCCCTTATTCGGTGTCGCTGGTTTTCCAGTGCTGATGTCTGCGTTCGGCTTCCCTGGCTCACGTCTTGTCGGTGCTGACGTCGTCATTCGCGAAAGTGATCGGCTTCACTAACCTTCGCGACGCAGGTGACTACCGGTAAAGGTATGCGCATGCTGGGAGGAAGCATGCCGCGATGACGTCCCGTCCGTCAGCGCGATCGCGCGGCAAGCAGCGGCGTGATGTCCACCGTCTGCGCCGCGAGATGTTTGAGACGCGCGCAGCGCGCGCACCTACTCGCTCGCGGCTTTTTTGCGCCGATATATGGAGAGAGAGGTGGGACGGGTGTATTGATACGGTAATATCACTTGTGGTAAGATTTGTGGTAATATGTGTGCTAATATAAATTTACTTGGAGATGCCTGAACGTTCCTTCTTTCATGTTTGCTCACGCAAACGCCACAGGTTGATTTTACAGCGCCGTTAAATAGCATTATCACTGAAACGACCCTCGACGAGTCTCCTTCGTTTTACGTAGACACATATCTAAGCGTAAGCTTATGCACGTTCTCGCATTCCGGCTATATCTAAATGCTGCGTTGCATGAAACCTGTGACACTGCGCTCGCGATACCATTTTGTTACTGGTGTTTTATATTTCAGCAGAATTAGTCCGCCAGCACAAAAGCCACTCCTGACTTTTGTAAAAAGTTTATGCTAAGAAACGCAACCTTTTACGTCTAAATACAAAACACTTTTATGGTCACTACTATATGGTGATCAAGTAAGCCAGATTAATAGAGTAGCAGCGCTGCTTTATTGAAATGTTAGTTAACAGGTCGTGTTAAACAGGAAAACACATTGGGGCACATCTTCAAACACTGCATGCATCAACGTTCGCGCAATTTTTTTATGTGGTGATTGTGGAGCGTTGGTGATTTGTACTTGGTGAGATAGCACATGGATAATTGCCTAAAGCCAGCAAACAAATAATTTTTCAACTATGGTCATTGATGAAACGTGAGCGCTTGGCCTTGCGCTGGACACCCGGGCGTCTGTTACAGTTCGGCAGCGTGTAAGCGCTGTAGCGGACGCCGGCGGCACTAGAAGCTGAGATGCATCAAATCATTCACTATCATCGCATACTCTCCATGCTAGACACTTCGCGTGCTATCTTGCTATCATGCGCACAATTCTGTTGCTCATTGTCGTTTCATCGGCTTTCTTGTGTCTTTGTCCTCAAAAGTGCCGAGTAAGCTAAATTCATGCCATTGCCATCGTACGCCCTCGAGATAAGAGAATTCCATTGCTAAAAAATGCGCAGCCAAGAGAAAGCTTTGTGATACGGTCCACGCTGTCTTGGATATTTTCTTGCAGACGCTCTGACCTCATGCTTTCAACCAGTCATGCGCACACCTGCCGGAATCGTAAGTGGCGTTACTTCTCTCTACATTGCAAAAAATAACAAATCGTACGAAAATTAACAAATTGTGTGTTTCGACGCAATTAGAAGAGGGCGAGTTTTTTTTATTTACACTTAATATTCTGGAAAATAGGCGCAAAAAAGGAGGTTGATACGTAATAGCACATACCAGAACTATTCGTGTAATCTTCCACATAGCACTCGTTATTCTGTGGTGGGTGACTTTTACGTGAAATACCACTTTTTAATTCCCATAATAAT
Source organism: Rhipicephalus annulatus (assembly GCA_013436015.1). Lineage (NCBI taxonomy): Eukaryota > Metazoa > Arthropoda > Arachnida > Ixodida > Ixodidae > Rhipicephalus > Rhipicephalus annulatus. Next base: position 37,686 of record WOVY01000380.1, on the reverse strand, counting down.
GTCAAACACAACTCTCAGAAAGTAAATTCACTTACTTCAAAGTAATGTACGCGTATTGTGATAGTAGACTTTAAGAAAAAAGCATACGTGACTCCTTTAAAATAGGCGTGACCCGCCATGTGTCGGACCCTCTTTAACGAAGTTCGGTGACTACCTTGGTGGGACATAACCCCCTCACTTAAGACATTAGTCTCTGGCTCTGCAGAGGACCTATTTGGAAAACATTTTTGCGGTGGCGGACAGAAAACCATGGTAGATGCGAAGAAAACTAAGACTTGCTACGACTCCCGTTAAGGTAGCAGCATATCTTACGCATATTCGGCCAACATTGGAATATGCCAGCAGTGTGTGGGATCCTTCGGAAATCGGCCTCTTTAATATGCTAGAAAGAGTACAAAAGCGAGCTGCCAAGTTTATTCTTTCAAAGTACTCCTCGACTGAGTCAGTAACATAAATGCTACGCTCACTTCAACTGCCCACTTTAGCTGAACGACGGCAATTGGCAAGGGTGAAGTTCTTGTTGTTATTGTCAAAAAGTAAATTATGCATAACACAACAAATTACTTAACGCCACGCTGCGGAAGAAACCTAAGAAATGTAAACGATTACACATACAAAGTGCCACAACAGCGTGTCAATGTATATGCGAATTCATTTTTTCTAAAAACAATTTGTCAGTGGATTGCTTTGCCATTACCACTGGTTCATTGTGATTCACTGGAAAAATTTGAGGAAGGGCTCAAAGGTATTTTTCTGTAAGCATGGTCTACTATGTTATTTATTGCAATTCATTTGTATGCTTACTACGAGTGCACTGTTTTTCCTTCAGTCTCAAGTGTTGCTGTTTAAATTGCTGTATGATTTTAATGTATTGATGTTTGTCATTCTTATTGTGTCCCACTCCTGTAACAGCCGAAAGGCTAACAGTATTTGGAAAATAAATAAAATAAATACCAATGAAAAGGAGCGCTAGAAGATTTCTGTGCAATGAGACGATTATAACCGGTAGGACCTCCAAGTGGGTCCAATGATACACAATGAAGTGTTACGTAACCCTACTGCTATTTAGGTTACTCGGCTGACTGACGTTCTTGCTTCGGGTGACATCAGCTGAAAATTATTTTAAGTAAGCACAATACCTGCTGATTTACCAACTAACTGCAAAGACATTCCAGGATTATGCTAAAGCTCATCAAAACAACACACCTTTTCGAGAACTGTTGTGCAGAAAGCGTGCGAAGGTGATCTTTTAGTAACAATGAAGCAGTTGGAGTACAGCTCGCTTTGGATGCTTTTGGAGTAAAGCCGATAAAGTGTGCGACATCGATGTGCATAGTGTTATAGGGTGCAAAATTAAAAGCAGCAAGTGACATCGGATGGTAATAAAACTGTGTTTTCTCTATCCAACTCAGTTCAAAGTGTGGACGTGCTGAATATTCAGAGTAATGTGATCTTATACTAACGTTCCCGACGAAGGCAATTATTAAGGAGTGTCATTTGAAATTTGTTAGGATGAATTTTTCATCAGAAATTAAATTAATGTTGTGAAAGAAATAGAGCCCGCCAAGCAGGTGAGTTTTGTTTTCTTGGTCGAGAAAGAGATAGGCAAAAAGCCCTTGTAGAAATTATTTATAAAAGAATATGAAAATAATTCCTACAGTTGAGCTGAAAAACAGTGAAGTGAACAATATGTCATTTTCGCCAACCCCCATCACGGACACCAAATGAGGAGTAATTTAAATGTGACAGCCGAGGGCTATCGTCTGGTGATTAGTAGTCAGCCAAGACTTTGTTTGAAGCTTTTGAAAACACGTCGAATCTGCTACCGGCGTTCCGTATCGCTGTGCCCATAAGAGCTTGTGTTTTTGGAACCTAATCAACTTTGTACAACAGCTCCAACATTAGAAACCATTCTTGTGGCTCATTGTGTATACAGGCCCACTTAGAACACATAAAGCTGATTATACTTTTCATATTCTTATGTTCTGATGTGAAACGTTCAACATATATGCACTGTATAACAGGCGATGACTCTTTTTTATTGTGATAACATGCGCACCACAGAAACGTTTCAGATCTCTAATATAGTGACTTTTACTGGTGACTAGAGAAAGCAGGAGGGAGTGACTTTATTAGAGATGAAACTAATTAATGGTCCCTGAAAGCTGCGTCACTCAAAGTAGAAGCACAGCGCGCTGCAATCTTATAGTGGCATCGGTCACACATCAGTGATCTCACACAGCAACATCATCGCTGGTGATCACGTAAGTACACCCATTAACGAGAGAACGTGCGTGCAAATAATTATTGTGTTTTTTTACGCCTTCCAACCACAATGTAGTTATGATGATGAGATATGAAGTTTAACATCCTGAAACCACCATACGATTGTGAGAGATGCCGTAGTGCAGGGCTTCCTAAATTTCAACCACCTTGTATTTTTAACATGCACAAGAATCTGAGCACAAATGCATACAGCATTTTTGTCTCAATGACTATCGCAAATAAATATAAATATGTAAACAGTAACCTAATTAAGGCAAGCAGAAGAAAGTGGCGTTAAATGAGCGAGCTCTATTTGGCTGTACATTAGACAAAACATATTGCTTCACCAGACAAAAAAACAGTTCAGAGGTCGACGTATTGGATGCAACAGAAGGACGCCTGAGAAAGCATTTGTGCTATGAACTTATCATATTTTCAAGAGCTGTTTGAATGAGAATAGCAGAAATAAAGTGGCATGGTAAGTCAATATGTTATCTGATAGCAAACACTTGTCCTACTAATAAATAAAGCGTCAGTTTTGGCAGTGCTGAAGTTCCACGCTGGATAGCAGAATCAGAATTCCTGGGGTTATCGCTGTACGCATAGTAGTACGGGGCACTTGCAAGTGGCTAAGCGTAAGTGTCTTGTGGTTTGACAAAATAAAAAGATAAAACTGAAGACAACGAAACGTCAGTTGAAAAGCACACGAACATACTTTTTATTGATTTTGCGCGAACTCTCTTATGTTGCTTGGCTCCACCAAACAGGATGGGCTCCCCTCATTGCCTGCACTGACAGATGGAGGTGGCCTAAAAGATCAAATTAGATCACTGACCTTAGTTTTAAAATATTATTGTGGCTCCGTATCAGCAGCACTAGCCTGAGCAGCGGACTTCTGTCAGCGATAAAGGTTCTACAGAGTAGCATCGCGACGGCAGTATACTGTGTCCTAAGAGACACGATACTTTGCTCAATCTATCGGAAATAGACTCAGTAACTAATCTTGTTAAACGTATAACGACACAGATACAAGGCCCCCAAAGAGTATGTTATTATATATTATTATGCGTGTTTGAGAACGTTTCTTGCGTGAGCCTAATGGACAGGTGAATCACTGGCGATAACTCTGGGACGAGAAAGATGGTGGTGCTCGAGTGACAATGTCGCGATGCCTTCATCTCGTGATGATGCTTGTGTTTCGCTTGTGTTGTCCTCATCGCTTCGTTATAATTGACCCTGTCAAAAAAGATAAAGCCATCCTGGCGACCTAACAAGCGGGAACGAGCGGGTTGAAGAACCGCTTCAAGCGGTCTACGTGAAAAACAACATGACCACGCAGACTATGGTCATCGAGTGGCGTAAGCGTTTCAATAGCGTAATTGGCGGGCGGTTTGCGCACTACCACGCAGTACGGACCATGGTAAATTGAGAGTAGCTAGGTAGACAAACCAGGTGCACAGTGTAGCACATACATTCCTACAAGGATTCCAGGGGCGACCTGCACGGCAGAAGTGTGGTCCTCATCGCAGGCCTCTTTCTGGCCTTGCTGGTCGGCCGTAGTAAACTGCTTAGCTAGTTGGCGGCGTTCTTAGACATGACAAGCGGCTTCGAACATGGTCGTGCACTGAGATGCATCTGGTACGTATGGCAGCAACATGTCTATTGTGTGCGATGGTTGATGTCCGTATAGAAAAAAGAATTTGGAAAAGCCGGTGGTGATTGGGGTAGTGGTGTTATACACGTAGGTCGAAAACAGGTCCCAGTTGGTTTGGTAAGATGCAACATGCGCCGCGAGAACGTCACACAGGGTCCGATTAAACCACTCAGTCAAGCCATTCACCTGAGGGTGGTTAGCAGTACTCATCTCGTGTAAAATATGGCACTGGTGGAGAAGTGCTGTATTACGTCGCAGAGAAATACACCATCCCGGTCACTGAGGAGCTTGCAATGAGGAAAATGACGTGCGTGGCACAAACCGATCAATAATAAAAGATTCAACGTCCTGAGTTGTCACCGTACGAAGAGCAGCGGCTTCGGCGTACCATTTCAGGTGATATACAGCAACGGTAGCCCACCGGTTACCTGCAATGGTCAATGCGAGTGGTCCATAAAAATCAATTCATACTCAATCAACTGGGCTGTCGGGGCACGCAAGTGGCTGTAGGGGAGCTGCTCCTGGATTTAGTGGCTGTTTCCGTCGCTGATACTCGTGGAAGCCGCGAATAAACTGTCGAACAAAGGTAAATACCCCACGCCAGTACTACCGCTACCGTAAACGTTCGTAGGTCTTGAAGACACTAGCGTGAGCACATTGCGGGGCGGAGTGAACTGAAGCATAGATTGTAGAGCGCAGCTGTTGGGGAATAACGAGCAGCCACCTCCGGCCATTTGGTGAGTAATTGCGTTGGTAAAAGAGACCGCCTCGAAGGGTGAAGTGCGAAGCCTGGCGTCGCATTGCTCGAGTGGTTGGAAGTATCGGTACCTGAGATGAAACGCGCAGAAGTGAAGTTATCCGTGGATCGTCGCGCTGTGCAGAGGACAGTGTGTCAATTTCAAGAGCTGACAGCGCGTGTTCTACAGAGGATATACAGGCGGCCTCAGTGGAGAGTGGTTAACGCGAGAGTGCATTGGCATCGGCATGTTGGCAGCCGGAATGGTACACGACGCGGATATCATACCCTTGAAGTCGCAGAACCCAACAAGCAATGCACCCTGATGAATCCTTCAGCGATGACAACCAATACAAGGCATGATGATCTGTAACTACGGCGAACGTGCAGCCATATAAGTATGAGCGAATTTTCACAAGTGCTAAAAGTGTGGCCAAACATTCTTTTTTAGTAACATTGTTTGTTTACCACAGCCTTGGTGAGCGTTCTGCTGGCGTAGGCGACGACATACTCAGGGAACTGAGGCTTTCGTTGTGCGAGAACTGCACCGAGGCTGACGGCACTGGCGTCTGCATGGATCTCAGTTACCGCCGTGGGATCATAGTGGTGCAACATAGGCGGCGATGTCAAGAGTTAGCGAAGAGTAGTAACTGCCTGATCACACTCAGAAGACCATGACGAGACGTTGTTGGCGCTGCCTAGAAGTTGGGTCCAATGGGCACTTGTGGAGGCAGTTTCGCACAAACCGACTTAAGTCGGAGCATAGTCCTTCGAAGCTGCATAACCACTTCGCAGTTGTCGCTGTGGTGAATTTAGCGACTGCGCGTAGTTTAGCCGGATAGGGAAGAACGCTGTCCTTTGATATGACTTGACTGAGTATGGTGAGCTTTCACGCAGCAAAGTGGCTTTCTTGAGATTCAGTTGGAGCTGAGCAATCTTCAGACACCCGAGGACGACATGTTTCTGGCGCACAAGGTCTGTTGTGAAATTGAGTGCAAAGAATACGAGATTGTCGAGGTAGCAGACGCACATGTTTCATTTCAAGTCCACAAAAACCGAGTCAATTAGGCACTCGATTGAGGCCGGCGCATTGCAGAGGCCGAAGGGCGTGACATTAAACTCGCACAGCCCGTCCGGTGTCACGAAGACTGTTTTTGGATGATGAGCATCTGCTAAGGGCACCTGTCAATACCCTGAACACAAATCGAACGATGAAAAAAATCTTGGCAACTTGTAAGCAATCAAGGACGTCATCAGTAATGGGCAAAGAGTATACGTCTCCGCAAGAAATCCTATTTTAGCGCCTGTAATCCACGCAGCAGCGAATTTAAGCAGGTGTTTTTTAACAACAACGACAGGTAATGCCCATTACCTTGGGAAGGTCAGATAACGTCGTGCTTGAGCATTATGTGAACCTGTTCGGTAATAACCTGATGCTTGGCGGTGGAAATGCGGTATGATCGCTGTCGTACTCGCGCGTTAGAACATGTGCCGATATATTAAAAATAAAACGGGAAGTTCGCTCAAGGATAGGTTGAGAAACTTCAAAGAACTTACGAAACTGGTAAAGCACCTGGAAAAGCTCAGGGCGTTCAGATGGCAATAGTCCATCGAAGATCAATGAATTTAACAGCTCAGAAGGTAGTACATAGGTAGAGGGCACCGAAGGCGTCGTACTCACCGGCACACTATTGTGGCATAGTAAAAATTTGTCCTTTATAAATGGGGTGCTATCGTCAAAGAGATTCCCCTTGAAACAGTTCGACGGGGAATGGAAGGGGATATGTAGGGTGGAAGGCACTGTTTTCTTCAAAAATTTAAAAGTTTGAAGAATGTAGAAAAAGCAAAATTCAATAGGGAAGATGATCGGTGGATGAAAGAACGCGGCTTCATCCCGAATGTCGTCCCAAAACACAGGGAGCAACACAGCTGCTATCAAAAGAATTTCAGTGCCTTCTTTGACGCCGAATTTGTGTATGGTTGGCTCAGTGTCGGCGGCGGGTTGGTTGTAAAACGGGAAAAGTTCAGGTTCAGATCTTGCATAATCAATAACAGCGTCGTTACGCGATAAGAATCATATGTAAGAGGATGTCACGTGAACATCATGAAAGGACAACAAACCCAACAGTGTAGTCGTCCTTCGCGATGATCAGTCGGGCATTACAGACGGCTACAGGCCGAACAGGCCCCCATTCTTCATTTGCAAGGGCATCATATCAAAAGGCTTAGTCAATTTGTGAAACTTGCGGCAATGTTTGGCGCCTCTAACGGTAGCGGCAGTACCGGTATCAACAAGAGCTTATGTACGAGTACCTTCGACAAAAACTTAGACAATACTCGACGGAATGCTTGAGGACTTGAGCATTTTGACAACGCAGTTTTTGGTTCCTGAACTGTGGTGGTTAGTTTCTCTGCTGCTCACAATCTGGTCATCGACAGATGGGTGACAGGAAGCGACGACGGAGCTAAGGTGAACGACCAGGCACAGTAAGCTCATAGTTCTGTGAAGACGCGCTGGTTTGAGGATTAAAATTTTCCAACGAGATGGAAGAAGGTTTATGAAACTGTTTTGTGTTCACTCGCCTGCGTATATCTGCGTGAGAGTACAACATAATCGAGCTATAAGGCCAGGATCACCGCACGCAACACAGATGGGTCGGTTATTATGCGTTCTTGAAGCATTTGCGGGGAGGGGAGCAGTCCTTGTGAGGAGACAGAAAGTTAGGTGGGGAGATAAGATTAAGGAGTTTTTGGCATAAAACGGCAGCACCAAGCACAGGTCCGAGTTCACTGTCAGAACATGGGCGAAACATTTGTCCAGCAGTGGACGTAGTCAGGCTGACTACGATGATGATGATATATTAGGTGTGTAAGAATAGGGTTAGACGCCGCGCCGGGTTGATGCAACCGTTTAATGGACCGAACAGCAGCGTGACAGCAGACAGCGGTTTCAGCAGCAGTTGCAGCAACACGAGCCTCTGCCACAACAAACGTCTTCTTCGTCGTCTCTAGCAAGCCCGTATTTTTGTCACTACATGTGAAAGTTTCACCTAGCTGCTGTGCCCGTTTGCGCAGACTTTGTTCGGTGCGTCGCTTCCGTAAGATAGGGTGACCAAAAACCGTGAATATTGCTTCCTCGAAGGCAGACCAATTCACGAACTTGGTTTCGTGGCTCTTGTAACACTAATTTCACGTTAGATAAATGTTGACAGTGTCTAACTTAGCATCATCGTCCCACTTGTAGAGTCCACTGATCGTTCGGTAGGACGACAGCCGGCCCTCGACATCCTGGTCTTCGGTGCTCAGAATAATCGGGGGGCCTCGCTGGTAAACCTGGCCGAAGAAAGTAGCGGCCGCGAGAGGTAGTCTGTTGGACAGCGTCAACTTGCATAGTCTACGGCAGGGTGTGAGGTAGGAGTTCCAGAGCGTAGGTGATATGGTTACCCAGCACTATCCACCAAATGTAGGGAGGTTTATTGGGCGAGCTTTACGGACAGACGGTAAATAAAAAGAATGCCACAGGACGAAAAAGATTGTTGTGCTCGAGCGACGATCCCGTCGTGCCTTCTTCTCAAGATGAGGATTGTTATTGCCTGCTGCTGTTCTCATTTCTTCATTCTAAGTGTCTCATCGATACTGGCTAGCCTTGCGTTAAAGCGTCGCCCTACACCTGTGGCAAGCCCTTGAAAGTTGTGAGCTGCCATCACACCGTGTGGTGGCTAACTAGCTTAAAGAACCCTGAAGTCGCCTGCTATGCTGGAGCATAGCACTTGAAGAATATGACGTTGGCGTCATTCACAAGCCTATAATAGAATACACTCCGACGCCTATTTCATGTCTGACATGCCCGTTCATCTACCAAAATTTGACAACCAGCATGACGACGTTTCCTTCGGAACCATGACTGGCCATGACTTCATGGAGTGACAGCGAGCTAATCTGGGCTTAGGTGTATAATAAAAGGCAGAGACTGCTGCGCCGCGCGGCGCACGAGCCACCCCCACACAGAAACGGCTGCTGCGCCGGACGGAAGTGACGTCATGCATTTTCCGGTTAGGCGCTTTGTTTGGATAGTCGGGAGTGTCTAGCGGTACGTCTAGACATAACGATAAAAGCCGTGAAAATTACGTCCAAACGAAAAAGTGAACAAAAAATGTTAGTTGGTTTAAGCGTGAAAACAATACAAAATTGGAGTGTTTGCCATCAAAAACTGATCGGCAGCTGTGGTGTAGTTGGTTGAAGCAACACATCAACTGGTGAGGTGGGTGGTTCAAGTCCCATTGCAGTTATCGATACTTTTTCTTTTTTTTTTCATGCATGTATTGTTTTAACATTTGCGCCTCCTAATCACCCGACTTGCTGCTGGTGGTGGTCCCGTCCACAGGCCCTTTAATACTGGATCTTCGATGACTCTTGCAGGATTCACTATATTTATTATGATAAAGTGTTTTGCGAATTAGTGCTTTTAAACGGCGAGACGCAAAAAGACAAAAAACTCGAATGCAGCTGGCTGCATTTCTTTCTTCGGCACAGGTGTCAGGAACGTTGATTTCAACGGTTTATTAAAGTTTTGATGACAGAAAGGTGCACTGCAATATAGTCTCGGGCAGCTTTTTCTTATGTCACTCAGTGTACCATCACCTGACGAGGTATCCAGCAGGCCGCTTTCTTTAAACATACTGACGTGTCACCGCATTGTTCTAGGTGATCAGCACTTGATAAACAATGCCCAAGAGCAAGTGTCGACGGCGTTAGCCCATCTAACTACAAAACAGCTTGTCTGCCTTGCTCAATAACACGCGCAACCTGTGACAGCACGGGAGCATTCACATAGCAACGGATGAGAACGGCCGTACGTTTTCGCACTTGACAAAAGAGACGGCAATGCAGTAGCTCTGGCCTTCGTTCATCACAGGATTCGTAAGAACATTACAATAAAGTTGTTTCCATCCACCGTGTGAACACTTCGCAGACGCACTGGGGTTTCATGCATGTGCGTCCGGTCAGTCACACGTGAACTGTGCGAAAGCATTTGTTTCATCGTCGACCTTGTCCTTCGCGACAAGCAAAACTTGGCAGCAAGAACACTTTCACCTTTGTCAACACCACGCTTGGCATTGCAATCTAGAAAATGCAGTACATCCAACAACTGTAATCCGCACACCATACTGAGAAACTTTAGGGCGCACACACTCAGATGAAGCTGCGGCGCGGTGGACGGCCGCGCTAGCTCCAACCACCAGAATCAACTAAGCATCCAGGAATCACATAGCAGCGACGACACTCCAGTCCTCCTTTAGAGTGGCCTAGGCCAAGGCCACGATTTCATTGGAGTTTTCACCACCTAACTCATCGCAGGCGGCTACCATCTCGCAGTGTTTACCTTTAGCAGCCGCAGTGCCCATGGCGCCCCCTGTATTTAAAATACTTGTAATATGATATTTAAATAAGAAACCTAGGCTAATTGACTCATCAAACACCCGCTTAATAAAATTTTTGTAGGTTTTACCCATTACACATGAATAATTTACACATTTAACTAGCTGTAGGTAATACTTTTTAAAGTGACGTCACTTCCGTGCGCGCAGGAGCCACTTCTGTGTGGGGCTGGCTGCTGCGCCGCGCGGCACAAGAGACGCTGCTCATTTAAATAAAATACTTCGATGCGAGGGCCACCGTTGTTGCGAATGTATTCACGCACACACTTGCAACATTTTATACTTTGGAACAGCGTTCTAGAAAAAAATTCTCTCGACACTTCGAGCCAAGTACCTTCTCGTTGTGGCTTCAACACTGTGACCACAAGTCCTACTGGCTCTTCACGGTGATCCGACGGGACGACAGCTTGGTGTGTCCCTCACGCTCGTGAGGATGCGAGAGAAGGCCACCACAACAACCGACGTCACTCGCTATGTGAGAACCTGCCATCACTTTCAGCGACAGAAGACACCACCGACTAGGCCAGCGGGACATCTGCAGCTCATCAAACTACATTGCTTACGATTTAAGATTATTGGTATTAACTTCCCGGGGCTGATTGTGATGGCACCTTTCGGAAAGATGTGGATAGTCGTAGCAACCGACTACCTCACCCGCTGCCCCGAAACAGGAGGCCCTACGAAATAGCAGTGCCACAAAGTAGCCAAGGTCTTAGTTGAAAAGATCGTCTTGATTCATATTGCCTCGGGAGTCGTGATTACCGACAGAGGCACGCCTTTACAACAAGATAACTAAGTTAACCTTCAAAAACAGCAACACAGACCACAACTGGAGCACCACTTACCACCCACAGACCAATGGCCTCACCGAGCGTCCACGTAATAACATCAGCGGTAGGCTGGTCATGTTTATATATTTTGAGCACTGGAAGTGAAACCCCAGCCTTCCGCATGTGACCTTCGCATAAAACACAGGCGTACAAGAAAAGACGCAGATGATGCCATATAAGTTTGTCAATGAAAGGAATCAGGTGACGGCCCTAGACGCCAAACTTCCCAACACTCTTCCGACGAATAAAACGCCGACGCGAGTGTCTCTTTTCAGCGCGCCGAAGCAAACCAGACAGTTCACCCACCTCCGTATCAAGAACGAACAGACAAGCGACAGCCGCTGTCACAGATTTTGACAACGCTTCTTTGAGTATCATCCGCAGAAGCGTGTTTCTGTGTAGACTCCATTAGGCCGCGTGCACGCAGTGAAATACTTCTGTGGTGGTCTTAGGATTTTACAACATATTTATATTTCGACATCTCTGCATATTGGACAGTGAGGCTGTCCCCTACAACATCACGAACACTGAACGCCACCCTGTGTGACTTAAGTCACCTAGGTGGTGCGGATCAAGCCGTTTCATGTGCATTGCAAAGCTAAAGACTGATGCTCTCGTTGTTGTATTGATCTATTATGGTGCTTTACTGCTCGATTATATTGCTCAACCTTTTTTCTTCGTTTATATTTGCACTTGTGCTGTTCGTGCATGGAGAAGATATCTTTTCAGAGGATGGCAATGCCATGACACCCCGTATCTGTGCTTCAAGTTGCTGATGCGTGCACGTCCAGATACTGCCTTGTGCTATGAAGGCCAATTGTCATACAGAATTCTAAAGAGTGGTTATATTATCCGTTCCATTTTAAATAGTGTTCCTACTAGTGTTGATAATATTATCCATTCTAAATAGTGTACATATGATACGGTGTGGTGATGGCATAGTGGTTAGAGCATCCACCTCGCATGCAAAAGGAGCGTGGCTCAAATCCCGGTGCCGCGCAGTTCATAACCGGATTAAAAAAAAAACTCCGCGTGGTGATGGAACTACATTAAGAACCCTGGGGTGCGGCCTCACCAGTAACCACCGCCGGTAACGCACTCCCTCACCAGAGAAGGATTGGCCACCCTGTTGCAGCATCTGGACACTACCTCCCACATCCATACGTCAATTAACTCACGGTCCTCAGTCCCAAGCAGCAGCGAAGCAACTCACCTTGGCGGTGGTCACATCTGAAATACAGCAGAGGGTGTTGAAAATCTCTGGATCGGGACAGGCCGCCATTGAAACCTGAACTTGGCAACGTTTAAAGCTAGAACCTTACCTAGTGAGGGAATTCTAGCTGTACTATTTGAGCAGCAAGAGGGTGGTAAATGGGCTATAATAGGGCTCAGTGAAGTTAAGAGGACAGATGAGGCATATATGATGATACAGAATGAGCACATCCTTTGCTATGTGGGCATGAATGACAGAAGAGAACTGGGAGTGGGGTTCCTAATTCACAGAAACATAGCTGGTAACATGGAGGAATACTATAGCTATATTGAATTGGTGGTAGGTATTGTAATTAAACTGAACAACGGATAGAAGATGAAGGTGGTAAACCTACGCGCCTACATCCAGCCATGATGACGCTTCAGTGAAAAGCTTCCAAGAAGACGTGGAATCGGCAGTGAGTAAGGTAAAAACACAGTATACTTTACTGATGGGAGACTTTAATGCAAAGGTAGGGAAGAAGCAGGCTGGAAATTATGGCATCGGCACCAGTAATGCCAGAGGAGATCTACTAGTAGAATTCGCAGAACACCATAATTTATGGACTTTGAATACCTTCTACCAAAAACGACGAAACTTCAAGTGGACATAGAAGAGCCTTAATGGCGAAAAAAAAGAAAGAAATAGCCTTCATTATGAGTGCAAACCCAGGCATCGTGCTGGATGTGGAATTGTTTGGCAAGTTACGATGCAGTCATCATAGAATAGTACGGTCTCAAATGCACCTAGACTTGAATAAGGAACGACAGAAACGGATACGCAAGAAGCCAATCAATAAGCTAACACTAAGAGGGAAAATACAGGAATTCAGAGTCTCGCTTCAGAACAGGTACTCGGCTCTTAGTGAGAAAACCAACCTTAGTGTAGATACAATGAATTATAATCTGGCGAGTATCATTACGGAGCGTGTAGTGGAAGTTAGAGGCAGGGTAGTTAGACAGTACACTCGCAAGTTTTCCAAGAAAACGGGGAATCTCATTATTAGGCATCAAATGATGAAAGTCTCAAGTACAACAGATAAAATATAAGTGGCAGAGCTTTCGAAGTTTATTATAAGGTGTAAGTGATGCGATGTAAGAAGGTAAAACATGGAGAGAATTTACCACGCTCTAAAGAACGGAGGAAGTGTCAAAGCAATGAACAGAAAATTTGGGAAAAATCGGATGTATGCACTAAGGGACAAAGAAGGCAAAATAACTACCAATATGGATAGGATATTTAAAATAGTGGAGGAGTTCTACAGAGATCTGTACAGTAGCCGGAACAACCACGACCTTAATACTATAAGAAGTAGCAGTAACCCAGATAACACCCCACCAGTAGTAAAAGAAGAAGTCAGAAAAGCTTTGGAGAACATGCAAACAAGCAAAGCTGCTGGTGAGGATCAGGTAACATCATGTCTCCTGAAAGATGGAGGACAGATTGTGTTTAAAAAATAGCCACCCTGTTTGCGAGGTGTCTACTGACGGAAAGAGTATCAATGTCTTCGAAGAAAGCGAACATCATCTTAATACATAAGAAAGGAAATGACAAGAACTTACAGGCTGATCAGCTTGCTCTCTGTAGTATACAGGCTATTTCCAAAGGTAATTGCTAAGAGAGTAAAGAAAACATAAGAATTCAATTAACCAAAGGAACAAGCAGAATTTCGAACAGGCTACTCAAGAATCGACCACAATCCCACTATCATTCAGGTAATAGAGAAATGCTCAGAATATAACCAACCGCTATACATAGCCTTCATAGACTACGAGAAGGTGTTTGATTCAGTAGAAATATCAGCCGTCATGCAGACACTGCGGAATTATGGCGTCGATGAAGTATATGTGAACACACTGTAAGAAATCTACAGGGGATCAACTGCTGCCATAGTGCTTCATAAAGAGAGCAACAGAATACCAATCAAGAAGGGTGTAAAGCAGGGGAACACAATCTCCCCAATGCTATTTACCGCGTGCTTACAGGAGGTTTTCAAAAGCCTAGAATGGGAACAGTTATGGATAAAAGTTAATAGAGAGTAACCTAGTAACTTCCACTTCGCCGATGACATCGCATTGCTGAGTAACTCAGGGGACGAATTGAAACTCATGACTACGCAGTTAGACAAGGAGAGAAGAAAGGTGGGTCTTGTAATAAATCTGTAGAAAACGAAAGTAATGTACAACCACCTCGGAACAGAGTAGCGCTTCGAGATAGGTAATAGTGCACTTGAAGTTGTAAAAAACTATGTCTTTTTAGGATAGGTAATACCCGCGGAGCCGAACCACAAAAATGAAGTAACGAAACTAAGAATGGGGTGGAACACGTTTGGCAAGCACTCTCAAATTATGACAGGTAGATTGCCACTATGCCTCAAAAGAAAGGTATATAACAGCTGTCTCTTGCCGGTACTTAGCTACGGAGCAGAAACCTGGAGACTTAGAAAAAGGGTTCAGCTTAAATTGAGGACGACGCAGCGAGCAATGGAAAGAAAACTGGTAGGTGTAAAGTTAAAAGACAAGAAGAGAGCAGAGTGGATTAGGGAACAAACGGGGGTTAAGGATATCATATTTGAAATCAAGAAGAGAAAAGGGACATGGGCCGGGCATGTAGCGCGTAGACAGGATATACGCTGGTCATTAAAGGTAACTAACTGGCTTTCCAGTGAAGGCAAGCGAGTTAGGGGGAGACAGAAGGTTAGGTGGGCAGATGAGATTAAGAAGTTTGCGTGTATAAATTGGCAGCAGCAAGCACATGACCGGGTTAACTGGCGGAACAGGGGAGAGGCCTTTGTCCTGCAGTGGATGTTGTCAGGCTGATTATTATTATTATTATTATATTATTCTTAATGTTATTCATTCCGCTTGAGTGCGCGAACGCAAATAGCTGAGTATTTTTGGATTGAACTGGTTCATTAGCGATAGTGCCCTAATGTTTGATGGCACGTGTGAATGCCCATGCGTGTCACCAAAGATTTCGTTATCGGCAACCGACGTTGTGTTCGCCAATATTACTGTACCCGCGCGCATTTCTTTGTGTGGCTCGAATTTCAATCTGCCGGTTAAAAGTTCAGAAAAATAAAGTGTGTTATTATGGACACGCGTTATATGCATTTTTGACTGCACGATCACGTGAAATTACGCCCGTTTAAACGTGAAAGTGTTATTCATCGCCGCCAAAAACTTAAACGTTTAGTTTCGAACACTCACTTTCCCTGTTCGCCTCACTTAGCACGTGCTTCCGTTACAAGACGGTATAAGTGGCAAATATACGCTTGTGAAGTACCTGAAGGCATGAAGTCTACCTAAGATAAATCTTGAGATAAACAAGTGAAAATTCAACGCCTTGATTCTGTTTTTGTTAAACACAATATAGTAAAAACTAACAGCCAATGATACAAAAGAGAGTGTTGAAAACGCTACTGAAAGTAGTTGTAAAGAAAATTTGGCAGGTGCGACGTACCGTGAAAATGAATGTATGTGAAGCATGCATCACAATTTTGCTGCTTTATTTGAGTGGTTGATTGATTGATATGTGGGGTTTAACGTTCCAAAACCATCATATGATTATGAGAGATGCCGTAGTAGAGGGCTCCGAAAATTTCGACCACCTGGGTTTCTTCTACGTGCATCCAAATTTGAGCACATGGGCCTACAGCATTTTCACCTCCATCGAAAATGCAGCCGCTGCAGCCGGGATGGGATCTCGCGATCTGCGGGTCAGCAGCCGAGTACCTTAGTCATTAGACCACCACTGCAGGGAATTCTGCTGGTTGAAAATTTTCAAAATTAGTGCATTGTTCTTAGGCGGAAAAACGTGGTACGCAGTAAACGTGCGTACAAATTGGATACGCATTCACATAACTAGATAATATAATATGTGAGAACTGGTTTTTCATTGTTGCCTAAAACAACAAAGGTGAGCAATACAAGGCCATCTGTGGTAGCGTGAAATATTGTTCTTGTATTAGTGCGTGCTCTTCACGCAAAACGTAATGCTGAAGCCTATGCAGACTTTATTTCGATAGATTTGGGGGCAAGTGGTTCGAAGTAGATAGGCACTAAGTACAGTCAGTGTACATCAAGGCCCTTACACAGAAGTTTGCTGCACTGGCATCCACTGGTGATTACGATGCGTGTCTTGTGGCCGGAAAAGCCGTTAACACTCCTGTTTTAGCCCTCAGGCTAGTATAAATGAAAGTGAGCATGCTTTATAGTGTGATGAGTACAATATTACTCGCAAATTTTTGCGAGTATTCTGACGAGGACGAGCAGCGCTCACATATTGCTTGATGACTCAAAGAAATATGAAAATGTAATTATTATGAGGATGCCATAAAAGCGGAATATACGGAGGAACCACTGTTCACGTTAGTTCCAAATGGCGTCTCTGTTGTAGGATCACAGAGGTAATGTTTATTGCGTCGTTACGAATGAATAGCTTCAACTTAAACCACAATTGAAGTTACACCGACCGTACTCTTGAATGTTGTCTTTTTTCTAAGTAGTTTCAAGATCTGCCTTGACTCTAAGGTGGAAGAGTTGATGGTCATGCGTAATCCTTGGTTTCGATTGCTTTTGACATGAGGACTCACCACCAGCGTCTGGTCTAAACTAGTATATCTCTGAATGCTCTCACATTCAGTTTCCTTATCTCTGAAGCAAGAATGAATGTTGTGCAAGTTTGTGATATAATATGGGAAAAAAAACAGCACGGAAACAGACCAAATCAAGTATGTAAAAGACGAAGAAAAAAAATCCCACATATAGACGAAGTGAATGTTGAGGAAGACACTTGCTGCAGAGGTTAAATTCGGTAAGCTCTAAATCCTCTGTACATATGCTAAATCACGGCATATGAAGATGTGACACGAAAGTTGTTGTGGTGCGACTGTATATACAAGGTAATATACACAATTTTAATAAGTTACATATGGGTTATTCAATGCCAAACAACACAGCCATTTTGGCAAGCATCTGAAATGTACTTGAAAAAAAATTCTGCTGATTTGCTGCATTGAAAACAGTAAACTTCTGGAATATTTTGAAAAGAAAACAAGTTTTTGCTCACGTAACTGCCTTCTGCACTTTCTGGAATGTAGTTCGTGAGTAAACTAATGTTAAAGGTACCGCTCTTTTTTTCTACCAAATTTGGTCTAACTGTTACGTAATGAAGTTTGTGTAAAATATCTGAAGCTCAGTAGTATTTGTGCAGTTTTACTGGCACATGCGCTTCCAAAATTATACCCGCAATATGTTATGTTTGCATTGTTTATTGCAATACTGTACTTCGGGTGAATATCTGAGTAGTGAATACCTACTCCACGAACGTTATATTAGTAAAAAAATACCTTTAGAACTCTCAAGGTGCTAAACTTTACGAGACAAATTACAAATTTCGCAAAATGGTCGTTTTTGTCGATATTGAGACGCAATTTGCACCATGTAGCGGTACAAATGAAAGCAACGTCTTACCTAAGTAAAAACCAAGTAAGCAGTTCTTTTCATATGGTAAATTTTATCAGTACGTTTTTTGTTTTAAGGTAGCAATTAATTTTTCAACTTTTATTGGTGCCTTTCTTCTGATCAATTTATACGACAGTTGCCGCCTTGAAATTTTTCATTGCCATTTATGGGACGTGCAAAAAATATTTTTTCCTTAAAAGAAAAAGAATGATAAGATTTGCCTAAATATAAACTGTTCATTTGCTATCAATTTAGGCAAAAATATCTTTAATAGCAACACTACATGTTGCAAACTGCGTCTAAATGTGGACAAAAAATACAATATTGTGAAATTGCTGATTTTTCTTCCTAAAGTTTAGCAGCCTGAGAGTTTTGACAATATTTTTTTTTTCAAATATACCTTTTTGTGTAGTTAGTATTGACTAGCCAGATATTCATAAAAAGTGCAGTATTTCCATAGAAAAAACACGAAACAGGACACATTCTGGCTAAATTCTTAGGTTACAGAAAAATTGCACTAACACTACTGAGATTCAAGCACCTAACACAAGAACCTTTATTTAACATGCAAGTAAAATTTGGTATAAAAAAAAGAACTGTACTTTTGAATAAATTTTCCACAAGCAACACCAAAACGACATTCCGGGAAGTCAAAAAGCAGCCACGTCACCACAAAAGTTTTCTCTCTCGGAATTATTCGAACGCTTTACTGTTTTCAATAAAGTAAAATAGCATAATTTTTTAAATTCATTCGAGATGGTTACCGAAATGGCTAGGACGTTTTGGCATGGAACGATCCACATCAATGTACTATATACAAATATTTACATACTGCTGCAGTATATTGCCACGTTTCATTTCTCAAATTTTGTTATCGCCCCAAAACACTACACAATTTTCAACGCAAAATACGCGTGCAGTTTTCAAGAAGCTTCCAGATTTAGTAGGTCATTTCGATAAGATTGCCCCGCCGCGGTGGTCTAGTGCATAAGGCACTCGGCTGCTGACCCGCAGGTCGCGGCTTCGATTCCCGGCTGCGGCGGCTGCATTTCCGATGGAGGCGGAAATGTTGTAGGCCCTTGTACTCAGATTTGGGTGCACGTTAAAGAACCCCAGGTGGTCAAAATTTCCGGAGTCCTCCACTACGGCGTCTCTCATAATCAAATGGTGGTTTTGGGACGTTAAACCCCACAAATCAATCAATCATTTCGATAAGATCGCGCCCACTCTGCTAACTGTATAGATTATTCTGGCACTTACCCCACCGCCAGCGATAACGCTGAAACATTCGATGGCAAGAGTATAAATGCCGACGCACATCGCCGCTTGTCAGTAGTTGATCGACCGCCGACGCTTCGTTCACTGCTATCTGTGCAAGACTGCTACTGTATTGCGAGATGGCGAACTAGCGACCTCGACGTTCTTATCGACGGCCACAGTGTGACCACTCTCGTGGATACTGGAGCCGACTATTTCGTCATCAGTGGGTCGTTCGCCGCGAAGTTAAAGAAAGTTAGGACAGCTTGAAAAGGCCCTGAAATTCGCACAGCCGAAGGTCATCTCGTAACGCCTGCAGGAATCTGTACAGCGAAAGTCACCAATAACGGCCGTATTTATCCTACAGACTTCGTAGTCCCACAGCGTTGCTCGAGAGATGTCATCCTTGGCATGGACTTCTTATGCCTCCATGGTGCTGTCATCAACCTAAGAACTAAGTCGATAACGTTATTTACAGAAGAAGCACTACCGCCGTGCATGCCGCCAGGAAACCATGCCTTGAATGTCCTTGAAGAAGAAGTCACCATTCCGCCTCGCTCCAGCGTCATTACTTCAGTCGGCGCTCCTAAATCACGTCACTTGAAGGCGTCGTTGAAGGCAGTCAGCATCTGTTGGTCACCCGAAATATTTGCGTCGCAAGAGGAACCGCAGAGCTGCGGGGAGGCAAAGCAACGGTTATGCTCACGAATTTCAGCAATGAGTACAAACATGTGCACAAAGAAACAATGGTCCAATACATCGAAGAAACTGTGGACGCCACCAGTGCTTTCGCCCTCGCCAATTCTGCGGAACATGCTCAGAGGAACAAGCCCCTCCCACAGCTTTCAACGTCAATCCCAGACTTCCGGACCAAAAGCAAGAACAGCTCAAGGCCCTGCTCCTGCAATACGAAGATTGCTTTTCATCGTCATCAAAAATTCGGATTGGCCGCTAGGGGGCCACGGTGTGCGGACGCGCGTCACATCGGCTCCGCAGATTTTCTATGGTTTTCGGCGATTTCTTTCCAGCCATTCAGTTCAAAGTATTCCCAAGTGACTGCGAAAGTCCTGCGGTCTCTCCCGATACCATTTGTGCAGGTGAGCCCGTGTTTCGGTCACTTTTCGAAGATTGCCCGTACCTCCACGCTAGCACGACAGTCAAGCCAGTAGACAAGGCACGGTAGGCCTGACAAGTCGTCGGAGCAAGCGGGTGCCCCATCCGCTGCGCCGGCGCCCGAAATGGAATTCGTGCAAGTCGAAGGGGAGGAGATATCGCCG
Organism: Rhipicephalus annulatus; assembly: GCA_013436015.1. Classification (NCBI taxonomy): domain Eukaryota; kingdom Metazoa; phylum Arthropoda; class Arachnida; order Ixodida; family Ixodidae; genus Rhipicephalus; species Rhipicephalus annulatus. The sequence goes on along the minus strand of WOVY01000380.1, from coordinate 17,512 downwards.
ACGGAGTTCGGAAAAGAGCAGGGATGGTGCGAGGTCAAACGAAACACCAAGAAGGCGGGTGGAGACGCCGACCCGGCGAAGAACCAGCAAGCAACGCCAGCGTCTACCGAGAAGGCGGCGTTTATACAGAAAGCGACGCGGTACGTGCGGAAGATCGCCATGACGAGCCGAATGCCCAACCTGCCGACAGATGACTACAAGATCATCGTGCGACCCCGAGATGGCTTCAACGTATCCCACTACCAGAAGGACCGCGTCCACTGCTGCATACGCAACGCTGCAGGGGTGGGACGCGAGGTAGCCGAGGAGGACAGCGTCTGTCTCAATGAGCGACAAAACGTTATTGTGGTAAGCACGCCGTCAGAAGATCGCGCTAGACGATATGGAGGCATTTGCAAGCTGCGAATTGGTGACCGCGAGTTCGAAGCGAGTGCCTACAGAGCGGCTCCGGAGAACACGTCTAAAGGCCTCATCAGGGGCATATCACTAGACGAAAAGCCGGCGGACGTCGTGAGAAGTCTGGTTAACCACCGCAACCCGAACGTCCTGCATGCCAAGCGCATGGGAAACACGACCAACGTGATAATCCTTTTCGACGGCTACTACGTGCCTCGTTACGTGAACTACGGCGGGATGGTGATAAGGTGCACTCTTTACAAGAAACATATCGATATGTGCTACGAGTGTGGTCGTCTGGGACACAGGGCCGACGTGTGCCCCAACCCGAACGACAAGAAGTGCCGTGGGTGCGGATGCGGCAACCCGCCCGACGATCATCGGTGTGAGCCGGTATGCCAACTGTGCGGAAAGGGTCACCTCACTGGAGACCGCAAGTGCAAAGCTAAGTACAAGACACCCTACCTAGTCAAGCGCCGACAGCGGGAACGCAGAATGCGCGAGGAGGCTGAGGCCGCCTACAGCAGTAGCAGCACCGTCAACGACGGGGAGGAGGGCTACGGACGACGCCACGCACCGAGACGACGTCGCGGCAACAGTCGATCGGCCTCGAGGGAGACCCACGCGCGGAGCCGCACTCGCTCCCGTACTCGTTCTCGAGCCCGCTCTCGCAGCGTCTCCCGACCCCGTTCAGCGAAGCCTCGCAGCACGTCGACGGCCCGAGCCAACCACACAGCTGCAGCCAAAGGCGGAGGAGAGGTTGACCCCCATAAATTGAGGTGGGTGGACGTCGCCTCCGGACGCGCGCCCAGCGCACCGCTAACGCGAACCGAGACTGCCATTGATAGAAACCCAGATGTAGACAGACGCGGTAGCTCTGCTTACAAACGCAACAGCGACCCAGAAAGTCTATTGCAGAAACGATTGGATCAATTCGAATCAATAATCCAAGAACTAAAGCAGGAAAATGCAAGGTTAAGAAACGAAATTGCCACGTTGAAGGGGGAGGCCCCGACAGTTCCCTTTCCTCCTCCTCCTCCAATTAAACCCGTCGCAGCCGACGCGGCTGCTAGTACAGCCGAGAGTGGGGAGGAAGTCATGGAGGCTCGAGACGCGCACCCCGCACCCACCAAACGTAAGGCACTTGACCCGGAACAATTCGACGTCAAATCGCAGAAACGCGAGAAGGAACTCCGCGAACGAGTCGATAGACTCGACGACAAGGTAGACGCGATGATGACCCAACACGCGCAGCAAACCACGCAACTTAACAACGCAATTGCTCAGCAAACCGCACAAACCGAACAGTTGAGCATTGCAATATCTCAGCTCACAAAAATGGTCGCGACGCTTCAAACGCGCATAGACAATATCGAAATGCGACTTCCGGGCGCAGTGGGTCGCCCAGTACGAACGACTGGGAAACCGTACTTTAGGCCGTTACCTGACGAAGAGGCGCAGGATCAGCCGGACGGCAAACCATAACACGTACAGTCACCATGGCTCGACACGAAACCACACAAACACAACGCCCACAACAGCATAACACACGGAACACGTTCACTATCTGGCAGTGGAACTGCAGGGGGTACAGGAGGAAACGGGCGCTTCTCCAACAATTCTTACGTAGCCGGCAACGACCGGACGTAATACTATTGCAGGAAACCAATGACCCGGTCAAGCTGGCGGGGTACAAATCTATAGACGAAGCTGTGACCGCGGGAGCCCCACCGGCCGCTGCAACGCTGGTGCGACGCAACCTCACCGTGGCGCAACGCGAACTTAAGAACGTTAGCATACCGCATGTACTTATAGAGCTCATCCCGACGAAAGGGCGCGGCCCCGGCCTGTTTGTGCTGAACGTGTATAGCAGACCCAAAGCCAGACACCGCTTTAGCACGTTACTGCGAGAGGCGCGCGAGGCAGCTGCCGACGGGCCCTTGCTCATCGCAGGAGACTTCAACGCGCCCCATGCGGCGTGGGGGTACGGCTACGAAACGCCAAAAGGTAAGCGCCTTTGGGACGATGCGCAGAATGAGGGCCTCGAGCTCATCACAGACCCTTCCGCGCCTACGCGCAGGGGCAACAGCGTATGTGCAGACACCTCACCCGACCTCACATTTACCAAGAACGTTGCTAGCGCGCGATGGCACAATACACAGGAGGACCTGGGTAGCGATCACTCAGTGATCGAGATCCAGGTCGACGCTGAACCTCACCACCGCGTTCATCGGGAAGGTATTAAGGGCAAGAACCACCGGCTGGTGGATTGGGACGCGTTTCGCAAAGTCCGGAAAGAGCAGAATCGTGGCAGTGCGGCTATTGAGGATATAGATAGCTGGACTGCGACGCTCAAGGGCGATTTAGAAACAGCGACGCGGGAGGTTCCACCAGAAGCACAGCTCGAAGTGGTAGACAGTAAACTCCTACACATGTGGGAAGCCAAGCGCAGCCTGCAAGACAGGTGGAAGTGTCAACGCCACAATCGAACGCTGCGCAGACGCATAGCACGGCTAAGCAGGGACATGGAAGAGCACGCGTTACAGGTATGCAAAACGCAATGGGAAGAGATCTGCAATGGGATGGAGAACCAGCTGGGACGGGCCAAGACGTGGCATCTCCTCCGGCACCTCTTGGATCCGGAGGAGACGAAAACATCGCACGCACATAAGTTTAACAAGTTGCTGCACGACTACAAGGGCACCCACGCGGACTTTCTAGATGACGTGCGAAGCCGTTACTTTCAGTCACGTAGCCACCTCGCGCATTCGGCATACGCCTGGGAGGGTGAGGGTAACGCGGAGCTAGACGAGGATTTCAGCGTTGCAGAGGTGAGGGCGGTGCTGCACAGGCTCAACACAAAGTCGGCGCCAGGCCCGGACGGGATAACCAACAAAGCGCTACGTAACTTGGACGATGAGTCGATAGAACAACTGACGGCTTACATGAACGAGTGCTGGAATGCGGGCGCTATACCGAACTCGTGGAAAACGGCGCGCATAATTATGATCCCCAAACCGGGCAAACGAGTACAGATTGACAACCTTCGACCGATATCCCTGACGTCCTGCGTTGGTAAGGTCATGGAACACGTGGTTCTCGCTCGCCTTACCAACTACCTCGAGGACCGAAACATGCTCCCGCACACGATGCTGGGGTTCCGTCGTAACCTTTCCACGCAGAACGTTATGCTTCAACTCAAGCACGATATCGTAGACAATCCCACACGATCCACCAAAGCGATACTCGGGCTCGACCTCAAAAAGGCGTTCGACAACGTTAGCCATGCTGCGATACTTGAAAGTATACGAGCGTTGGGACTGGGCGAGAGAACGTACCACTACGTACGGGATTTTCTTACGGGCCGCCGGGCCCGATTAGCGATCGGCGGACTAGAATCGCAGGACATATACATGGGTTGTACGGGCACGCCGCAGGGCTCCGTAATCTCGCCCATGCTCTTTAACCTCGTGCTTGTCGGATTACCACAAAAACTCGCTGAGATAGAAGGCCTCCACCATAGCTTGTACGCCGATGATATCACCCTCTGGGTTGCCGAGGGAAATGACGGCCACGTAGAGCAAACGCTGCAGGAAGCCGTCGACGTGGTGCAGGACTACCTTCGCGACACTGGCCTCGAATGTTCCGCTGCTAAATCGGAGCTCCTGCTCTATAGACCCTCGCGCAGGGGCCGTAAACCCAAGAACGCCGATTCCGCATTCGAGTGCGCATATAGAGAAATTAATGTACGCACATCAGACGGCGCTGTCATCCCACAAGTTAACACCATTAGGGTACTGGGCTTGCGCCTGTCCGCCAACGGCCACAACGGCGAAACCGTTCGCAGACTAGAGGGCGCGGTCAATGAAACAATCCGGTTGCTGAAACGAATAACAAATCGGCATAGCGGAATGAAGGAAAGTAATACCATTCGCCTGGTACATGCTTTCGTTATGAACCATATAACGTACGTCGCCTCCTACCTCAAGTGGAAGGCGACTGAACGCACCAAACTAGATTGTCTCATCCGCAAGGCGTACAAACGCGCAATCGGATTACCGGCCAATACCAGCACGGAAAAATTTCTCGAGCTGGGGTTGCACAATACTCTAGATGAGATAATCGAAGCACACAACATCGCCCAGTTCGAACGTCTGGCGAAGCCCAGAACTGGTCGACACATCCTCGAGACACTAGGTATCAACTACCATACGCAGCGCGGCGAAAAGGTCGGGATACCCAGACGTATTCGCGAGCGCATCGTCGTTCTGCCGTTGCCTAAGAACATGCACCCGACACATCACATCGGTCGGCGCAACAGGCGCGCCCAAGATCTTGAAAAGAAATTCGGCAATAGCAAAGACACAGTTTACGTGGACGCGGCCCGTTACGACTGCCACCGCGGCTTCGCGGTCGCGATCACGGATCATGTAGGAACATGCGTCACTAGTGCGACGATAGGCACGGAAGAGACGGAGGCAGCCGAAGAAGCTGCCATAGCCCTCGCGATAGTCACCACGGACGCCGAGGTGATAATAGGCGACTCGCAGGCGGCGATACGCAACTACGCCAGCGGCCGGATCTCCCGCGAAGCGGCCCGCATTCTCCAAATTCACGAACGCAACATCTGCCGCAAAAACGACAGTTTCCTCGTATGGACCCCCCGCCCACACGGACCCTCCGCTTGCGGGCAACGCGACTGCCCACGCCGCGGCTCGAGGACTTACACGCCGAGCTGCGACGCCTGCCGACAGTCACGATGTCTCGCACACTTCGACAGCGATGCGGGAATGGACGTGGGGGGATCGCATGACCACTTTCAGAGACATCACGCAACACTACAGACTGAACAGATGCAAATATCCACCACCCCACGCCAAACTAAACAAGAAACAGCGGGTTGCCTGGAGACAACTACAGACACCCACGTACCCGAATCCGGTGATCCTTCGCCTCTGCTACCCAGGCATTTATACGTCCGACGCGTGTAAGGCGTGCGGAGCCAGAGCGACGCTGCAGCACATGCTGTGGAAGTGTACCGGTAACGCGCAGCAGTCCCCTACGAACCCGGTAGACATGGCAGTCTCGAACCGCGAGGCGCGATGGGAGGCGGCTCTGCTCAGCCATGACCTTGCCGATCAACTGTGGGCCGTCCGGCAAGCCCAGGATGCCGCCCGGGTCCAAGGACTCGAGGCCGTCACCTAGGCAGGGGTGCTTGTAGCCCCACCCCGCTCAATGACGCTGGACATCTTCAATAAAGTTTTTACTCACTCACTCACTCATCAAAAATTCGGCCGACCCCAATAACGAATCATCGCATCATAAACGAAGAAAATGTCAGACCACTCTGTCAGAGTCCGTACAGGGTTTCGACGCGAGAACGTGAGGCCATGAAAAGTCAAGTTGATGAAACTCTGCTGAATGACATCACCCAGCCGTCCAAGAGTCCATGGGCGTCCCCCGTGGTGTTAGTGAAGAAAAAGGATGGGACCCTACGTTTCTGCGTCGATTATCGCCGGCTGAACAAAATTACAAGAAAGGACGTGTATCCTCTCCCACGAATAGACGACGCACTTGATCGGCCCCATAACGCCAAGTACTTTTCGTCATTGGACCTCAAGACTGGCTATTGGCAAATCGAAGTCGATGAAAGAGACCGAAAGAAGACGGCGTTTATAACACCGGACGGCCTCTTCGAGTTTAAGGTGATGCCCTTCGGTCTTTGCTCAGCGCCTGCAACTTTTGAACGCGTTATGGATACATTACTAGCAGGATTGAAGTGACAGACTTTCCTTGTCTACTTGGACAATGTCGTCGTGTTTTCCTCGATTTCGACGAGCATCTTCGTCGCCTTGAAGCTGTACTCCAAGCCATCAAGACGTCCGGACTCACACTAAAGCCAGGAAAGTGCAGATTTGCGTACGAGGAGCTCTTGTTTCTGGGGCACGTTATTAGCAAGTCTGGAGTTCGTCCCGATCCGCGGAAAACAGCCGCCATCGCCGACTTCTCGCCGCCCACTGACAAGAAGGCGGTGCGCCGATTTGTGGGCCTGTGCGCCTATTATAGGCGGTTCGTGAAAAACTTCGCCCGCATCGCCGATCCTCTCACTAACTTTACCAAGTCTCACGTGGAGTTCAAGTGGGAAAAGCCACAGGAACACGCTTTCCATGAGCTTAAACATCGCCTCCAGACGCCTCGGTTACTTGCCCAGTTCGACAAATTCGCCGAGACAGAAATACACACTGACGCAAGCAGCGTAGGTCTTGGCGCCGTTCTTGTGCAGAGGGCTGACGGACTTGAAAGGGTTAATAGCTACGCCAGCTGGTCGCTATCCAAAGCAGAAGCAAATTATTCCACAACATAAAAGGAATGCCTCGCCATCATTTGGGCTACGTCAAAATTTCGCCCCTACCTCTACGACAGGCCCTTCAAAGTTGTGAGCGACCACCACGCCTTGTGTTGGCTAGCCTTCTTGAAGGACCCTTCAGGTCGCCTCGCACGATGGAGTCTGAGACTTCAAGAACATGACATTACCGTCGTTTACAAGTCCGGCAAGAAACACTTTGTCGCCGACTGTCTTTCTCGTGCGCCTGTCGACCAACAGCCACCTTCGACCCGGATGACGACTACTTCTTGGGAACCATAACTACCGACGACTTCGCTGAACAGCGGGCCGACCCGGAACTTGAGGCCCTAATAGAATATCTCGAAGGCAGGACCGCCGAAGTCTCAAAGCTAATCAAGCACGCACTTGCTTCATTCTTCCTGCGAAACAGTCTTCTCCAAAAGAAAAACTTTTCACCGCTTCGAGCCAAGTACCTCCTTGTGGTGCCTTCAGCTCTGCGACCAGAACTCCTGCAGGCCGTGCACGACAATCTGACAGCAGGCCACCTCGGTGTTTCTCGCACGCTCGCGAGGATACAAGAAAGGTACTATATGCCACGTCTTACCACCGACGTCACTCGTTATGTGAGGACATGCCAGTACTTCCAACGACGCAAGACACCACCGACAAGGCCGGCGGGACTTCTTCAGCAAATGGAACCACCTCACCTTTTCAGCAGATTGGTATGGACCTACTGGGGCCGTTCCCGACGTCGGCTTCCGGAAACAAATGGATCGTGGTAGCTACCGACTACCTCACCCGCTACGCCGAGACAAAAACCTTGCCAAAAAGCAGTGCTTCCGAGGTAGCTAAGTTCTTCGTCGAAAATATAGTCCTACGTCACGGCGCCCTGGAGGTCCTTATCGCCGACATTGGAACGGCATTTACTGCTGACCTAACTCAAGCGATCTTGGCATACAGCCAGACAAACCACCGCTGGATGACAGCGTACAACCCACAGACCAACGGCCTCACCGAGCGGCAAACAAGACAATCGCTGACATGCTGGCAATGTACATTGATGTCGAACACAATACGTGGGATGCCATTCTTCCGTACGTGACCTTCGCATACAACACGGTGGTACAGGAGACGACGCAGATATCTCCATACAAATTGGTCTACGGAAGGAGCCCGGCAACGGGGCTTGATGCCATGTTACCCAACGTCACCGACGAAGAAAACTTCGATGTCATTGAGTACCTTCAACGCGCCGAAATATCCCGACAACTAGCGCGTCTCCGTATCAAGAATCAACAGACGACCGACTGCCGCCGTTACAATCTGCGACGACGATTCGTGGAATACCAGCCCGGTGAACGTGTTTGGGTATGGACGCCGATACGCCGACGTGCACTAAATGAAAAGCTTCTGCGACGGTGCCTCGGACCGTATAAGGTGGTTCGACGTCTCTGCCCATTTGATTACGAGGTTGTCCCCGACGGCATCACGAACTCTCAACGACGCCGATCGCGACCTGAAGTCGTCCCAGTCGCGCGCCTAAGACCTTTATTGCGCGTTAACAAACTAAAACAGTGTTTTTTTGTACTGTTATTGTATCGTAAATTATTCATTGTACTTTCTTGCATTATTGTTGTACCTTCGTCTTTAGTTAAAGCATCGGGATGATGCCTTCTTATGAGGGGGGGCAATGACACGTTCCCTTTCTCAAGTTTTGTTATCGCCCCAAAACGCTACACAATTCTCAGCGCAAAATGCGCGTGCAGTATTCGAGAAGCTTCCGGTTTAGTAGGTCATTTCAATAAGATCACGCCCACTCTGCGAACTGTACAGATCATTCTGGAACCTACGCCACCGCCAGCGATAACGCTAGAACATTCGATGGCAAGAGTATAAACGCCGATGCACTTCGCCGCACGTCAGTAGTTTATCGACGGCCGACGCTCCGTTCACCGCTTACCTGGCGCCGGGATTCCCGCAACTAGGCACGCTGAAGGTCGTCGACCCCATCTTATCGAGCATCGAGCGAACCCCTGGACAACCCCCCGGCTCTTTCCAGGCCTTCATAGTGAGCCAGCGCCCGGGCACCACAGCGCAAGCCATGGGAGCCAGGGCCAGGACGAAAATGTGATGGCTTTCGCAGCGCCAGCGCCGAAAGCTCATTGCTTTAACTTCAGCGCTCCAGAGGGGAGCATCGTCGACGACATCATAGATGCCCTCGAACCAGTAACCGGCCCAGCCGGTATCAAGTCCCTCCAGCTCATGGGAGCTGCAAAGTTCGGCACCACAGCCGCAAACGTCCATACAGCCACCAAGCTGAAGAGTCGAGGCTCCATTTTCTTGAACGACGAATCAGTTCCACTAGTCAGCGTAGGTCCTGAAATAGTCCACGTCAGTCTTTCGGGTACCGCAGTGGGTAAGCGACGCAGCCCTTGCGACTGCTCTCTCCGCCTACGGCAACGTGTAACATATCCATGAGCCAGTGTTCAAGGGCCGCCCTGGGGTTGGCACAGGTGTCTATGTAGTGCGAGTGGAAATGAAAAGCCAAATACCGAACTTTCTGACAGTCCAAGGCTACAATGTCTTGTGTGCCTACAGGGGTGTCAAGAAAGTGTGTTCTACCCGCAGGAATGCAGGCCACATCGCCAAAGATTTTGCACGCCCCGTTGCACGCGCTGCAACGTGTTTAGACATGCCACAGAGGGATGCGCAGAACCATGCCGCAAGTACTGGGGCCGCCATGCATTAGCTGATTGCGTACGTCCGAAGTCCTTCGTAGCAGCTGCAGTAGCAGCAACCGAAGAACAAGCGTGCACCGACCTCACGCCCGCATTGCAAGATGTTTATCCGGCGCTCAAGCCTGCGAGTGACACTGAAACAAGCGACACTGACACCCATGCTGAACCACAAGACACAATAGACCTGCCTCCCCTGTCTGAAAAAGCCTCGCCAACCCTTCACACCCCGTCCTAGACCAGCGACTTCTCGCCGGACGCCTATGAAGAACACAGCTCATCCAAAGCCGAAGCTCGAGTGCCCGTACTTAGCAGAGGCCACGAGAGCTACGCTATGCTCCCTTCTTATGCTCCTTCTTTTTCGCTATGCTCCCTTCTTTTGCCCCTCCTTCTTGGTCTACGGACTGCAGTATCCCTACTGAAACGTACCGTAAGATGCGGAGACCTCACATACGGAATTATTGGAATATGGAAGACATATGATGCGGACTCCGCATAAGACGTATGATGCGGACTCCGCATAAGACGTATGATGCGGACTCCGCATCTTATGAAAAGACGTATCATGCGGAAATTACTGAAATGTGTGCATGTTACGTCTGAATCTAGTGCAAAGCAATATAATGAGTAAATTGAATAGACGTCCACATCATGAGTACATGCAATACTGTGTACAAATCACAATATTTCTTAAACGTGCATGATGAGGGATTGAATCATCGGCATCTTACTAATTGTCGTGATGCGGAAGCAAAATTACCTTTTAAATAAAATACATTACAAAACTACTAAATTAACATGCTAGCGATCATAAATGGTGGTTACATTGCAACACATTAATGCAGTGTTCTATGCAAGACTTAAAGAACTTATAAAGTTATTATTATCAATAGAGAAGCATTAATATACACAACAGCCCTGCTACAATCAATATGTTTTTTATTTGTCTGTATGCTCCAGCTGTGAATAGTGACATTGCAGTGTTGATCGTACACAAATGAGGTGACTGCACCGCAATTTCACGAGCTCCACCTAAGCCACAGGATGGTGGCACAATGTAACAGCAATTTTAAAACGAAATGTTTAAACATAAATATTAATCATAGCACTGTGAAAGTGTGGCGCTGTGTTTATCTCATGAATGCCTTGTGGAGATCGGCGAAATGCTGCTTGAGGCTCCGGCACCACTGTAAATTTCGAAGGTCATTGCGATAGAACTTATGTGTCCTTCATAGGCACCTGGAAATGAAAATAATTGGCACAAATAATGTCAGAGACACATGTTAGCACAATTGTTTACATGCACAAGAAATATAACACACAGAATGAAACTGAAAATTTAAGGCACACAATCCTTCATGTTATGCATATGTGAATAATAGAAGGAATGAGTGTATAAATTAGTTCTGCCACATCAAAAAAAACAGCATGCTTATCACAGTGAAAATAACTAGGTTGTCATGATTTTCAATGGTAGAGATAATCAATTATTATGTCCTTAGGAAATTATGATTTTAAACGCTTCCTGCACAGTAAAACTTTAGGAACTGCAAGTGAAAGCTCTCAAAGTTCATTTAATAGTGTGTGCATGTACATCTGCTGCCTTTATACTATACAGTTTGTGCACAAAATTGGCATTTTGAACAATTTTGAGAGTTAAAGCTATGCAACTTATGAAGGTTAAAATCACCATGAAAGCAAGCAGGACCAGGCAGGTGCCATTAAAAATCTGTGCAAGCCAGATAACTATAACCTAACTGCACACATATAGGGGAGCAAGAGTAACGCAAATTCGGCTGCTGACCCGCATGTCGCGGTATCAAACCCCGGCTCCATTTCCGATGGAGGCAGAAATGCTGTAGGCACGTGTGCTCAGATTTGGGTGTACGTTAAAGAACCCCAAGTGGTCGAAGTTTCCAGTGCCCTCCACTACGGCGTCTCTCATAATCATATAGTGGTTTTCGGACATGAACACCCACATATAAATCAAGAATAACAGAAATAAACTGCCAACAGAAAAGTTGGGTGCATGTGCTATCTGTACACCTTGCTACATACAGCATGCTCATTCCATTTTAAATACCGATATTGAAAATAACTGCTCTGTTAGGAATGTAAAAGGTAAAGTAGAACTGAACGACTCTACAAAAAGTGACCCTATTATGACATCACGTTTTCTTATAACAAAATTGACTAAGACTCTCAAATATCATTATGCAAGGAAAAAATCTTCAAAAGAACAATCAAGTTTGAAGTCATAATTATTTATATGGCTACTATGACTATAACCAAGAAATCGACCTCAACATGGCTAATGTTAGTTTTTAATGCCTATGTTCACTAGACAATGAACTATACCACAAAAGCACAGCGTACAGGCAAAGCACCACACAAAAAAGAAAGCAGTCCTTTTTGTTATTACCTACAATGCCTTTAAATTGGTATTTTTACCTCTACTTTCCGCTTTTTATCCAAGTAACTGGTGTGAAACATGTTAGCTGAAACTGCACTGTGCCTCCAAAACCTGTTGGTTGAATCTGAATTTTTAAAAAATGGTGAAGCTTGCACTAAATTAGGCTCCACAAGCCTTGGAACAGTGAGACTACATGACTCTTAGGACTACTTTAGTTACTTGTGTTTTGTTTCTGGGCCTAAGCATAAAGACAAGGGCTTAACTGAATTGCTGCTAACAAACAAATGCTTTCGAAATTGTCCGAGCGTCAAAGGATGCTCAGCCATTTGTTGTGTTTTGCACTGGGCTATTCTACACCAAACATACAAACCATACTGCATGGAGACCATCACAGATGTATAGTTTAAAAAATGATGGTAATTTACTCTTCTGAAAATAGTTATTTGCAGAAATGTTTTGAAGAGAAAAGAGTAGTGGTCACGTGGGTACCTTCAGAATTTCGCAGAATGTCGTGCGGGTGTTATTTGTGAGAAAAATTTCAAAGTACCACTTTTTCTTGTCATATCAAATTTGATCTACGTATTAAGTAAAGATGCTTCTTAAAGTATTTGAAGTCAAGTAACATTAGTGCAATTTTTCTGCTACATAGGCTTTGAAGAATTCAGCCAAACTGTTTATCGTTTGCATTTCTTGTATGGCAATACTGCATTTTGTATGAATATTTGAGCCACAAATACTCACTGCACAGAAGTTATATTTTACGAAAAAAAATAATGTTAGGTCCAGATTACAAATATCACTATATAATTGTTTTTGTCCACATTGAGATGCAATTTGAGCTGTGTGTTTGTCTAATTGAAAATTACTTTTATATGTAAGTTGAAAGCAAATAAACAGTTCTTGTTACATGGCAAGTGTTATCATTACAATTTTTGTTTATATGAAGAAAATGATTTTTGAAGTCTCCTATTGAGGGCCATGAGGAACTTCGGAACGGAAGCTGTCGTACATCAAATGCAGAAAACAGCCATCATAAGAAACCTTCAAAAATTCATTTCTACTTTAGGACAAAGTGTAATCATACAACTTGCCATATAAAGAGAACTGCTTCCTTGCTTTTGATGTGGCAAAAAAATTGCACTAATATTACTGAGCTTCATGCATTACACACAATCACCTTTACTTAATACCAAGACCGAATTTGGTGTAGAAGAGGCCAGTATTTTTGAAACACTTTACTTTTTACAAACAACACCCAGACGACATCCTGGGAAGTCCAGAAGGCACTAACGTGGCCTAATATTTGTTCTCTGCGGTAGACTTTAGCATTTTGCTGTTTTCAGAAAAATGCAGTAAACGAGCACAATATTTTTTTTTAAAACACATTTAGGACGGTTGGCAAAATGGCTGGGATGTTTGATGCGTAATTGCCTCACTGCCAGCATTTATTCTTCCGAAGCTCAAGCTATCACCTCTCTGTTACTGCCTCCCTCACATACAATGCCTGCATAGGAAAGAAAAAGAAAGGCAGGTCCGACAAAGTTCACAAGGCAAGATATTTTCATGTTGGATAAATTTATTACCATAAACAGCAGCAACCATAACATTCATTTTGAGTAGTCCAAGACACAAGCTATATACCAGCATACTAAGAGCCAAGCACAAACTTTTCAATTGAACGTGTGTTGATAGACAGGAAGCACTTATTGCAAGACTGATCAGTCTGTAATTAACTAAATGAAGTACAATGCACTGTTCAATCCAACATCACATAGGCATCTTTGCTATAGCAAAGCCATGTGTCATTGATTCATGCACTAGATGGGACAATGCAAATGTAACAAAAAAGGTGAAAAAAAAACAAGGGAAAAAAAGAAAGAAAAGGGGGATGCAAAGTAGGAGCAGTGTAGCACTACTTTTACTTGCATTTCCCTTTTCTTTCCTCTTTTTTCTTCTTTTTATCATTTATCTTTTTTTGCTTCCCTTACCCCCAACCTCCGACAGGAGAAGACTTTGTATCAGCGCAACCTAACTTGAAAATAAGCAAGGGCTGCACTCTTCTGCGTTATAGGTTTTTTTTTTCAGACAAACATTTCCAACAGGCACACACGCCTATACCAAAAGATTATGTCATTACTGACCCCATTTAAACTAACACGCCAAGGATGACAAAGTGACTTCTAAAAAATAGGTCCTCCTATCGCAACATCGGCCAGCCTGTCTGAAGCACTTCTACTGTTCACCCTGATTACCCCACTAGAGGTTTCCATCTGTCGACTCACATCTTCATTTTGGATAACACTAAGACGAGCTTACATTGATGAATACGCACGAAAGTTTAGTGATGTATCATGTATCAGATTAAGCAACTCTGTTAAAAAATTATTGATAGCTGCTTCCAGGCTTTTTATACTGTAGCCTGAAACTTTGTAATGTCTTCTATGCACATGAACCAGATTGACAACGTAATGCACAACATGCTTAAGAATACTGCGAGGAACAAGATAACGACAAAGCGACCAGGCACCCAAAAGTTTCGCTGTACCTGTTTATAAAACGTTCATGTACCCCAAACGAGGTGCTTATGATACAAGCCGAAAAAACCTTCAAGTAGGGCCTTGGAGTCTTCTGGAAGTAGACGTGTTGCATTTTTTCTGTAGAGGGCTTTACACCCATAAGTGAGGAACAAAAACTCCTGTATAATGAAGAATGTTGGCAGCTATCAGTTATAGAAAAACCTAATGCAGCTAATCTTCCCCGACACATCTGTACATTTATAGAGGTGACGTAGCTTCTGTGATTGTGGCAGTAACTCCAACAGGACCAGTGCGAAAATTGGCACTACTTGGCTAGACAAATGTCCAAACATGCCTGCCCGGCTCCCTCTAGCCATCCTGGCTGAATCTGACACATAATTTCTTAACTGCTGGCTGGACAAAAACAAAACCACTGAAGCACTCACAATACACAGCGTGAAGTTCCTCTGGAGTGGTCAACTTCGTCTTCTGCGATGAAAGAGCAGCACAGTGTACTGATAAGGCACTCCTTGCAATGATTTTCAATGCCCACAGTGACCTTGCTGTTCCTGTCGAAGAGAGCTTCGGGAGCTTGGAGGGTGCTTGCTCTTTTCTGGGGGCTGCTGCCGCTCCTCGTTTTCTGCTAAAGGTCAACCTGCATAAAGTTGTAGACGAGGCTTTAAGAGTTGTATATAATGATATACAAATTTTCCCTGAACACACATTTCCTCGTGGCACACTGAGGAATTTCTTATAAAACTTAAGGCCTCGTATATGCAAACATTTACAATCGATCCGAAGATGCACTCGACTCTAAAGAAGCAAGTTTGTTATGTAGTGTATATAAAGAAAGGTCATTCAGCCACAACCACAACTACAGTTGCACACGAAAACAACATTTTACCCGATCCTATTTATTTACATGGTCCATTTTATTTACATGGTCCATTTTACACGGTCCTGTTTTACACGATCATGAACTCCTGAACCGGGCACCATATAGGTTGAAAGACACACACAGACTTTGAGACAAACCTAGTTTCCCGTGGAGCATCCTCTTGCACTTAACAACACATCTCAATCTAGTTAGTTGGTCAGAACGAGATGAAAACAGCTCGCACTTGAAAAGCACGGGCAGAAGGAATGACGCCTGCACCCTGTGCTTTCTGTACGTTCTCGTTGAGGGTGCAGTTTTCACCTTATACTTATGGAATTTCGCATTTATAGCATTGTTCGCTGAATATCTTTGTGGCGTTAAAGTCTGTGATACCGTCATGTGTATCCCATGTAATTTATAAAAATAGAATACAAGATAGCTTGATTCAAAAATAACAAATTGCATCCAGCGCCATGTCCTGTAGCCATTCTTTAGGCAAGTGGCAGAATAATTTATTCTTCAAAACATATCTTACTTGTAACCACTACAAGAGCTAACTCGTACACTGGCACATTCTGTTTGCCTCTTCAGATTATAAGGTGCCTTTTTTACACCAGAAAATCTTCAAGAAGAATAGAAGTGTTTGTAATTGTGAAGAAAGAAAAGTAGAAGGAAAAAGATATTGATTGATTTGTGGGGTTTAACGTCCCAAAACCACCATATGATCATGAGAGACGCCGTAGTGGAGGGCTCCGGAAATTTTGACCACCTGGGGTTCTTTAACGTGCACCCAAATCTGAGTACACGGGCCTACAACATTTCCGCCTCCATCGGAAATGCAGCCGCCACAGCCGGGATTCGAACCCGCGATCTGCGGGTCAGCAGCCGAGTACCTTAGTCACTAGACCACCGTGGCGGGGCAGGAAAAAAAAGATAACCTGCCCTGTACAGGGACCGAGCCTGCGAACTTCGAATAACATGTCCGATGCTCTATCAACTGCGCTACCATGGCGGCTATCCCTCTTCCATTTTGTATGGTATATATGTGCATTTATACATGGAAGAGTCAGTCAGCGCTGCCTGTTACCATTATGGCGAGTGTGGGACACCTTTTTCTTGCCTACTGGCAATTACATTACGATTGCAATTACGTAACGATTACTTCCAATATCCCTATACTTCTTTGGCAGCATTATGCATCTGTCCGTTCTCAGAAAATCTGCTAGTCACAGGAAGGAGGCAAATAGTTCGCCCCCCACCTAAATGCATGTACTTGAACACATGCACAACTGATCAAAAAAAAATTCACACACCGCTAAGATTACTGAGATTCACTGTTTCAGATTCATGAGTAAAGGAAGAACTATAAATTTAAGGGTTTGTTGTCTTTGTTGAACACATTATAATGAGAACTAGCAGAAATGATGCCAAACAAACTATGGGGATGTTATCAAAAGTAACTTTAACAAATTGTGAAAAGAAAAGTGAACAAAACGTAACTTGCAACGTTTTTTTGACAATTGAATGGCATTACTTTTTATAACACCCTTTATTTTACTGGGTAATGTTGCGGGTAATTCTCATTATTAGAGTGGTGAGTAGGCTGACAAAGAAAGTATATGGCATTGATACTTCTTTTGAACACCTAAAAGTTTGAGAACTTAAAGAGTGGAAGCTACTTTGAGTAGACCAGAATATTTAGTTGGAGCGAAAAAAAAACGTACACATTTTTAACCAGGCTTTTTAACCTATTTTGAGACATAAAAGTGTATGCTGCCAGTAATGTTAAGTACCATTACTTTTGTCACACTATGCACTGGACAGGTGTAGTTAGAGTGGTGATAGTGAAGGATTAATCAAGCACGCCACCAACTGCGTTCACATCAATGGTCGCGTATTTTAAAAATAAACCTGCTGTATAGTAAAAAACTTTTTTAGAGCATTTATGATTTTATCCAAATCAGTTAAACCGACTGGGTAAGCCAACCATTTGCATAAATCAAAGGCAAAAGTCATTCATGTATTATCTATTGAACAATTTCAGCAACGCAGGGCAAAGTGACAACAGTTCTATTAAAAACCCCTCTCATTATAACATGCATGAAAACACACACCAGAATATTTTTTGTTCATGTAATATCGAGACTACTAGACTGTCTATTGACCTTTTAGAAGAAGGTATCTCCTTCACGTTCAAGGGGCAACCACTTAGCCTTTTCCTGAGCTTTT